>OY744542.1:30398269-30613269 GCA_963556195.1 Sepiola atlantica
ATTGCGCCTAATTAGACGAATTAAGATGGAGGGTTTTGCAAACATAACTCAATCGTAGAATTGGAGAATGTTTTATCTTGTATTTTGTGTGATCTATTATATAAAGAGCAATTGTGTGTGTATGTCTGGCTAAAAGTCAAAAACTATAAAACTAAGACCCACAAAGTTGATATATTCTTGATCAGCATTGCTCGGAATGAATAATATCTAAAATTTAGAAAAAAAACTATTCATCCTTTGACCCTAAAGTGGCGCAGATTTCATCAAGGGGTGGGGAGTGGGCGTTTTCCAGCCATTTTCATGTACTAACTAAAGAAAAGTAACTGAATTTTTAATCAACGAGTTAATTTTCTCATGCTGACTCATTCCTCAAGGAATCTATATAAGGGAGAGTTGTCTGTGTGTGTTTATGCCCAGAGAGAGGAATGGGCTGGGAGGAGGAGAAAGAGAAGGTGAAGAGAGGGAGGGGGAAACGGAGGAGGAAGGAAATGTTTTTGCTCATCGTCTTTAAAGAAGGAGTGAAAAAAAAACTCCTTGGCTTTTCTGTTGGCATTTATCCAAAACGGATACAATAAACATTAGCCTGAGATAGAAGTTTTTTTTTGCGCCAGGCAACACCAGGGAGCCCTGTTAGTTAAAATATAGAGGAAAAAAAACCTGATGGAAACAAACGTTGATTATTTAAGCTTTAGTGTAATAATATATATCTTGTATTATTTATTTCTATACAGATTTATACGTTTTTTTCTTCTTTTTTAAAAAAACTTTCCAGTTTGAGACGTTTTCTGTCTTATGTCTTTTTTTTTGAAACTTCACTGATTCAGACCTTATTTTATATGAATATAAATATTCGTGTGAACACTGGCGAAGGATAATTTTTGTTGTTGTCATTTTTGACGGCAGGTGTACACTAGTGATATAATAAAACATATATTTTCTTAAAGAAATTAAAAAAAACTTTTGTCTGGGTAGGTGGCGGAGGTCGAAGATAGGTAGCACCAACTCTGAGCATGACTACCCCCCCCCTCTTCCGCTTTTTACCACTACTACCACCACCACTGCAAGTACCGGCAAAAGAAATGTGTAGACCTTTTTGTTTACGCTTTGAAGCAATGCAGCTTAAAACTAATGTTTACTGTATCCGTTTTGGATAAATGCCAACAGACAAGCCAAGGAGTTTGATTTTCGTTTTTTTTTTCACTCCTTCTTTAAAGACGATGAGCAAAAAAATTTCTGCATACCATCAGAAAATATTTCAGTCTTGCACCGTTCATTCTAAAAATCTCTAACACGTCTCCCCTCAGTGTACAACACTGACGAAATCCAAATTTTCAAACAACGAATGGCATTTTATAATTTAAATTTTTTTTTTTATTAATGTTTTTTTAAATTTATTCTTGCTTACCACTTTTTTTTTTTTGGTCTCCAGTGTTAATGGGAAAAGTTTTGTTACCTCAGTGATACCATTGGAGCACAAGGCGGAGCAGGTGCTAGTCTAAATGTTTGTACTGAATACTTTCTAATTATTTTCTATGTAAATAGAAATGTAATAAATCGATTAATTAGTTAAAACTTAGTTTTGAGTGCAAAAATATTAAGATATCTCATTTATTTTACAAAAAATATATCAACTAGCTAACTTGTCTACTTGAATTAACACAAAGTATATCTGGATGGCGAACCAATTGAAGTTCACTCATATCACAGTAGCCCCTTACACTTCAGTGACAATCTGCCTAGCTTGATGTGAATAAAAGTTTTAAGAAATTCAAATAACCGATATCATTAAAAAAATAAAAAATGTTCTTTTTAATTTATTCTTCTTCTGTTAATCGGAAAGGGCTTATATTTTGTTACCTCAGTGATGCTATTGGAGCACAGGGTGGAGCAGGTATTAGTGTGATTGTAAGTGTTAGGAGTGGATGGAGTAAGTTCAGGGAACTTCTCCCATTACTAACCAACACAGTGTTAGTACTGCAAACCAAGGGAAGAGTCTATCAGGCATGTGTATGCAATGTGATGATGTATGTAAGTGAAACCTGGCCAATGAGGGTTGAGGACATGCGTTGCATGGAGAGAAATGATATGAGAATCATGCGATGGATGTGTAATGAGTCTTAAAGACATGCTTAGATCTGATGACCCCAGAGGAAGATTAAATCTGGACAGTATAGGGAGATGTGTGCAGAACAGAAGACTTTGATGATATGGCCATGTTGAAAGAATAGATGAGAGTTCTTGGGTTAGTAGATGTAGAACAGTTGAGGTAGCAGGTTCAATTCACAGAGAGAGTCAAAAGAAAACCTGGGAGGAAGTGATAAGAACGGACTAAAAAGAAAAAAGAATATATAAAGACATGGCTAGAGCGAGATTAGTTTGAAGATCAATTTCTAAAAGTCGTTCACCACATGTCAGCATGTAAAACGGACATTAAACCGAATATGATGATGATGATGTGTGTTTCAATATCTACATGTATAAATAGCTATTCCTTTGTAACTCTAAAGGAGTTAATTATATATTCAAGTGAAGGCAAGTAGCGTCAGACCCCCCCCCCCCCATTCAACCCTTCCTCACTGTGTTAGAGGTAGTGGCAATGCGATAGTGCCAAAGCTATGTCATCTGGAACTCTAGTTTCTGGCTGGGCCACCGATGGTGGACAGCTTTAGGACCAAACGGTATTAAGGCTGCAATCCGGCTAACAGGGCTTTGGTGAAAATCCAGGAGTAGTCGACATCAGGATCTGTCGTCCTCTGGTCATCTCTGCATCTGCGTGTTGGCAAGCAATAACGTTTCAGACAAGGAACCGCAAATCAATGGAGTGAGAGTAGCAACATTGCTTCTGCGGCATTCCTTTGTGTGTGTGTCCCCCCCCCCCCCCCCCCCTGCATGCAACCATTGAGCCTTGTTGCTCTCGGTGTAGGGGCTAAAAATCTGCAAGATTGTAGGTTAACAAATAGCTGCAACAAACAAAGAGGACTTCGTACAGACCAGACAATCCTGAGGCATGATCTTTGTGAGTTCTATGCAGAAGTGCAACTCGTCGCTTAACAACAGCAGCAGCTGACTGAAGTATAAATATTGTTTGTAATGGAAACATGACAACTGTTTTTTCCAAGTGAATTTAATTAAAAAAGGTTGTTGATAAGTTGAGAAACATTAAAAATAAAAACATAATTTTTGATGGCATAAAGAGAAGTTATAATAATAATAATAATAATAATAATAATAATAATAATAATAATAATGATGATAATAATAATAATAATAATGATGATAATAATAATAGTTTGCAGATCTTTTAAGTCATACAGAAAAAAAAATTAGTTTTCATAGTTTTTTTTATTATTTCAATAAATAGATTAATAGTAAATCCCCCCAAAAGTAATGTGTAAATCATGTAGAGGTGGGAAACACACATACACAGAAACACGTTAAGTGGTTACATAATGTAAGGGCCATTCCAGTTAAATGTGATCAACTCATGGAAGGTCAAAGTCTCAGTTTTTAAAAAAATATTTCTTTTGCCAATCATTAGTATTTATTAAAATGAGCATTTGTTTAAATTTTCAGCCCTTCAGCTCAAGTGGTTTAGTTTTTATGGGATTTTGAATTTCAGAAAAGTTGGGACTAAGTTATTTTTTTGGATTTTTCCAAGAATTTGAAACCATTTTTGACTAGCAGTATCTCAGAAATGCAATATTGTAAGAACTTGAAAATTGGTATATTTAATCTGGCTTCTTTCGAAGGAGGAAGTTTCTAGGGAATATTAAATTCACAAGCATTCAGTCGCATGTATATCCAGGTCAGAGGAGATAACAACATTAGTTTCTGCAGTTCTTGCAAGGAGATGTCGACGTCCTCCTACATACAGCACCTGGTATTCCCAAATGGTCACCCATTTGGTACTGACCAGGCTCAACATTGCTTAACTTCGGTGATCTAACGAGAAGCGGTTTGTCAATGTGATTTAGGGTTAGGGAGAATAGAAAGACTGAGGAGGGAGAGCATCATCCAGACTCCCACTGGAAGGGCATGGAGAGTACTGCAATTCTGAGGTGGCTTATTGCCGCTCAAATTATGTTAGACTCTGGGACAAGAATAACACAAAGGTGATACCAGTTGTAGTTGAAACTCTCGGATTAACCCCCAAGAAAAAACTTGAGAGTTACTTGAGGGACAAATGAAATATCACAAAAAATCTGCATTATTTGGAACCATTAATATTCTGTGAAAAGTGCTGTCAAAGGTACATGAACTTGATGGAGGATACACAAAATAATGTTGACCGGTTTATGAAAAGCCCTGGTCTAATCAAACAGACAGTCCGAACATTTCAAAAACACAACAAAGCTCTTGTTTTTGTTTAAGATAATAAAATGTATTCTCCTTCGAAACTGGTATAAACACGAACTCGAGTCTTTTCGTGTGTAGAGGGAGATAGTGTCTTTGCTTTTGGATATAATTTGAGGGTTTCTTCAACTTGCAACTTCTCAACTCAGTTAACGATCGGCATGAAACGACTTTTCTCTCCGGGTTTCAGAAAAGCGAATCTCCTCGATTCAGAAGAGGGGCAGCGCTTCTCAAAATCTTAAACTCTTTCTCAAATTTGTTCTGCACAACTCTTTATATAGTCAGGCAAGATTACTTGGCATTGCCTGGAGTAAATCTTGTAACCTCGACCAGCATGCAATCTCATTGGTCGCTGGTTTCCTCGGCCTGTCCTTCTAAGCGGGATTAGTCATGTCAATCACTCAGAATTAAAAAAAGAATCAAACTTATAGGCTCCAAAACTATTGGGCAGAATTGCATCACAGTTAGCATGGAGCACATTTGTGAGCCCGGATGTATCATAGGGGGGGGGGGGGGGGTTAAAAATTATGACACTATAATTTCTAACAATACAACTATTAATAATAACTACCTTTAAAACCGCCCTCTCAGAAGCCTCGTCAAGTCAATCTCTGCCATCCTTTCGCCGGTTCTAAATCCATCTTTGTATGCAGAAAAAGTGAAGAAATATCTGACATAGATAATGACTGAAAAAAACTTTCTTTTTTTTTTAGTCCATAAGACGTTTCGATAAAATGTATACCTTCCTCAGATACGTAAAAACGAAGAGGATAAAAAAATTATTAGTTTGGAAACAACTTCTTGAACTATTTTCCTGCAATGAATCAATCTTTACCGTTTGTCTAATTAATCCAAAGTTTTGGGTACAAGGGAGATAATTGCCTTTCCGTTTCTTGTGCTGGCAAGAGTTGCTTCCCTTAGTATAAAAACGAGAGTGTTTTTGTTATAGAAAGAATGCTTTTAGTTTTAGTTTTTTGTTCAATTCATTCACAAATGAATAAACAGGCATCAACTTTGCAAGTCTACCTACATCCAGCTAGTCTGTCTGTCTTCCAGACTCCTCCTCCTCAAGGCATCATCATCAACCTATTAAATAAGATTTGTTTATGTCATCTGACATCAGTTTGTGACCGAATTCTACCCACTTTTCACCCACATTCTTCTTTTAAACAATATCTATTCTTTTGTTAAATGTTTTCCGACTCAATTGACGTCATGGGCAAAGGAACGTTTCTGCTTTGCCATTTCAATCCAAAATAATTATTTTTCTCTCGTCTTTTCATTTTGACCTACAGACGTCCAGGTTTCTAATTTTTGTCCTGACCTAATAATGTTACATTTCTTTCAGCAACCCGGTAAAATAAAAAAATTAAAATTAAAAGCTGCCTTTAATTTTCACTACTTTAATTCTACATATATTCCTTTTTCTCTTGCTCTCACTCAGCCTTATTCATTTTGTAATATGTTTTATAATAATAACAACAGTGTTTTTTCTCTTAGTTTTTACATATCAGAAGAAGAGAAATAACTTGTAGCGAGATGTCATATAAATTTAATAAGGCCTATTTCACATAAGAATAGTTTTTAGTCAGTATAGATATCATAATTCTCGCTTCCCTTATTTGGTCCTTTGAACCTCACATTCCATGAGCGACGTTTCTGACAAAAAGGAGAAGAATTACTGTTTTTGGCTAGTTTTTAACCTTGAAGTAGCATTTTTTTAGCTCCTTACATCAAGTGGCTTCATGCCTTGTCTGGAGCGATTTCCATAAAAATATATATATATATATATTAATACAACCATGAGACATCACATGTGTTTTTCTCGTGTCAACATAACTTTCATAGTTACACATTGAATTGGTTTTTCTTTCTTTTATTATTTGTATTATTCAGGCTACTATTTTCATCTTTTTTTATACTAATGTGCCATCGTTTATCAAGGCCCAAAGGCTACTCAAGGATAAGAATGAATGAAATTGTCAGGCGATGACCACCTTGAGAGGATTGGAAATGATGGGTCAGAATTTGATTATTTAAGTGGGTGGCTCAACAAGAATTTGTTATGTTGTATACAGCTGAGAAGCAGCCTCATGCTATTGTATTCCACAGATGGGATGTTCTTGGAAAGAAACTTTGTTCATGGTAGTTCCGTTTAGTTTTAGGTACACAGAAAAAGAAATAAACTTTTTTTTACAGTGGTTGAAGCCAGACTAGTTTTTGTTGTGAATGTTTTACAGGGGGTGTGGACAAAGATTAAAGCTTAGTAGTAAGACTAGCAACGTCTCTTCTGTGAGAAAGGGGCTGTGGGGAAGAGAAGAGATCATTATTCACTAGATTTCGAAGTCGATTCTATACTCTGTCAAAGCAGGAGATTTTCATGTTGTGCAACAATGCACCTAAGGTCAGAGATTACATCGGCCGAAATGTTGTAAGAATAACATCCAAGATGAGAATAGTAAGTCAAATAATACAAATTATAAATCCTCATCTCAAAAATTTTGAAACATAATATTTTTTAAAATTATTTACTAGCAGGACCCGTATCCCGGCATTGCCCAGGGGAAATAGAAAAGAATGATTTAACTTAAAAAAATAAATATTAGAGTATCAAGCTAACTTGTTCTTTTCATTCATATTTTTTATTTCTTAAAAAAATCCAATATATATTAATACATTGTTATTCAAACATTTTTTCTTGGTCTAGAAGGATTTCTACTTCACTGACCGAAGACAGAAAAGATAAAGTATAGTATACAACACTTTAACAGTAAGTTCTATTTTAAAAAGTAAAAAAAACAAAAAAAAAAACTGAAAATACTGTAAAATCGGTAAATATTTAAATCGAGGGCTGAGTTAAAGGCGGGCAGTAGCAGCATAAAAAGTGCTGCCGGTTAAAATCAATTTAGTATTACATATGAAATTTGAAGAAAAACACTTTTTAAATGAGTAAATATGCTAGTCTTATCGGCTTATTTCCTAGATGACGAAATGATTCATTTGATCAGGTTCAATGAAAATAAGTAAAGTCTGTTAGTGACTTATATAAAATAATTTAAATAAAAATATGTATAAATAAAAGTATTGGTTTAAAAAGATAATTCTTTTGCAACACAAGTTTAGTTAAGAAAATACTGAAAACATTTTAAAGTCTTAAATAAAGTTTCGTATTTCTCTTGCATTTCAATATCCCAGAAATGTGAGTATCCACTTTTATAAATATTTTAATTTAAAAAATAAAATATTAGTATAATCCACTGAAAGACTTAACTCCAGATTTAATATATGACAACAGTGTTATTTCCTAGTTTAGTCACGTAAACACTGTCGACGTAAATAAACAACTGTGACCTATTTGCATTAACATGTAATCTCTGTTCTGATACTATACGTCATCTGTTCTGTTCTCGGTCAGGGAATGAGAAATCCTTTTCGACTGAGGCAATTTAAAAAGGAAAAGTTTGTAGAAAAGTTATAAAATAATTTTGAAAAATGCTTGAAGAAGACATAAATAGTGGAATATTTTGTCATGCTCACTACGACTAACAGTATTTGACATCCAATTCAATATTTCTTTATTCCGTCAATAGTCATAATGTGGCCTGGCGTTTGTGTATTTGACATCCAATCCGATATTCTACTTATTCTGTGAATAGTCAGAACATGTGCCGGCGTTGTGAGGGGAAAATATAAAATATTGATTTCATTTGAAAAATAAATAAATATCAGAGTATCAATTCTGAGGGAAATAAAAGAACTGTAATAAAAAAATAATCAGAAAAGCTTACCGACGCAGACGTCTAAACTCTTAGCCAACATTTGTTAGTTTTTAGGAATACGTTTGTTAAATATTCTGAAATAATAACCGGTGTTAGTGTCATTCTTATGCCATGAAAAATTAACACACAGTGAATCTGGTGGTGGGGCTAGTAAATAATAACATGTGAGTAAAAATGGCAGCCACCTTCTCTTTGGAAGGTTTATTTGAGTCCGGTAATCCGGAGAAAATATAATAAATATTGAATGAAGAAGAAATGAATTCATAATTTCTGGAAACACGCATGAGGGCTTAGGCTAATTAGATTGCAGACTAGATTAACATATGAAGGTTTTAGTTATTAACCTATTATGTTTTAATGTAAACGGGAAAATCGACTTTGCTTTATTATATAGATTATTAATTGAATATTTATTGAAATCTAAAATGCATAGAATAAAACAAATTTAAAAAAAATCGTATTTTGAGTTTCTTTAATATTCATTCTCTTCTCCCCTTTGCTCACACACAAAGCCGGCACAATGTAGCCAGTTTTTTCCTTCCTGATTATTTAAGGAATCAAATCAAAAGTACTTGGAAAAATATGGAACTTATCTATACCAATTTGATCGGAATACCAAATGGATTTAATGGAAAATTGACCCCCCCCCCAAGAGCCTTATCAAATAAAAATACTCTGTGTTATTTGCTAACATTTGCCTTAATAAAAACATGCATCTCTCTCTCATATATATATATATATATATATATATATATATATATATAAAATATAATATTAGTATTTCATGTATCCACATAAAATTTTATAAGGAGATATCATTTTTTATGTATCAATTTTCAGTATTTACTTCAACAGTGCTCGATACGTAAGTAGAGCTAGGTAGTAATATATTTTCATAGCTTACTATATATATATATGAATAGGGAAAATCAAAAAAGGAAAACCGAAAATTGTTTATATATTTAATGTTTCGTCTTTATTTCAAGACTTTCTCAAGATGAATGATTTGAAGAAAACAGAAGTCAATATTATATTTGAAAATATGTATGTGATGTGTCTATGATGTGAAAAGAATATTTATGTTCTATTTTTCGAACAGAACATAGCCATTAGAATTCAAAATATGCGATGCGTTTATGAAGTGGAATAAATGTGTTTTTTTAATTATCAATATCGATGTTATGTAAAAAGTTTTGTTGGGAATGTGATGTAAAATAGCTAGCCTGGATCTAAATTTGAATTCTGTTCGGTTAGTATTAGTTTGATTTTTAAAGGAGATTAGTTGTATAAGCCACTACGTTGTTTAATTGTGCCAGAGTTTATAATAAGTGCTGATTCAAGAAATCTTCAGCAAGATTTATTTAAAATTAATTTAGTGAGTCTCTCTCTCTCTCTCTCTCGATATGTATATATATATATATATATATATATATATATATATATATATATATGACACATAGACTCACTAATGTGGATAAGGAGTTAAAAAATATTTATCATAATATTGTCTATACGTCCCCCCCCCCCCCAACACAGAATCAATCCGTTACATTTTTTTTTAAATAGGTTGCTAATTAATGCATAATGCGAAGTTGCGTCCAACTGGATTGTTGAACACTGTTATGACAACCTACTAAAATATGTTCGCCTGTATAGACATAAATAGAGTTTAATTCTCCCCTTTCTCCATGGCTGTTGGGTTAGCCGCATTGGTAGAGGTTCAGACATGAAAGTTAAAGGTGACTTTGGTCATGGGTTCGAATCGTGCAACCGGCAAAACAGTCATTCTCCACACTGATGATTCTCAGAAAAGCACGAAACACATGTGTATGTGGATAAGAATTAAAAATATATTATCATAATATTGATTATATATATATATATATGTCTGCAATATCTTGGATTTAGTTAGTTTCTCTGAGAATTTAAACTGCATTTTCCTTTTTTTTTATTTCTTTTGTTTAAAATGACTCAAAGCTTCTTTAGACTAATATATATATATATATATGTATATATAAAAAGATGTACTTATGACCCGTTGCGTCACAACCACTTACACTATTTATTCTATTTTGATTTCATTTGAAAATTCATCAACTGTAAAACTTTTTAAGACATTTTTCTTGCAGAACTAAAAATAATCGGTCTATTTACTTTAATATTATCGTTATTATCATTATTATTATATCGCAGTATTAATATGCCATCTAATTTACATAAGTGTTTGTGGTGTGCACAGACACACGTATGTAAATTACATGAATGCTGAGAAAGAGTCACTCCTTCTATAAATGCTCACAAAGACATTAAACAATATTAAAACATTACAAAGTGGCTGAATACAGCGAGAGAGGGCGAGAGAAATACATTGATTGCTAAATGAGAGATGAGTAAATTGTTCAGTTAATTATAAATTACAGCTAATTAGGACAATTAAAACTTTTTTCAAACATAACTCAATCCTAGAACTGAGGTATATTTTAACATGTAGTTTGTGTTATTGAAGTATAAAGGAATAATGCCTGAGGGAAACACATGTTAGTTAATTTACATTTTATTTGCAATATGAATTCAGGTAAAATAAAACTCAGCACAAAGAAATAGAATGAGAGAGTTGAATGTTGTTTATACTGATCTGCCCCAATCTATAGTGCAGGGCCCTGGGAGCATGCTTCACTTAGAGGGTGTCGAGCATTGTAAGCTAGGGTAGGGCCACCCCATGTACACACATTCCAGGAGGCAGGGAACACAGCAGTCTCCTTATGTGAACTAACTAGCCTAAAGTAAGTCTAGACTCCCAAGAACCAGGGTGTAGGTACAAGTAGAGAGAGAGAGAGAGAGAGGGGGGGGGTAGGTAAGGGGGTAGGTTGGGTGTTGTAACTCTACTTGCAGACCCCACCCCCATCATCGGCTAATGGTACCATTTCCTCCTTCTCATAGAAACAGAGCCACTCATTCATAGGAAAAAACATTCCTATCATCCAGAGATTTTTCATCCACTCATGATTTTGTAAACTGATAAACTTGTTGGAATCCTTCTTTCTCTAGAAACAATGGATACCCTCGGATGTTTATAGTGAAACAAGGGTTACACACTCTCCATCATGCACTTCTCCTGATCTGGCATTGCTCAAGTCCAGTGGCAGGGAGGAATCCAAGACACCTGAAGCAATGCTGGGATAAGCGGTGAAGGAGTGGCATTATTTCAGAGTTTTCCTAGATCAGTTTCCCTACCAAAGCTTGAGAATCCAGTGTGCCCGATTATTTCACACATAGCTGGGTGGGTGGATGTGGGTGGGTGTAAAGAGATAGATTCATATCTTTTCCAAGTATATTAATAGGGGCGGGACATAATGGGCGAAAATTTCAGATTCATGCGAGTAGTATTTTTTTGTGTTCATTTATACATAAATAACACTAAACAATCAAACATTTTGAAAATTTTGCAAAATTCAGAAGGTGCAGGCCACTAGTTTTTGGCTATTTTACATTCATGAAAATCCTTTCACAGCCTGAAAATAGTCCTAAATTAAAGTACTATATCAGATTCAACCATCTATATCCATTCATAGCTTTTGAGGATGTTTTAGGACCTGCAATGTTGCATGAAACCACCTTTTCACCGAAAAATGATGGATTTTGAGTCCCGTGGAGCCCTAATGGCTATTTTTGGCCTGCACCTTCTGAATTTTGCAAAATTTTCAAAATGTTTGATTGATTAGTGTTAATTATGTATAAATGAACACAAAAAAAATACTACTCGCATGAATCTGAAATTTTCACCCATTACGTCCCACCCCTAGTATTAAAGAACAAGATTTAGTCGTAAACCAATGTAATTTTAATTGACATTATTACAGAAATACTTCCTGGCGTTCGGGGCTAAGATTAAAGTGCATAAATATATTTATTAAAAATAAAATTTCAAATAAATTTGGGGATATTTTAAGTAGGACAGACCCTGGAGTAAATGTGGAATTTTAGTGACTGACACGATTCTAGTATAGACAATTTTATAACTTTAGACCAAGGATGACCAGCAATCCCTATTCCCCCACTTTTCATGGCCTTGTGCCTAATTTGTACTGAATGTAAATTTTTATATTTTGTGCGAATAAATAATTCAAAGTCTAACATCTGTTCTGTCCTCAGTCAGCGGAGAAGAAATCCTTCTTCACTGGGACAATTTTTATTTTTGGCCCATCCAGAGTGCTCATTTTGGGGGGAGCTGGATATACCCCACATAAAAGAACGATGTTGTGTCTAACTTTGCCCTCGTGGGGAGACAAATAAATAGGGACATTGTTACATGTCAAAAATGGCAATTCTTAGGAGGTGCTTAGCTTCCCTGGGGAAAAGAATGTCAAATTTTAGCAATGAATAAGATAAACCTTAAATTGTTGCATAACATTATTTTATATGAGCAGTTGTGCCAGGCGTTGCCCGGGTGTAAAATACGCTGAACGACTTTGTCTAAATTTATGCAGGTTTTATGTTCAGTCCCTTCCCCCCACTTTTGATGGCCTTGTGCCTAATTTGTACTGAATGTAAATTTTTATATACAACAGCAGCTACACCTCATCATCATCATATTTGGTTTAATGCCCATTTTACATGCTTGCAATGTGTTGGACGGCTTTTAGAAATAGACTTCCAAACTAACTTATTTCTGGCCAGGTTTTTATTTATCCCTCTTTCTCTCAAATCCATCCTTATTACTTCCTCCAATGTTTTCTTTGGTATTCCCATGTGAATTGACTCTGCTATCTAAATTGTTCTAAATGTACTAACCCAAGCACTCTCATCCATTTTTTTCAACGTGGCCATACCATTGAAATCTCCCGTTCTGCACACATCTCCCTATACTGTCCAGATTTAATCTTCCTCTGAGGTCATCAGATCTAAGCTCGTCTTTAACACTCACATTACACATCCATCGTATCATTCCTCTTCATTCAATCCTCACTAACCAGGTTTCACTTCCATCCATTATACTGCATATATATGCCCGGTAGACTCTTTCCTTGATCGACAGTGATAACGCTCTGCTGGTTAGTAATGGTAGAAGTTTCCTGAACTTACACCATCCACTTCTAACTCTTGCTATCCCACTAGCGCCCCCTGCCCTGCTTCAATGGTATCACCAAGGTAAGAAAACTTCTGAACAACCTTAATAGCTTTGCTATTCAAATATACTTTTTCCACATCTGAGTTCTCATTCGTCTCCATTGTTTTACACTTCTTGGCCATAAATTGCTTATCCTGTCTCACCTACCAGTTATTTCAATGCACTTCTTGTGTACACAATGCTTGCAAGTACCACAAAAAATTGAACGAATAGAATTTCTTAAAATCCTCAATGAATTTATAAAAATAAATATATTAAATTGCCATTTTTATAGGTTTTTAAAATGTATTATATTTAAAAATGTGTTTAAACTTTTTTAAATATGTTAACATTTATATTATGTTCCTTGTTTCCCTGACCGTACCAACATGCAGAAATTTAAATGTAATATAAACAAACATCTTGCTTGCTCAACTCCCCTCCCTATGCCCCCTCCCCCTATAAAACTGACCCTATATCACAGTAGCCCCTTAAACTTCAGTGGTAATGATGTGCCTTATTTGGGGTGGAAAGAAAAAAGTTAAAATGCGTAGCACAAAACTATCAAGGCGACAACTTAGAGCATCTGGTCCTTAGTCGGGGTAGCTGTTAGAGCCGATATGATACAAAAGTACCAGAAATCGACAATGAAGGCAGTGGATTGTGCAACCACACCATTAATAAAATTCATTCAAAATCCTTTACAATTTTGAAATATATATAAAAAAAACTTAATTATTGCCATTTTTATAGGTTTTTAAATATATTATCTTTAAAAATGTCTTCACATTTCATTTAAATTAAGTATTCCATAATTAATTGAACTTAATAAATTAATATTGCACCAGCAAACTCTTTATTGTGTCAGAATTAAATTATTAACACGTTTATAGATTTTTTAAATCTATTATCTTAAAAAATGTAAACATTTTAACATTTCTATTATATGGGTTCATAATACTAGGCCACCCTTGGACTCTTTAATATTCCATAATTAACTTAATACATTAATATTGCACCAGCAAAATCCTCATCATGTCAGAATGAAATGTGAATGGATGGGAGGGGGGGGGGGGGCTCAAATTTTGGGAAAAAGGTGTGAAAACCGGTTTAAATCTCATTACAATCAGAGGTAAGAATGATACCGGGCAGGTTACTTCAAGAACCCGTTTATATATAATTTTTAAACTTTTATACATATCATTTGATTCCCCATGAAAAATTACATCTTATTAACCGCATTATTTTATGCATTCATATTCATTTCTATGAAAAACAGACAAACACTTCCTCTTTTATAATCAACAAGCAGGGTTACCTGGTGTTGCCCGGTGCCATTAAAAACAAAATAGAAGAGGTTAAAAAGTGTAAAATATTTCTTTAAACATTCTATTTCTCTATCCTTCTCTCTTCCCCTCCCCCGTTTTCCCTCCTCTGTCTTTCTAACCCCCTCTTTCTCCTCCACCCATATAAAGTAAAAAAAAAAATAAAACTGAGGAGGCCTCTACAGTGCTACTGAAACCACCCAAATAAAATGAAGGAGGCCTCCAGAGCATTACTAAAATCACCCTTTCCGAATTTCTTGTCACCTTCTCCTTTCTTTGAAGGGAAATAGTCCGAAGAGAACGTTAAGAAACGATAAATGAAATCCGGAGTTAGCGTCTAATAATTTTGAAATGAGTTGACATTTTGTTTCCAAATTAATATATAATAACACTGAAAATGCCTGAAAAATGACCCCCCCCCCTCCTCGACGAAACCTGGCTCAGTTGACCCTCAAAGAATGAATACTTGTTTTTATAATTTTAGATATTATTCATCTGAGGCATCGCCGTTCAAGAATATATCAACTTCGTCAGTGTTTGTTTTGTTATTTTTTACTTTTAATTAGATATACACACACACAGACAGGAGTCACCTAATGTTTGGATGCCAGATCCTACTAGCTGATGGCCACCACACTGCCCGCCACAACAAAGTATGCAAATACCTCCATTAGAAGATCTGCAGAGAGATGCAGCTCGACAAATCGTTGAACATCTGGGAACATGAACCTTCACACACAACATCAAACAGAAAGATGACAGTGTTCTATGATAAATATATAAAGGCGGGCAGATACATAAAAGACAAAGCCACCAAACCAGACATTATTATCTGGAATAAACGTGAAAGGACTGCTCTTATTATAGATGTAACCGTCCCGAATGACTATGGCCTCAAAAACGCGAGAAGATTACCAAATATCAGGACCTCAAGAATGACCTAAGAGCAACAAGGTCTCTGAAGGAAATCAACATTATACCGGTTGCGGTAAGCGCAACTGGCCTAATGAAAAAGAACATTAAAAAATATTTAGACACAATCCCTGGAAGACCAAGCTGTAGCGAAATACATATATCAGCCTTAAAAGGGACAACGTCTATCCCTAAAAGAGCCCTCGGATGTAAATTTAAATAAGGAAATCAAGTGTTAGCTCAAGGAAGGAGCCCCTTGATCTTTTCAAACTAACTGAAATAAAATTTTAAAAAGAAACCCCCAAAAAACAGACAACTTTCCTCTATAGAGAAAAATAAGCATAATGATGAAATGCGTGTCGATCCCCTAATTTCGTTTAATTCATTATTCCATAATTAATTACACTTAATAATTTAATATTGCACCAGCAAACTCCTTATTTCTTCTTTCTTTTCCTTTCTTTACAGTCACATTAAAAGAAAAATAGATTTGCATCGAAATTACCAAAATGTCTATATAAATGAGAAAGATTTTGTTTCATGTTTACAACAAAGTTATGAATGAAATGTTTATTATTTTAAATTAATGTTTCAAGTAGCAAACTTTGAGAAGTGATAGCAAGTCGTCAAAGCCAGCTCATAAATAAATAAAATCTGAATCTTCTGTTTTTAATAGGGTATTTTTCATGTATCACGTTTTAACATTTTTTTAAAATCAGAGTTAATTTTAATAGACTCCAACCCCTAAAGCAGCGAATTGTCTTTGACTCGTCTTTCATAGCCCTGAATGCAACTGCGGCCATATAAACTGTACTAATATGACTAGCCCTATATTCCTTCTATGCTGTTGTTGCAACATCGTTTACTGCGGTCGGATTGAGCTGGCTTCTTCTCTGGCCTACACTACATCTCGAGCCATGGCGGCCGATATACAGTGGTCCTGAGCAAGGTCGCATGAGATAACTAACCAATCATGATTCCAACATTGAAGGCCAACCACCTGGTGACCTGAGAACTCAGCCAAATACTTCCTTCATTGTTGTTGTTCAAGTCCTAAGCTGTCCACAGATACACTTGCATCATCCAGGCAAAGAGGTTCCGAGGATTACATTGCAAATTAATTCTCCCTCAAAATGGGAGCAGACAGGAGCAAAACAAGTTCTAAACATTTGAATTTCTTAGATTAGTTAGCAGGGGTAGGCCAAGGAAAACATGGGAGGAAGTGATAAGAATGGACTTGAGAGAAAGAGGGATAAACAAAGACCTGACCAGAGATAGGTTAGTTTGGAAGTCAATTTCTAAAAGCTGTCCAACACATGCCAGCATGTAAAACAGATGTTAAACTGATGATTATGATTTATTTGCTGATAGACCAGATTCATGGTACAAAGAAATGAGCATTGAGGAGAGAGTCAATAGTGAATGGGAGTAAAAGAAGGAGTTACAGTTGTTGAGAATTTTGAGGGTCACATCAATGGGAAAAAAAAGGAAGAAAGAAAAAATTGGGAGGTTTTGTTACAGTTTTTGGGGCTGGGAATTTAAGTTTGTAATTTTTCTCTAGCTTTGACTAAGTCAAGCCTGACTAACTGGTCCCCTCCGCCTGCCCTAGTCCCCGTCTAGGCAGGAATGTTGGGTAATCACTGAGGGTGTGTCCACAAGCTTAAGATACAGCGTCTGGATTGCTTACACACACACACTTTCACTCTATCATATACACTTCCCTCTTTACTCTTTTTTTCAGGATCCTTTTGTCCTTTATATATATATATATATATATATATATATATATATATATATATATGTGTGTGTGTACATCCTCCGTCAAAAAGGACGGAAAAATATTATGCTTTGCCAGTGTTTGCACTAATATTCATATAAAATCATAGAATTACATCAATGCATTTTTTATATATAAATTATTATTATCATTTCTGATGACTTAAAGAAAGAAAAAACACTACTGTTGAATTTTTATTTAGAGCAGTGGATTTCTTTCTCAATTTATTTCAGGCGGTGGGGGGTTATCTTACTTATATTTCTAATATAAGTCTTTTGAATGCTTAATTTAAAAAAAATTCAATAGAATTAGGGACTGAACTATCGTAAGTTGAAAAAACAAAAACAACACAAGTCATTTCTGATGACCTAAAGAAAAAAACACCAACTGTTAACTTTGCTTTTTTTTTTTTTTTTTAAATTTATGTTTAATTTTCTTCTTTTGATTATTAAAAGGTAATGGAGGGGGCTAGACATAAAAAAAATGACGCCAGGCTTTTTAACATCAAAGACGTTAGCAGAAGTACAAAAAGAAAGAAAGAAAACATCAAACTGGAAAGTTTGAAAAACGAAAAAAAAAAACCCAAAAAATGTATAAATCAGTATCGAAAGCAGAACGGGAAAAAAAGAAAGAAAACGTCTCGTTATGGAAATAGATTTGCGTTCTTCTTTCCTTTATTCATCAGCAGATTAAGCATTACGGGATGGATATATATTTACAAATAAATACACATGGCTGTAAGATAGTGGAGTGGAGAATATTAGCTGCTTTTATTCGAGAGTCTTTTTTACTTTCATTTTTGTTTCACTTTTAAGATGCGTGAATACTTTTGAATTTTTCTGAGAAATGAAGAAAAGAGTGAATACTAATTCGGCATCCTCTCTCTCTTTGTTATATAAAGTGAAGAACATTGTTGACCAGTCACGCCTGGGTCGTCTTGACTTTGTGTTACCCCCCATACCACGTGCTCATCACGAATGCCTCTGAGGAGCCGAGAAAGGTCAAGGCGGTGGCTTTGCTGAATGAGCTCAAGCACAGGTCCGCCAGGATGCTGAGGTTCTTCTTTGATAAAATGAATTTTGACCAGGACCAGACAAGCAACAGGCAGAACGATAGGTGGATCTGCAAAGACATCGGTAAGGTTCCCATCGTGAAACATACAAAGTTTTCCTCCTACGTCATGGTCCTTGGCATCATCTTTAGCGAGGGAGACATCATACCTCCATTCTTTTTTCAAAAGGGCCTGAATGTCACTGACAAGATCTACCAGGAGATGCTGAGGTGTGTGAAACCTTGGATGGACAAAATCGCCGTCGGACACCCCTACATCTTCCAGCAGAACTCACCTTCTGCACACAAAGCCAAGACGACCCAGGCGTGCTGCTCAACAATGTTCTTCACTGGTCGCCGTACTTGTGGTCGCCCTCTTCACATGACTGCAACACCCTCGACTATTTGGGGCGTGATCAAAGCCAAGATCAATAAGCATGCTCACAACATGATCAACTCTCTGAAGGCTGCCATTGTGGAGGCGTTTGCCGCTATAGCCAAGGACATGGTCGCCAAATCATCCGACTCATTTCGCACCCGCCTTAAGTACTAGTCTCTTCCGGTGGCGGTTACATTTAAAAATAATGTAGTATGCAACTAACTGTTGCTAAATAAACTGTCGGGTCTCTGCATATACAACTTCTGTTTTTATTGCCTATTTCGTTTTCTTTTTGTCAAGTGTCGGATTTTGCTGCAACACCCTGTACAGTGAAGGGGTGGGATTTTGCTGCAACACTGCATATACATGTGCGCACACACACACACTCATATGAATAAGCATACACAAATATAAACATACACATCTTGTTTAGTTCAGCACTATTTGTTCCTTCAATCATATTTCGTTAAATATGATAGACACTTTGTATCCCTATTTACTCGCTTGTTCATTCTTTGGAAAATTACAACCACATTACGAAGAGACGGGAGACAAAGAGAAAAAGGGCAGTATGTGTAAGCAGGGTAAAGTTGATTTCTCATGACCTACTAGACGGGGTCAAAGGTACTTTTATATAACCGTAAAATGAAAAAGTCATGCTGTCTGGAATTTTCTTAAAATTTAAAAAAAAATCATTTTAATCACCATGATTAAAATGATTTAATAAGTTAGTAAAATAAAATTGACCATAATATCAACATTTGAAAAGGTATAAAAACATAAAAGAATATAAGAGAAAGTAAAGGATGTAGGCAAACTAACTTATCTGTCGAATCTCCTCTGACGATAAGAATGCATCTTTGAAAAGCCATGGTTTAAGGAAAGAATAATATAATAAAATGATTCTCCTATGTAAATCCCTTGTTTTGAACAATTGATGATTTAATAGATATTGTATTCTATCACAATGTTTATTCTCATCACTTATTTATATTATCGCTCTATCTCGTATATCGAGAATTAACTCTTCATGATAGGTTATATTTTAAAGATATATTTTATATCTTTATCCTCCTTTCCCACTAATATATATATATATATATATATATATATATATATATATATAAAAAAAGCCTTTAATCATTTATACATGGAGAAAAACACAATTATATGTATTCAACATTAATAATATAATGCAAGCTATAAAACTCTACTTGATATAGGCCATGCACAGAAACAGCTCCTACTGCTAATAATACAGAAGCATTCCCCTCTCTCATATTACTAATGACAGCAGTACTATCCTAACACTAACGTCCTCCAATGGATTTAAATCCTTGAGATACTAACTTAATCCGCATATTGTAGACTTAGAACTTGTAGAAGCCGATATATATTTATAAATACAGTTGTATTAGTTGTTATATTTATAAGGCAAGAGTGATTGGTGATAAAGCAGGAAGTGAAACCTGCCCAGTGAAGGTTGAGGACATGCATTGTATGGAGAGAAATGATTTGAGAATGATACGATGGATGTGTAACGTGAGTCTTAAAGACAGGCTTAGATCAGATGACCTCAGAGGAAGATTGAATCTGGATAGTATAGAGAAATGTGTGCAGAACAGGAAACTTTGATAGTATGGCCTTTTTAAAGAATGGATGAGAGTTCTTGGATTAGTAGATGTAGAACAGTTGAGGTAGCAGGTTCAGTTTACAACTCAAGGAAAACATGGGAGGAAGTGATAAGGAATGACTTGAGAGAAAGAGGGATAAATAAAGACCTGGCCAGAGGTAGGTTAGTTTGGAAGTCGTCCAAAGCATGCCAGCATGTTAAACGGATGTTAAACCGAAAATGATGATGTATAGCTTAGTTTGAAGAGTATAGCTATAGAATCAACGGCGCTGTTGATTAGGTGTTGTCACTCGATATTAAGCAAGACTCTTCTCCGTGAGTCATGCCATTATCAACAGATTCTACTCCAATCGGCATATCATGTGTCCACAGTTGACTCTTCAATCCAGCAAACTTCTGAAAGAATTTCCTACATTTTCGCAGTAAAGTATCCTGGCCACGCAAGGTATGGGATTTCTCTCGCTGTCAGCCGGGTAAAGAATCATCAAATGTCACTTCGACCTGCTGTTGCTTTACTCAACGTGAAAGAAATTTGGTATCTATATTCAGATACAAGATCAGAGTCAGGTTTTTCCTGATTGGTAGATGTTCTCATGAGATTTCAGGCCAGTGTTTTAAGTTCACCCATACACATGCACCCACTTAATATAAATTATATATATATATATATATATATATATATATATTAATTAAAAGAACGTTTAATTTCTCAAACATGATTTGAATATATTTTTAAATCAATAAACTCTAATTTATCAAACAGTTAAGATATTAAGGTTTCTTACTCTAGCGATAGAAATAAAAACTCATATATACAGCTTTATAAGAGCCTTCTTAAATGAATTTGAATTAAATTATAATTTAAATACTGATTTCTCACACATATTAGAAGAATATCCGTCCCACAACGATAAAATGAATTCCTCGAACAGAACAGTTTTCTATCATTTTTATGTCCTCTTATGAATATAAAATCAAGATGTAATTATACTAAACCTTATGTCTAGAATCCCTATTCAATTTTAATCAAAATCCATTACATGATTTTGATTTTAGAAAATGTCTAAAATTTAAGGTGTAAGCTAAAAATTTAGATACCTTTGATTTTTGTGAAATTTTAACAATAGGCATTAAACATAAATGAATAAATGTTCCCTAAATTACAGTTTCTTTAGAGTATGTTAAATTATTTTAGGGGGCATAATAATGGGCACAACCTCCCATTTGAAAATTCAGATATATCAGATTTGCATTGAAATTGAGCCATAGTCATTAGACACAAATGAAGCAAGATTCCCTTAATTTCAATTTCTTCTTAAGATATCTTAAGCTTAAAACAATTTCTAGAATCAAAATCATAATAGATTTTGATCAAAATTGGAATAAGAATTCTAGACATAAGGTTTAGTATCATTGTATTTTGATTTTAATCTTCGTAAGGGGGCATGAATGTGGTGCAAAACTGTCTTGGGAATTAATTTCACCCGTCCTGTGACGTGGATTTTAGTATGTATATATATATATATATATATATATTTTTTTATTTTTTGATTTTGATTCTTAACGGTCCCAACCACATGACTTTCCAAAATTTAAATTTTAAATTTCTTTTCTTTTTTCTCCATTTCATTCTTTCCAAATATGATCTAAGGTTAAGATCGGATTCTAACTCTGCCTGATGAGATCTCAGTTATAATAGCTGCTGATCGATAACATCGACATGCCAGTGTCGCAGATTTTGTACATGTCTGTGTAAATAAAAATAATCATATATAAAAGCTCTATTTGATATTGAGCACTTTTTATAAACCCGGTTGAAATTCTTTGGATTACTACCCTGCGGATGTTTTACCTTGATTATTATATATATATATATATATATATTTATATATATATATATATATATATATATATATATATATACACACACATATATATATATAAAATTATACTATGATCATACTAACCTTGTACAACCTGAGTAAGTTTTAGTCTAAAGTGATAAAAATGTCTATCCTACTCTTAACTAGAATCATCTCAGTCATCAGAGTACCATATATATATTATATATATATATTATATATATATATATATTATATATATATATATTATATATATATATATATTATATATATATATATTATATATATATATATTATATATATATATATTATATATATATATATTATATATATATATATTATATATATACGCTTACAGATTCAAGGATGCCTACAAATTTAAGGTGTCTCTGTGAATCGGGTTCGTGCCCTGTGACCGTCAGATTGTTATTTCCCTGCGCTGATGGAAGTCGTAAGCTCGAAATGACGTTGGTAAATATTGGTAGGTAAATATTAAAAAATATAATTTAATATTATAAAAAGCTTCTTTCAAGTAAAATTGAAAGTAGAGCACTATCGGGGAGATTAAAAATAGACATTCATCTAAGACCCCAGTGCAATACTCCGACTCTATCGTTGAGTTCTATTGTATGTCTAGATATTTATACTCACCACTCTCAGTGTAAATATCACTTAATTTCTCCGTAATCACATGACAATCTCTCGTGGCCCCAAGGACTAAGTGAACGCTTACAGATTCAAGGTCTCTGAACCGGGTCCGCGCCCTGTGACCATATGAGATTGTTATTTCCCTGCGCTGATGAGAGCCGTAAGCTTAAAACAATGTCGTACGTAGATAAAATATTAATAAATATAATTTAATATTATATAGCATGATAGATCAGAGTTGGATGTATTGTCCTTGTCAGGATATGTTTTGTTAGAGAGCTCAATGTAGATACGGAGCAAAGAAAAAGTTAGAATTGAAATAACTAAATAACTCAAAACACCATGTGAGTTGGATTTGATAATTTATTTTGCCTAAAACAGAGACTCCTCAGACGTGAAACTGACCAGCTAAAAAATAGAGATAAATGGAGATGTTCACATGCGGAGGAAGGCGTGGAGAACATTTGGGGTGGGGGAGGGATTTCAGTCTTTTTTATCCCGTAGAATTTTATGGCCAGTGATTTTATAAGGGATCTTGATTTTACATGTTCAAATTTGTAAATTTTCTTCCTGATTCAATTTAATAGTGAACAGTTTTTTAAATTTGACAAAAGCTTTAATTATTAGTGAAATGGTTCAAGTAAAAAAAACCACAAAAAACCCTTAACCAACTACACACTTAGTACCCCCGTTGTTTATATATGTTGTGTCTCAATTTGTAGTATGAGTAACATTTTTTTTTTTTTAGTATTTTAAATTTAACAAAACTTAATTATTATCAATAAATGTTATTTATTTAAGGACTGTAAGTAATTTATAACAGTTTTTATTCTAATAAAACATTTACTAATTAAAAAGTGTAACTGTTAATTGTTTTTTTAATTTAATTAATTTAAAGTAAAAACACGTTTTTCCAGTTGAGTTGATGTACAAATAAAAAATATTTAAACCATCGTAACTGGTAATAAATAATGTAGGTAATAATTTATATATATATATATATGTCAATGTGTATGTGTGTGTTCCCTATAGCAAAAAATTAAAAGTGTATTCATATGTAAACATTCTGGAGTAGATAATGCACAGCTCCCAATTCAGGATGACCCCCTAAACTTTCACCCTAATTCTCAGTAGCCCCTTATGTCTACAGTGGCAACTTGCCTTGTTTGGGGTGAACTAAGTTAAAAAAAAAATAAATAAAAAATAAATAAATAACAAATGGTCCTAAATCTCCAGAGGAGCTAAATATATCCTATTTTGATGACATTTAAATCATATGTATAAAATTTTCCAAGGAAGACAACGGAAGTGGTCTCAAATCTCTACATAACCCCCTAAGATAGCTATGGGGGCAGAACCACCTTGAAATTTAAAATACATTAATGAAACTTCTACCGACTATATTATTATATTATTAGAAAGTGGGGGTGGGTTAAGTAAAAAAGTAATATGGTATTAATGAATATGGTGAAAAAGGAAAGTGTTCTTTCTTCAACACCAGGCAACACCGGGTCTTTCTGCTAGTTTCTAATATAATACTAAGCGTTGGGTCTCTGTTCTAAAATCTATATGCATAAATACCTATTCCTTTAACACTGAGGGAGGTAATTCAGTATAGATTCAAACGAATGTCATAATCAACAGCAGCTAACTGAAGTATTAGTATTGTTTCTAATATAAACATGATCACAACTGTGTTTTTTTTTAAAGTGAATTTAATTATAAAGGTTGTAGGCAAATTGTGAAGCAATGAAAAACGGAGGTTGTCATGTTTTACGACATGGGCACACTAGTATATACAAGTAAATAAATAAAGTTTCATTTATCACTCTGATATCAATATTAAAACAGTTCACTATTATTTAAATCAATAATACATCACACAGTGTGATGCTATATCGAAGTGAAACCTGGCCAGTGAAGGTTGAGGACATGCATTGCATGGAGAGAAATGTTATAAGAATGATACGATGGATGTATAATGTGAGTCTTAACGACAAGCTTAGTTCTGATGACCTCAGAGGATGATTATATATGGACAGTATAGGGAGATGTGTACAGAAGAGTAGACTTAGATGGTGTGGCCACGTTGAAAGAATGGATGCGAGCGCTCGAGTTAGTAGATGTAGAGCAGCTGAGGTAGCAGGTTCAGTTCACAGAGGGAGGCCAAGGAAAACATGGGAAGAAGGGAAGTGATAAAAATAGACCTGAGAAAAAGAGGGATAAATAAAAATTTGGCTAGAGATGGGTTACTTTAGAAGTCAATTTCTTAAAGCCATCCAACACATGCCAGCATTAAAAACGAACATTAATTAAACCGAACATGATGATATGCTGAATACAACAAAATCTTTTGAAATAATCTTTTGAAATAGTGTATATAGTAGAAAGCAAAGACCCAACCACACCTATTTGTATGCCTAATTTGCATAACTATTTTGAAACTGTTTATAATTAATTAATGTTTGGTGTTATTCATTTGTAATTTTATTGTCCTACTTTTCCTATATATATGCAATAGTTTTGTCGATATATAAAGTAATTAATCAAGTTATTGAATAAAAAAAAAGGATAAATTACCAAAACCTATCTTAAAATATTATATTCATTAATTTGCAAAGGAGGTAATTTAAATGAAAACTATTAGTTTTTAAAAATGACAAAAGATTTTTTATTAAATATATACATATAAAAAGAATGTATAGAGGTGCATTAATAGCCGCTGGATGGCGAATAGTTTCTTGCTTGTATATATAAAAAAAAGTACTTACTGTCTAAGCGAGCGACAACACTGTCTATTTGACATTGTTTGGTATAGGAATCCTCAATGGTAGGATCATAATCTGTCACAAAGTAGGACTGAAAAGAAAACATGAAAAGAAAGTCGGTTAGAACGTTCAAAAGAAAGTTACAGATATGAAACACACAACAATTTCACTTTTTTTTCTTTTTTACTAATGAGTCACCATTTATCAAGGTCAAAAGCAACTCGAGGTTAAGGATTAATCAGATGAATAGATTGTGAGTTGAATTATGATGAATATTATGACAGGATTGAAATTGAAGGGATGGACAAAATTTAAATACTTATACTGTTTATGATAAACATTTGTTGACATTGGATTTGAAGATGGCCATGTTGTAGTCTGCAGGGAAGCAGTCTGGTGATAACGTGTTCCACAGATTGGAATTTCTTGGAAAGAAACTATGTTCATGGAAATTTATTTTGATATAAGGGACACAGAGGAAATAGCAAGACAAGTTCTAACCGTGAATGTCTTACAAAGAGGTGCCAGAGCTCAGTCGAGCACCTTCCATGGAAATAACTTTTATGATTATTTAATACTGGGAACCATTTTTCTAAACAAATGTTGCTTTTGCTTTTGTAAACAAATTGTTAGAAAAGCAGTAGTTGTATTATTTACTTCATAAATGAGCGGAATAAAGAGATTCCCAAGTTTAATTTGCCATGTTCAACATATTTGATACGGAGGCAAGGCTGGGTAAATCTGCTACTACTATATATATATATATATATATATATATATATAAACAGTTTTAAATATAAGCAGAATTTTGTTAATCTTTGTAAGTGTGGTCTCGAGAGCTCTTTCGTCCAACATATATATATATATATAAAATGTTTTTTCACATTCGAAGGCATTTTTTAAAATAAAATACAATTTTGTTTAAGAAATCGATAAGATGCCAAGATTTAATTTTTTTTTTATATAATAAATCAAATATTTCGAGCAGGACCACTCTTTCTCAATAAAAATAAAAATCCGAAATTGTTATATATATTTTTTTTAATTATTTATCATGCCGACCGTACAGGAGAGACTCCCAAACATCGACGCTCTCCCTGACATTGTTATATATATTTTTTTAAACAAAATTGTATTTCATTTTAAAAAATGCCTTCTAATGTGTAAAAACATTTTATTTTACCCTTTCAGTGCATCGACGCTTGCTTTCACTACTACTATGTGTACTAACATCACACATCTCAACACGACACTTTCTCCACTTTACACCGGGGAGAGCGTCGCTGTTTGGGAGTCTCTCTCGTACGGTTGATGCGATAAATAATTTAAAAAAATATATAACAATGTTTAATTCTTATATTCATTGAAAAAGAGCAGTCCCGCTCGAAATATTTGATTTATTATATAAAAAAAAAAAAATACATCCTGGCATCTTATCGATTTCTTAAACAAAATTGTGTGTATATATATATATATATATATATATATATATATATATATATAGAGAGAGAGAGAGAGAGAGAGAGAGAGAGAGATAGATAGATTATATATGCTGCGTTGGTTGGAGCATGTTGAGCACAATAATGACTGAATTGATAAAGTCCGACAGTTGAATATGCCAGAAGAGAAGACCACCACTGGCAGATCCAAGTTGTCTTGGAAGGACGTGATCAAACATGATAGGAAAGCCATGGGTATGGATTCTGTCGGGCCTCACCAAAAACAAGAATGGAGGGGAAGACTTAGATTATACAATTAGGCCCCGCCCTCATCAGAAGATTAATTGTGGCCTGATTCAACATATAAACCGGTTGATGATGGTGATTATATATATATATAAGTCAGGTTCATTTTATATTCCAATAACCTCGTTTTTTTTTCGTTTTTTTTTTTTTCATTTTTTTTCTTTCACATTTCCCAAAAACGTAACATTTCTGCTATACATCTCACAGAAATATTGTTTTTTGGAAATGTGAAAAAATAATAAAAAAAAAAACATGGTTATTGGAATATAAAATGAACCTGACTTATATATACTCTGTTGTTACTGATTGACAATCATCGAGCTGAATCTTTTAAAGAGACTTCTAATTAAAAGGCACTGATAGTATATGCTAATACATATATTATCATAATTAATTATATATATATATATATATATACACACACACATACACATTATATAAATATTTAAAATGGCCTACAAACTTTAGCTCCGATTAGGCACAATGAATACTAAAACATAATTGCATTTATATAAGCCATTTTAAATGTTTATATAATGTATATTTATAAAGCTCTACCTTGTATTGAGCACTTTTGAAAAAATATTGGTTTTAAGTTCATTTTATCAATATATTTTAACTGGTTTAATTTATATATATATATATATATATATATTATATATATATATATATATATATATATATATATATATCGGTCAGAGTATCAAAGTTAGACTCATATAGCAATGCCTCTACTAAATGGGTATTTGATTCTGACTAGCCAATTAATATATTTTATTTATTGTTGCACCAAGTTATTTGCAAAAAAAAAAAAAAATACTTCCTTTAAATTTCTTTCAAACAATACTTATTTCGATCCAAGAGATTGGTAAAATTATATATTTTTATTTAATTTAACTGAATATTTCATCTGGTTACGACGTTTCGTTTTTGCTCTCCATCTGGACAATGCTGGATAAATACTGCTAATTTATATATATATATATATATATATATATATATATATATATGTATATATATATATATATATATGTATATAAAGTTAGGGATG
The DNA here is from genome assembly GCA_963556195.1 of Sepiola atlantica. Classification (NCBI taxonomy): domain Eukaryota; kingdom Metazoa; phylum Mollusca; class Cephalopoda; order Sepiida; family Sepiolidae; genus Sepiola; species Sepiola atlantica. The sequence continues at coordinate 30,426,659 of OY744542.1, forward strand.
TTTATATATTTGTATTACAGGATTCACTCCTAAACTAATTAACTGATCATTATGAATTTTGGAACTCCTATACTTAAGTACTACTATACTTAAGGGGCCCAAATATGGGCCATATTTGGTTTAATGAAGTTTTATGCAAAGGTGGTAAAAGGGGGGTGGAAGCCCTTTGTGAAAATTCAGGTACCTCAGATTTTTGTGAAATTGTAACAATACGTATTAGACATCAATTAATAAATATTCCCCAAATTTCAGTTTTTTTGGAGTATTTTAAAGAGTTTTTAGGCGGATAACTTTAGCATAACCTCCCATTTGAAAATTTAAACACATCAGATTTGCTTTTAATTTGGTCCATAGTTATTAGACACCAACGAAGGAAAGTTCCCTGAATTTCAATTTCTTCTTAAGACACCTTAAGCTTAGGCCTTAAACTTGAGACATTTTCTAGAATCAAAATCATGTAATAGATTTTGATTAAAATTGAAATAAGGATTCTAGACTTAAGGTTAGATATCATTATATCTTGCAACTAATCTCTGTAAGGGGGCATAAAAGTGGTGCAAAACTGTTCTGTTCAGGGAATTAATTTTACCCATCCTGAGATGGGTATTTTTCTAGTTATATATATATATTAGATAATTAATAGCAAGCAAAATTATTTTTCTTTTGTCACATTGTAGTAATTTAGTCCTTACTGAAAGATTTGGGTTTGGTGACGATTGGTCAAGCGATGTGAATTCTAAGCTGTACACAAACAAACATTGTGAGAAACCAACGTTTCTACCAATGTAACCTCCGACTTTTTTCGAACTTGAGAACCTATACAGAATTCCGAACTGTACACTTTATTTAATCAATGGGGGTAGATTGTTCTTGTTCGGTCAGCCATGACTGGATAGAAAAGTTAATTAATTCTTATGTTATTCTTAGTTATTATCGTCTGTAGTGAAGATTGAATCTTCAACCTTCAGAAGACTGTCACTTAGAACTGATTGTTAATCAACACCCTTATCTGTTACACCATTAGCCCAGTTCTAAGTGACGATCTTTGAGGTTGAAGGTTCGATCCTCACTACAGGCGATGATAGCTAAGAATAAAAATAACTAATTAACACTTCTACCCGGTCATGGCTGACAGAACAAGAATAATCTACCCCCATGGATTAAATAAAGTGTACAGTTTGGAATTCTGTATAGGTTGCAGAATTCAACAAGATGCACCTGAAGAAGGTTGGAGGTTACATCGGCCGAAACGTTGTGTAAATAACATCCAAGACAAGAATAGTAGTCTGAATAATGTGAATGTTTACTTGGGTTTCCAAGCATACTAGAAACACACCACTGATACACAATAGCATCGACAATCTGTTATTATACTAAATCAACAGGGGGTTTTCCTAAGGGTCTTTTCCGATATATTATAGCTAGACAAATACCCGTCACAGGACGGATGAAATTAATTCCTCTAACAAAACAGTTTTGCACCACTTTTATGTCCCCTTACGAAGATTAAAATCAAGATATAATGATACTAAACCTTATGTCTAGAATCCTTATTCCAATTTTGATTAAAATTCATTACATGATTTTGATTCTAAAAATGGTTTAAATTTAAGATTTAAGCGTAAGGTCTTAACTCTTAAATGCTTTTTGTTTCAAATATGACACATTCCAACAAAATGCCTATTTAATATAATATTCAACGAAAATGTGTCAAACTGCAACTTGATTCACATCTGCAACGAGCCTGTTGGCAAGTGTGAGCAGGTATTAGTATGATGTTGCATCAGCACATCCGCTAAATAGGTAATCAGTATCTTCGATGTCAAACCAATATAAAAATTAAAGCATTTAAGGGTTAAGAAGAAATTGAAATGCAAGAAATCTTGTGTGTCTAATGACTATGAATCAAATTCAATACAAATCTGAAATATTTAAATTTTTAAATAAAAGGTTGCGCTTATATAATTCCTTCTAAAACTCTAAAATATTCCAAAGAAACTGAAATTTGGGGAATATTTATTAATTCATTTCTAATACATCTTGTTAAAATTACACAAAAATTGGAGGTATTTGAATTTTCGTCAAGGATTACCACCCACTCTTTGCATGAAACTAAATTAAGATAAATATAGTCCACATTACTGACCCTTACGCCTAGCAGCTGTGTTCCAAAATTCATAATGATCATTTAATTAGGTTAGGAGTGAATCCTATACATAAAAATATATAAACATATACACATGCCCAACTTCATATAAATAGAGATAGCCCAAAATACATGATAAAGTATACCTTAGTTTTGGGATTGAGTTTTGAAATAGAATTTTCTTTCGTCTGTCATGCTTAAGTTTTAAATAGCATTTTTACATAAGTCTACGCAGCTATGCAAAAGACCTCTCAGTCTGTGACACTAGTAACAGCATTTTTGTTTGTCAGGCTTACTTTGTAAATAGCATTTTCTTTGGTCTGTCGCACCTTTGAAATTGCATTTTCTATGGTCTGTCATGCTCACATTTAAAATTGCATTTTCTTTGGTCTGTTACGCCTACATTTGAAATAGCATTTTCTTTGGTCTGTCACGCCTACATTTGAAACAGAATTTTTCTTTCTAGACAGTTGAATGGACACATTCTTATTTTCGTTTCTACTTGTAGAACCTGTGAAAAAAGTAAAAAAAAAAAAAACAACAAAAACTTGAGCTTCCGGAATATTCTCGAGAGACGTTGGCAAATGCCACTGCCGTCGTTTATATGTCAATCTTTGATTCAACGCAAGAGGAAAAGGTAGACTAAAAACAAAGGGTAATTCCGTTCAATGACACTTTGAACTTTTCGCTTTTTCTGCTCTGTCTTATATTATTATACTAAATGTATTCTATTCTTATTCAAGCATTGCATTTCCGTTTGCTACTGGACTTAAGAAATTCCAGGTCAGGAGGTTGAGGATTGTGCAACCCTTGCTTTACTATGAATTCCTCATACACCTTATCGGAGGGTACCCATTGTCTCTCAAGAAGTCAACCAACTATTGTGAAGTAATGGGAGATTATTTCCTGTTCCATTTAGATAGCCCCCCCCCCCTTTTCTATAGCTGAAAATATTATCAACAATTTTAAAATGCTGACTGACCCATAATAGCTGACCATCCATTAAGAGGGCTGAGTCAGTTAAACAACGGTGACCAGGTCAGAAGGTCATTTTAAAGTGTTTTCTTTTTTTGTAAGTGCAAATAGACCAGTGGGTCAGTTTAGTCAAGTCCACCTTAACTACTTACAAAAGGGAGAGAGCATAATGCATGAAAGAGAAGGCAGATGAGATTGAATGCTGTCGAGAGGGGGGGGGGGGAAGAAAAATATATATATATATAGAGAGAGAGATTAAAACAGAGGGGAAAAAAGGAAAGAAAAATAGAGAGGGGGGTAGAGAGAGTGAGAGCAGATGAGATTGAATGCAGAGGGGAAAAAGTAAAGAAAAATACAGAGAGAGAAAGAGAGAGAGAGAGAGAGAGAAAGAGAGAGAGAGAGAGAGAAAGAGAGAGAGAGAATATGTGTGTATGTATCAGTAAAAAACCTCTTTATAGAGATGATTGGACACTTGGAAAATCCAGTGATGAGGGCCCCAATTTTGGGAACCTTGGGGGAGGGGGTGAAGCCAGTCAACACTTAGTATTATTTACTCCTCTCCAGGAGTTAGGCACAAGGCCAGTTTTATCCTACTCCCACAAGTAAGATGTGACCCAAGGTCGGGTCGGAAAATGGGGGTTGAAAAGCCAGCGCCCGAGAGGTGAGCACTCTGACCATTAAAAATTGCCTGGGCAGCCCCATCGGCATTCCCCGGTAGGGGCGCCTCAAGCAGTAAGCAATTAACTTACTCCTCCCCAAAGAGGGGAGGCAAAGCCTGGGAGGGTGGACCTCCTAGAACTCAGGTTCCCTCTGATATGGAGCACCTGTCCAGGTACCTGTTATGGGTAAAATAAGATTTCTCCTTGGTGTCACATGAAACTGCAGCTGGTGATACACACCTAAATTTACATCATGCAAACATGAATAAATATGTGAATATTTTAGAGAACTTGAAAGACAAAAACCTTTTTCCACAATGAGTTTGGCATTAAAAAATAACATAGAAAGGGTTGATATGTGATAAAACAAAACAAACATAGAAAAATGAAAATTTATTTAAATCTTATGAGGAAGTCATCTAGAGGTGCTTGGATGTATCTAAAATATAATGCATCCATTTAACCTGTAGTGATGAAAATTCTAGTTCAAAATTACCCATGACAGACCAATAAAAACATGAGTTCAAAATTACCCATAACAAAAAAAAAAAAAATGATAGTTCAAACTGAAGCATGACAGACCAAAGAAATGATAGTTCAAACTGAAGCATGACAGACCAAAGAAATGATAGTTCAAACTGAAGCATGACAGACCAAAGAAATGATAGTTCAAACTGAAGCATGACAGACCAAAGAAATGATAGTTCAAACTGAAGCATGACAGACCAAAGAAATGATAGTTCAAACTGAAGCATGACAGACCAAAGAAATGATAGTTCAAACTGAAGCATGACAGACCAAAGAAATGATAGTTCAAACTGAAGCATGACAGACCAAAGAAATGATAGTTCAAACTGAAGCATGACAGACCAAAGAAATGATAGTTCAAACTGAAGCATGACAGACCAAAGAAATGATAGTTCAAACTGAAGCATGACAGACCAAAGAAATGATAGTTCAAACTGAAGCATGACAGACCAAGGAAAAGATTAATTCAAAATTATGCATGACAAACTAAAGAAAATTCTATTTAAAACTTAAGCATGACAGACCAAAGAAATGCTAGCTCAAACATAAACATGTGAAACCAAGTGAAAAAAAAAGAAAAGTTGAGGACAACTGAACTACTAACCAGGGTTACGGAATTGGAAGGTATAAGGTCCGCCTCTGACTCCTAAATTTCTCAAATATCCGACTCAGACTCCTTATTTTAATATTCAGTAATAATTGGAGTCAGATTTAAAAATCGGTGTCTGACCGACTCCATCCAAAACCCCCGACTCTCTTAGACGCCGCAACGTTGCTACTAACTGAAATCAAGTCTAAAAAATCATTTACATCCACTGACATCAGCTTTTGCTTTTGTGTTACAAAGTTATAAAAAGCATAATTAGTCTAGATAAAACAAGAAGAAAAAAAAAAGCTGAAAAAAGTGTTTTTACGTTCTTGCCAGACGATGCGCAGTCGCCAAAAAGCAGATTTATAAATTTTCATTGTTCCGTATCTTGGCCGAAACTGTCACATCAATGGCCGCATCCGGCGTTGATGGTATGAACAGAGATTTCCCTGATCGAATTACTATTGTCTGCAGACGTTTACAGCAATGCACAAGAAGATCATCGTATATTTAAAGAGTCAAATTTTTCATCTGCCAAATTATGATTTTCTTGCATGGCTGAAAGCTATCAAGACAACGATTTAGACTATCTGGTCCCAAGCCGAGATGATACAAAAGTAGCGATCGAACGATTCTAATATTTTTCCGTATTCCGATGCAATTACTGATTCTGATTCCAAATTAATATACCAAAGTTATGTTAAAAATAATCAACTAACAATTTTTTATGCCAGCTTTTTTTTTTTTAAGTATAATATTGCACTGAAATAAAATCTATAAAAAAACGGATATGTTCATTTTTTGTATCTCACCGATAAGTTATATAAAAAAACAATAAACATTGGTATTTTTTTCTGGATTAAAGAAAAAAATTCATTAATCAATAATTAATTAATGAATGTTTATTTTCATTTTAAAGAAGCAAACATTTCTTCATAAATGAATTTACTTAACTATTTTTAGTTAAACAGGGAAGAGAAACAGGATTATAATGCTTAAATCTAAAAATATTTGTTTGAAAATAAATACAAATTTTTCTAGTTAACTAAACATTAAGAAAAACGTTTGTTCTTGTTTACGATTTTGCTTTACGAACTTAACTATGTTGTACGTATTATTTAACAAAGAATGATAATAATGATATCTCAATAATAGAGAAAAAAATTACAGAGAAATCTAGAAAAAATAAAGCCAACAAAATACAAATTTTACTTCTCGAACACATTTTAGGTTTAATTATAATTGTTTAATTTTATAATTGTTTAGGTTAAATTATAATTGTTTAAGGTTAATTATGAATATAAAATAAAATAACAGAATCTTTCTTTTCATTTCTGTTATTGGCAAGAATTTCCTTTGTACAAATAATTTTAACAAAAAACATCCTTGTGTCTAATTACACATTATCTTTTCTGTCCTAAGGAAAAATCCTTCAAGACTAAGGGAATTAAAATGTTTGTTCCAATCCAGAGTACCCCTTTTTGGGGAACTGGATTCCCCATATTAAAAACCGACATTATGTCTAACCCTGCTCTCGTGGGGAGACAATTAAATAGTATCACCCATAATTAATAACACCCTCAACTAAATCACTCCCTCCAAAATGAGATTCTACTTTCTTTAGGCAAATTATGTGTAAACGACTGTAAAAACTTAGCAGAAAGAAGAAAACAATTATTTTAGAATTCAGAGTGGGAGATTATATATATATATATATATATATATATATATATATATATATATATATATATATGTTGGCAAAATTTCAGCCTTTCACAGTCTCAAAGGAGTGGAAGGAAAATGTAACAACTGAACTGCCAAACGGTTTCAATAATATTAATAACAAAATATCATTTTATTATTAGTCTTTGATTTTATTGCCTTCTATCTCCACACCAATCCACCTTTTATATCTTTAGAAATTTTGTTTTACAACTACACAGACATGGAAACTCAAAATCAAAGAGCTGATGCCAAAGTGTGTTCTCATACAGAGTCGTGAAAATCTTTAAATTCATTAATTCCTTTATGACTAATTCAACTTTCATGTTCAAAGGTCAAACGTTTTTTTTGTCACACTTTTTGGCCACCTCTTGTAAGGTTGTTTGCCAATGCTGAGGAACCGGACTAAAGGCCACCATATAAAAAACAAAACATCTTTTACGTTTTACTTTTAATTATCAATGATGTTTGTCAGTATTTTTTTTTGACAAAAATGTTTTATTTAATTTTTAAACATTTTTTGAAACCTTGTAAATCAACTGCGTCCTTTTAAAGGTTAGCGAGCAAATTTATGCAAAGTTTCACTTTTTTTTTATTTCTTACACAAGTAAAATAAATTTACATCATATTTTGATGTTATGGTGATCTATAAGCTTAAGTTTTACTGGTAGTTTAAAAACAATAAATATTTATTATTAGTACTAGCAATGGAAAATTAAGTTTTAAAAAAAATTAAAAGAATCGTTTTTGGAATCGGAAATTAAGCTCAAAATTTTCTGATTCCGATACCCCCAAAAGTTCTGATTTTTTTTGATTCCCGATTCCGATTAATCGTCCAAACACTATACGAAAGTACTCCAAATCAACAATTAAGATCAGCCTTGATGCATCGAAAGAATATATTTTAGAACTTGTTTGCAGACTTGTAAAGCTATGCACAAGAAGATCATCCTATATTTTAAATTACAAAGTTTTTACTGACCAAATTATGATTTTATTGTAATTTAAAAATTCACGGCACAAAGATGCGGCGACTTGGACCATCTGTTCTAAGTCGAAGTAGCTGCCGGAGTCAATAGGATGCGAAAGTACCCAAAATCGGCAATGAAAGCAGCGCGTAACTGAAAATTAGCCTTGATGTATCGAAAGAATATATTTTGGACAGTAAAGGGTGATGTGTGCAGAACAGGAGACTTTCTTGGTTTGGTCACATTGAAAGAATGGATGAGAGTGCTTGGGTTAGTAGATGTAGAACAGTCTAGATAACAGAGTCTGTTGGCAGGAAAACATAGGAGGAAGTGATAAGGAAGGATTTGAGAAAAAGGGATCAATAAAAACCTGGTCAGAGTTAGTTTGAAAGTCAATTGCTAAAAGTTGTCCAACACATGCCAACATGTAAAGCAGATGTTAAGCCGATGATGATTTTTATTTACTAATTTTTAAAGCTATGCACAAGAAGATCATCCTCTGAGAAGGTACACAACACCGGATTTACATATGAGATAGTATAGGCTGCACCCCAGGGTACCCCTAAAGTAGACTAGCAAATTTGCTTTTCTTCTTACATGTGTGCATGATTGAACTAAGAGATACCATTGTGGTTTATGAAATGAGTTTAATGAGTCCAAATCCAATCCAATTGGGACCTCTGATAAAGCTAAAAAGAAAAACATTGAAGAAATAAGAACAGCAACTTTATTTTGGGACTCATTTCAAACTTAAGCCTGATAGACCAAAGGAAATCATATTTTTTTTAATGGAACCTGCAAGCACTGTATCATAATGAAAAAAAAAAAAAAAGAGACAGCCCATCAAGTTTATAAAAGAAGGGAAAACATGCCATGTTCGATGCATTGTTAAGATAATAATTTATAAAACAAAAGAAAAATATTTTGAAGGCAATAATTTGTTTGACAAATTTGTTAAGGAAAGGTGAAGTGCTCTTTAACCTTGGAGATGGTGTCTCGATAAAAGCAGTGGTCCTCATCACCTAACTGGGTTAGCGTCTGGAAGGGCATTCGGCCTATACAAATCTTGCCCCATTGTCTTAAATGATTTCTAAAGAAAATATGTTGCATTTCAGGTTATATAGTCTAAATAATCAGCTGGTCAGAGATAGGTTAGTTTGGAAGTCAATTTTCTAAAAGTCGTTCAACACATGTCAGCATGTAAAAATGGACGTTAAACCAAATATGATGATGTCATCATATACAAAATTTGTGTGACATCACCTTATTGTGAGAGTGAATGTTAAAATTTTTCAGGAGAATTTTTATTTTTTGCACCTGTTTTTATAATAATAATAATAATAATATAGTAGTTAAGTATATTTTATTAATAGTACTTACTATTATTGCTAACATTCTGGAAAATATTCTGAGTTGGAATGAGTATTTTTTGAAAGAAACCAAAGTCAAATACATTATGTTGCTGTAAAGAACATGTTGGAAGGAAGGAAAAGACAAATTGGCTAGACAGAATCAAATATAGTTTTGTCAGATTCAAGACTATCGATGGTAAACATAAAAAATAGACTTTCATTTTATATACAGGGTGGGCCAAAATAAGGGTCCTATCTTTAAATTTGAATAACTTGAATTTGAATAACTTCCACAAAATAAAAGTTAAACTCACCAAACTTTATGTGTGTGTAGACTGACCCTTCCGAGATTTTTTGAAATAAACAAAACAAATTTTAGCCGAAAAACACTTCTTAAAACTTACAAAAACTAAAGTATTGTTTTTTACACTGTTTTGAGTTTTTTAAGCAAAAATAATGTTTTCTAAATCAGAGTACGTTCCTTAGGGCTAATACGGCTCATGCTTACTTCGGAAGGGGTCCTTTACTTATTCTAAAAAAATTTTTTTTTAAAAATCAATAAATAAAAAAGTTATGAATTTTTAAAAATAGGACCCTTATTTTTGCCCACCCTGTATTAGATATAATCAGATTATTAGATTTATTGTCACAATTGACGCATCAGAAAACCTGATTGTGTAGTTTTTTTAAATATTAAGATTTATCAAAAAACAAAAAGCGTGACGGACAGAAAAAAGATTCTAATGGAGAGATGCTTGACCATATCTAAAAAAAACAAACTGTGCAGTTGTTTTATTTTCAGTTTTTCCTCATCAGGAACAGAAATAGTTGTTTTTAATCTATCGGTGTTATCTAATCAAAACACATTTTTATTATTATTATATATAAATTTTATATTTTTTATCTTTAATGATACTTTGTTTATTAACTATTTTAAAAATAGGTATTATTCATATACTAACCGACAATGACTAATCTCATGTCAAATATGTTTTGAGACGGCGGTTTCATTCATGAACAGGTTCTGCAGAGCAGATGGAGTTTTTGTCAATGGCCCTTGCCGACAAAATAATCTGACTTAGTATCCCTTATTAGACCCTTATATTACTTTAAAAGCATATTCAATTGTAACTACTAAAATCATAATATAAGAAAAACAAATTTTAATTTAATTAAAAAAAATGATAAAACAGAAAAATTAAAATTAATTAAAATAAAAGATGATTTGTACATAACTAACTTTTTATCAAATGTAATTTTGTGCATGAAGTATTCAGAATATTTTTAAAAATCCGTTAATCTAATTACCAAATACAATTTAGAAATTTAGATTGGAAGAAAATAATAAAGTATACTAAAAGAATATTAATACTTTTATAAGGATTTCTTTTTTATTTAACTAAATAAAACAATCTAAATGAATAAACACAAAAGTTGGAGCCATTTTTTGCAATAACGGTAAAGTCAAAATACTAGGGCGTTAATTCAATTTAATTCAATTTTAAGTTGATTCAACTTAACACAATAAACGTACCATCTTTTTTTTTTAATGGAAATCGCTCCAGACAAGGCATGAAGCCACTTGATGTAAGGAGCTAACAAGAACAAAATATGATTAACGCAAAGACAGGAGATGCTTATGGGCCTTAGTCTTGAAAAGACCAAGTTTATAGGTAGGAGGAAAACAGTCAATAAGATGGGAGTTCCACAAGCCTGCGGTTCTTGGAAAGAAGCTACTGGAATAGGAAGCTGTATTAGAATGAGGTATCAAAACAGCGAATTGATGGAGACCACTAGACTAACGAGTCAAACGAGCTGTAACAAAAGAAGCAGGGAATAGATCAGACAATTCTGAGGAACACGCGACATAATAGTATTTATAGAAAATATATACTCCTTATGTATATGCGATATCAGTCGCAAAGTTAACTAATTTGCATAGTAGTTTTGAAAAAGGACATTTTATTAATTAACTATTATTTGTTATTGTTTTTTTTAATTCAATGATTGTTTTGATTTTAATATAACAAACAATTCAGTTTCACAATATTGTTTTATTTCCTGGACAAATATTTAGCATTTGTGTTTAAATATTCCTTTCTTCAGAGGAACCAATTTAATTTTCAACAAGTTGTGATCTATTTCTAAATTGCAAGTGAAAGGCAAATTGAGTTTTCTTTTCCTTTTTTATGGTTACATTTAAAAGATAAATAAATTTGTATCAAAATTACCAAAACGTTAATGTTCATCAATCTCTATGAATAAATGAGAAAGATTTTGTTTTGTGTTTACAACAAAGTTATGAATGAAATGTTTATTATTTTAAATTAATGTTTCAAGTATTTCAAGCAGGGAAAGTTGTGAAGCGATAGTGAGTCGGCAAAGCCAGGAAGTATATTTAATATTAGGGGTGGGACGTAATGGGTGAAAATTTCAGATTCATGCGAGTAGTATTTTTTGTGTTCATTTATACATAAATAACACTAAACAATCAAACATTTTGAAAATTTTGCAAAATTCAGAAGGTACAGGCCAAAAATAGCCGTTAGGGCTCCATGGGACTCAAAATCCATCATTTTTCAGTGAAAAAGTGGTTTCATGCAACATTGCAGGTCCTAAAACATCCTCAAAAGCTATGAATGGATATAGATGGTTAAATCTGATATAGTACTTTAATTTAGGACCATTTTCAGGCTGTGAAAGGGTTTTCATGAATGTAAAATAGCCAAAAACTAGTGGCCTGCACCTTCTGAATTTTGCAAAATTTTCAAAATGTTTGATTGTTTAGTGTTATTGATGTATAAATGAACACAAAAAATACTACTCGCATGAATCTGAAATTTTCACCCATTACGTCCCACCCCTATTAATATAACCATTTCCATGATTTTGAGATTGTCTTCGGACTCTGTGGTGATGCTGTTCAGAGGGCATTTCTTTCAACAGTCGACAGGGAAACAATCAAAGATTCATACCTTTCCCAACAGAGCACTCTTTGTTGCCATGACAGAATTCAGAGTCGACTTCGAAATCTATGATCTCTTCCATTCCTTGCAGCTCCTTGCACACAGAAGAAACGTTGTTCTACTCTATCATTATTTCCGAGGAAGGTGCTTGACCGAACTCAAATCCCTGGTTCCTTTTCGTAAGACATTCACAGCAAGAACTCGTCTTTTACCACAATGAAGAAAAAAACTTTCCTTTCTTCCTCAACGTGCCTAGCATGAGGCGAAATTTCCACCAACAGAGCTTCTTTGCAAGTTTCCGGAACACATTGCCATGAGACTACATCCCTACAGATTTAAACTTGGTTATCTTGAAAGCCAATGTCAATAGATTTGACAATCATTCCGTCTCATTAACCCATATCATAGAGTGGCTTCTGGTCATTTTTAGTAGAAAACAAAACAGTATTAGTACATAAATTATCGCAATAGATCTGCTTGATTCGTCATAGCCAATTTCATAGTCAACAATTGTATCCATTAGCCCAACTATGCACAAGTGTGTCTCCTTGTCCTATATCAGCTATCACCCTGATCAGGCTAAGTTGGCTTCCTCCCAAGCAACTACAACGTCTCTGACCATCGCAGTCCACTTTCGCCGATCCCGAGCGAAATCACATAATATGGCTAGCCAATCCAAGTTCCATAGTAGAATACCAACTATTTGATAAATATTTGACTATTTAATCTTGGTATCGCGGGGTAGTCATGATTTTTTTTTGAAAAACATACTACTATATATATATATATATATATATATATATATATATATATATATATATATATATATATATATGAGAGTGAGGAATTTGAATTGTAGGCTAGACATTAAAATAAATGATGCCGGATGTTACACAACATCAAAACATTTGGCAAAGATAATAAAGAATATATAAAGAAGAAGAAAAAATAAAAATAAAAATAAATCAGTGTAGAAGCAGAAGAGAAAAAAAAGAAAGAAAAAACATCTCATGGAACTAGAGTGATGGCTAGGAGGTGTTGTCTGAATTCCCTTTCCTTTATTCATCGGGCAGTTTTTGTGTGACGGAACGGATACATATTTACAAATAAATACACATTACTCTTTATTGTAGAGTGGAGGACTGTTACCCTTTTACTTTTTGAAATCTTTCTTAGTTTCACTCCTAACACACATACAGAGAAGTGTTAATTACTAGTTTCTCTCTCACTCACACACACACACACACACACGTGTCTTAGTAGTATCTCCACATACTCTATTTTTCTCTTTTTTCCCCATTATTCACTCTTATCTCAGCTGCCTTCTGTTCTCCTCACGTCCAGCACTTAAGGATGAAACTTGACCAAACTGACCCACTGGTCTATTTACTTAAAAACAAAACGAAAAAAAAAGACTCTTTAAATTGATCTTCTGACCTGGTCACTGTTGTTTTACTGACTCAGCTCTCTTTGAATGGTCATATCTATTGTGAGCCAGGATTTTCATTATTAAACTGACCACTTTTAAACTTGATAATGTACTCGGCATTTTGGCTGAAGTGGGGGGGGGGGGGTCAAAATAGGACAGGAAATAATTCCCTGTTAGTATTACCCCACAATATTTCCAGCAGAGGTTGGTTTAGGTTGGAAAAAAAAACCCATCTTAGATGGGGAGTCGGCTGAAAAACTTTTGGAGTCAGTTTTATAATACTTGATTTCGATGGATCCTTCGCTAGATTTACAGGGGATTCCATGTATTTAAAGATACTTGTTCATCTAGCTATGCTAATGTCACAGATGTGGAGCGGAGATGACAACTCCCATCCACTGGCTCCCCAGATTGTGGATAGGGCCTCTAGATAGAAGGTTCAGCTGTGAATACACAAAAATAAGCAGTGCCAGAAAAAATTACCGGCTGTCCTCTGGTAAGGTATAGCATCCGGAAGATCCGGGTGGCATCTGTAGAAAAAATACAGCTACTGCTTTCAATATTTTGACAATGAAGATATTATGTTTCAGAATTTTTGAGATGAAGATTGATTACTTAAGATTTCTACCCGGTCATGGCTGACGAAATGAGAGCAAGCTACCCCTGTGGATTAAATAAAGCGTTCCATTCGAAATTCCGTACAGATTCCAGTTCAACATGAAGATTTGTAAGTTCGACAATATGCACCTGAAGCGGAGTGGAGGTTACATTGGCTGAAACGTTGTGAGAACATCCAAGATCATAATAACTAATTATGGGACAATTCCAATATTTTCTCCAATTCCGATACAATTACCGATTCCGATACAATTACCGATTCCGATACAATTACCGATTCTGTTCTAAATTCCAGATTCCGATACAATTACCGATTCTGTTCTAAATTCCAGATTCCGATACAATTACCGATTCTGTTCTAAATTCCAGATTCCGATACAATTACCGATTCTGTTCTAAATTCCAGATTCCGATACAATTACCGATTCTGTTCTAAATTACCGATTCCGATACAATTACTGATTCCGATACAATTACTGATTCTGTTCTAAATTCCAGATTCCGATACAATTACTGATTCTGTTCTAAATTCCAGATTCCGATACAATTACCGATTCTGTTCTAAATTCCAGATTCCGATACAATTACCGATTCTGTTCTAAATTCCAGATTCCGATACAATTACTGATTCTGCTCAAAATTACCGATTCCGATACTGTTGTGATCTTGAAAGGCCGGTAATAATCAAGACACACACAGTGATATAATTAACAAAAGTGTATTAACAAAAGTATGTTACAGAAAGTATACGTTAGATTCTATGGCCATAATTGCCATCAATAACTGCCACGACACTTAGTCGTAACTGTATTTATTGTGTCTGGGTAAGTCCATTTATTCTCGAAATAGGTAGATCCACTTACACCATAAGATACAATTACCGATTGAGATGCTTTTTAAATCTTTAAATATTTAGCTATAGAGTTGTTTGTTTTGTTTTTTAAATTTTCGGATTACCGTAAAAACCCATGTAATATGTGCATATATTTTTGCAAACATAAAAATACACTTGTGGGAGGTGATCTATAGATTTTAGTTCAAAATCAATAAATATTTATCATTAGTACCAGCAATGGAAAATTAAGTTAAAAATTTTTTTTTTTTAAATAAAACGATGAAAAGAATCGTTTTTGGCATCAGAAAACATGCACACATTTTTCCAATTTTGATACCGATTCCAATACCCCAAAAAGTTCTGATTTTTCCGATTCCTGATTCCAATTAATTGGCCCAACACTAATAATAACATTGAATAATCCAAAGAATACAAATGATTATGAAAATACTTGTTGAATGAGTATTATTAACTAGTGTCTCTATGAGAAGAATAATGACGATTTTTTTTTTCTTCCAAATCCTTAAACTATTTCAAAAGATAAACAATTTAAAAAAAAAAATGAAAATCATTTTAATAATCTTAAACTCTATTTCACAATTCTGTTTTATGTTCCTTCAAAATAAATCTTTATTTTTTTAGCAATTGTTTAAATATAGTTACATTTTTTTTTTTTTTAGAATATATATTTTTTTTGTGGGTGGGGGGTTGTTTTATGGCATATCATTGCCTTTTATCTTGTCGGATTTTCAAAGTCAGACTCAAATAATATTTAAGCTGATAAATCAAACTTTGCTTCTGACTATCTAATTTTCATTTGTTATTGTTGTACCATGTTATTGGCAATATAATAATGTACTTAGCTACAATTTATTTTTAAAATTATACAGCCCAGATGACTGCTAGTATTAGGTATCCAAAATTATACTTTCATTATACCTAAAATATTTCAAAGTGGGCATATACATCTTTGCAAAACATAAACAATGATACCAAATTTCTTTTGGTAGTTCAATTAGCCATCAAATTATGACAATTTAAATTCTGTTGGAATTCAGGAAATTTGCCCTTTTGTGTGCTATGCTGTTGGCCCAGAAGCCAATTTTCTGTGTATAACTAAAAATGCAGCCTTTGAAAAGTGAAAAATTCTTCCAAATGTAATATCTTATGGTAAACGAAAATTAATCATGATGGAAGCAATAATGATTAGATGAAACCAGCCTAAACATTGGGCGAAATCCCATTATCCTTCGAAAAACTGTAAAATTTACATGGAAGCAGAACTTTGACCGTTTATATAAGATTCATTGCAACAGCTAACACATTAAATCTTCTTAATATGATTAATACCATATTAGAAATTAAACTGAAATATATATATATATATATATATATATATTAATAGTAATTCAATAAAACTTAGATTTGGCCCATGTAAAAACAGAGGGAAACACAGTTTTATGATATGGCAAAAAATTAATTCACTAAAGTTTTCAACTTGGACGTTTTTGTGAAAGACAGCTTCAACCCTATATTAAGCCCACAATATTGAAAAGTGGCTCTTTTTTTTATATGTATAGAGATACAATATATTGTGCACACCAAATTTGAAAGACACTAACATTAAAAATAAATTTCAGTCACCGAAAATAGTAACCTAACTTGAAGTAGAAAAAAAAAAAACGATTAATGACTCAAGAGAAAGAATTGTACATTTAAAGAAGAAAGGATTAAATTTTCTTTAAATCTAAATCTTATCAAAATAACCCAAAGAATAAACGAGATATCAAAGTTGAAATTGAAGGGAATTTCACTGTATTTACCCATTTTGACACAATTCAGTCGTGTTATTGGATATCTCTGCTGGACAACGTAACAATGAGCCAGTCTTATCCGGGCCTTACTCCTATTGTTTGAAGCATTCCCAGAATTATGTCATGGAAACGTTGATAAATCACAAACTATTTATCTGATCAGTCTGACATTTTGCATGGTGGTTATTGTTATCAAGAACATCGGATAGATACATCAAATTTGGTTATTGTTATCAAGGAGCATCGGATAGATACATCAAATTTGGTTATTGTTATCAAAGAACATTGGATAGATACATCAAATTTGGTTATTGTTATCAAGGAGCATCGGATAGATGCATCAAATTTGGTTATTGTTATCAAGGAGCATCGGATAGATACATCAAATTTGGTTATTGTTATCAAGGAGCATCGGATAGATACATCAAATTTGGTTATTGTTATCAAGGAGCATCGGATAGATACATCAAATTTGGTTATTGTTATCAAGGAGCATCGGATAGATGCATCAAATTTGGTTATTGTTATCAAGGAGCATCGGATAGATACATCAAATTTGGTTATTGTTATCAAGGAGCATCGGATAGATACATCTAATTTGGTTATTGTTATCAAGGAGCATCGGATAGATACATCAAATTTGGTTATTGTTATCAAGGAGCATCGGATAGATACATCAAATTTGGTTATTGTTATCAAGGAGCATCGGATAGATACATCTAATTTGGTTATTGTTATCAAGGAGCATCGGATAGATACATCAAATTTGGTTATTGTTATCAAGGAGCATCGGATAGATACATCAAATTTGGTTATTGTTATCAAGGAGCATCGGATAGATACATACAAATTTGGTTATTGTTATCAAGGAGCATCGGATAGATACATCAAATTTGGTTATTGTTATCAAGGAGCATCGGATAGATACATCTAATTTGGTTATTGTTATCAAGGAGCATCGAATAGATACATCAGATTTGGTTATTGTTATCAAGGAGCATCGGATAGATACATCAAATTTGGTTATTGTTATCAAGGAGCATCGGATAGATACATCAAATTTGGTTATTGTTATCAAGGAGCATCGGATAGATACATCAAATTTGGTTATTGTTATCAAGGAGCATCGGATAGATACATCAAATTTGGTTATTGTTATCAAGGAGCATCGGATAGATACATCAAATTTGGTTATTGTTATCAAGGAGCATCGGATAGATACATCAAATTTGGTATTGTTATCAAGGAGCATCGGATAGATACATCAAATTTGGTTATTGTTATCAAGGAGCATCGGATAGATACATCAAATTTGGTTATTGTTATCAAGGAGCATCGGATAGATACATCAAATTTGGTTATTGTTATCAAGGAGCATCAGATAGATACATCAAATTTGGTTATTGTTATCAAGGAGCATCGGATAGATACATCAAATTTGAAAAACCTTTTTGAGATTAAGATCATAAAAGATGCAGGACTTCATTGGCTACAATTTGGGCCGAATAGTGAGTCCCTAAGATGAACAGAATCAAAGTTTTTGCTAAAAGTGTATTTCACTTTTTCTGTGACCTTGACCGTGGACCTCAATATCCCCAAATTAAATCAGTTCTAAGTTTGACCATGACCGATATTTGGATCAAATTTGGTGACGGTTGGTAAAGCGACGTGGACACAATCAAACAAACTCGATCAAAAGCATAACCTCCACCTTGGTGGAGGTAACTAGGTTGGTTTGCGATACCTAGTTGTAGTGATTACAAGGGGAGACAACTCATGCTTTACTTGTTGGGCTTGAGTGTTACGCTGTAATACCCATCGTAGTGATACGCAACACTAGTAACAATACTTATTACTTATAGATTATCTTGTAAGCTTTAATTGCTGGAATTGATTGTTTAATTGATGATTAAGATAAAGCAGACGGATGAGAAGCTCAAAGCATCAAGTCTTTCTCAATGGATCGTGTATAAACGTTTCAAAGCTAAATGTAAACAACGGTTAATAGGATTAAGCCGCTTATTTTTTATCCTAAAATTAATGTCATCCGTTGAACGAGATCAAGTCTAAGTCACGATTGAACGATAAAAATGGCTAGGTTTTTTTTTAGTTCAGATACTGTAAGCCAAAAAAATTCAGAGTACATTTAACCAGGGGGTCAACCTGAGTTGGTGTTGTTTATACGAGTCGAGGATACGTCTTCGATGACAATCAGTCCGACAGAGTCTGGACCATTTTTAAGTTGATAAACTTGCTTCTGTCGAGTTGAGGTTTAGTTCTGTGCAGTTCTAGGCGGTCCACCCTCCCAGGCCTTACCATATCTCTTTGAGAAGGGGTTAGTTTATTGATAATCGCCTGAGGCGCCCCTACCAGGGAATGCCAACATGGCAGCTCAAACTGTGGGTCAGAGTGCACATGTCTCTTGTGCGATGGCTTTTCAATCTTCACCTTCCGATCTTGTGTCAGATCTTCCCATGGGTGGGACGGAGGTAAATACTAACATTTCTCTTCTGAATTGTTAAATGGTTGAGAGCTTTCTCTGATGGTGAGAGAAGAATATACCAAAGATGGCTTTATAAAGAACTAACTGTCCCTACCCGGCGTAGCTCGGGAGTTAAGGTAACCTTTTTTTATATCTATTTCTAAAATTATTGGACGTAAAAAGCTTCCAATGAGGAATGAGAAATAGCAACGACAATTAATGTCAGAAAATAGAATTTCATGAATTCAAAAAATTTTTTTTTTTTACATTCATTCACTCCAAACAAGGCAATTGCCACTGAGACGTAAGGGCTACTGTGAATTAGGGGCCATAAAATAAGAAACCGAAATGCATTCTAGTGGATTTAATTCAATAAGTAAATCATTTATTTTAAATAAGATTTTTGTTTCACAAAGTAATTCATTAAAATGGCTGAATTTTTTTATAAGAAATCGAAATTCATCATGGTGGATTTAATTTCTTAAATATTTATTTGTAAATAAATCATTATTTCTAAATCGGATTCTTACAAAATTAAATTTTTTTTCCAATAAATAATGTGTAAGTCACGTAAGTGTTCGATTTGACTTGAAAAGGGTAAAAAAAAAAAAAAAAATCATTCCGGATGAATTCGAACCAGCCAAACGGTTACAGCCAAACGCATTGAACATTGCGCCATCAACGAAAACTGTGAAAAAGCTCAATGAAATAAATATTTTAAGTGAGTTGTTGTTGTCTACATGTGGGCGTTTCAAATGATTATGTAAAAAACATTAAAATGTAAACATGGAAGTTATTGTTTGGTAGTGCAAATGCACTCATACTGATTACAGCATTAAAAAAAAATTTCTGTGTCATAAAGAAGGCGACCCGCTCAATACCACTAAAATACATTATGAAATATTTCATGAAAATCAGTATTAGAATAGATTTATTTAATGCATGCTTTAAAAGAAGCCGACACCATGTTGATTTTGGTAAAGCGATCAATTATAGAATAACAGAATAACATTTGGATAAAGAAAATTTATAGACTTGGAAAGAGTAATCGGTACTTCTGTATTATTGGGGACAGGTGAAATTTTCATCTTTAATTTAGAAGAGTCAGTTGAAAGGGGAGATAATTCAAATTGCTTTTTTTTTTGTTGTTGTAAACATAACCCATAAAGAAAATCCAGCAGAGAATTAATAAGAAAATAAATTTAAAAAAAGGTACTTATGCAGTTTACGGACTGGACTGAAATAATAACGTCATAATTTAAAAAGCCATTCTTAACATTAGAAGGTGGGGGGGGGGGTGATTAAATATTGTTTATTAAATTGTTAAATGAAAGTACAGAATAGTTAATCAAGCCCCCCCCCCCCCATCTCTCCATATTCTAAATTATAACGTTATTATTTCAGCCCAGTCGGTACACTGGATAAGTACGCTTTTTAAAATTTATTTTCTTGCTAATTCTCTGGATTTTCCTTATGACTTATGGTTACCCCCCCCCCCAAAAAAAACAGTTTGAATTATCTCCCCTTTCTTCTAAAATGAAAATGAAAATTTCATCTGTCCCCAATAATATAGAAGCACCGAGTAATCTACTCAATAGATTTGTATGTGCAGAAAAGGAAAAATATAAAAACGAAAACAGTATCTTATAAAATATGTAATGGAATCCATCAGTTTTACTGATTTATTTAATGTGGGCTTGAAAACGTTAAAAAAATTATGAAAAAATTATGAAGAATCCATGAGCAATTGCTCTTTTACCAAATTACCTCGAGTGGAGTGTATTCTATGGCTGACTCTTCAAACTTAAGTATTTCATTTACCTCCTCTCCAGGAGGTTAGACACAAGGTCAGGTGTGGGTTTTGATGAAAGTGTTTTTGTGGAACGAACTGGATTCCAACCCGACACACCCAGGTCCTCAGTCCGCATCATTAACCATTCAGCCACCGTGCCATCCCCCAAACTTAGGTTATAGTCGATATCAACATTCCAAATACTCAAGTCATTTTATACAATAACGCTGAATGCAATGTATGGAAGCACGTATGTATAACAATAGTCATAATGTTTTTATCCGTGGAGGCTTTCATTTTTATAAACTTAATGTAAGAATTACGACTAATAAAGAATCAATGTTTGCTTTAAATTAAATAATTAGTCATGAACCTTTTAAAACCATACATAGGTCCCTATATACTTGCCCTCACAAGGGCAGAGTTAGATATAAGGTCAGGTTTTAATTTAGGGGAAAAATCCAGTTCCACCCCAAAAGAGCACTTTGGATTGGGACAAAAATTAAAATTGCTTCAGTCAGGAAGGTTTTCTCCTTCACTGACCGAGGACAGAAGTGTAGTATCAGAACAGATATTACACTTTGATCTCAGCCAAAGGGTAAAATCTATGTGTAAGTCGTGTGTTAATCTTTGAAGATGTGAAAGATTATTACTGCAATTTTGGCTAAGATCAAGGTGTAGTATCTGTTCCGATGGATACTGCACCCCATAGACTGGTATGGTCTTGGCCTTCGGGGCTTGATTTACGCCGGTCTATGGGTCTGTCCTGTGCAGTTCTAGGAGGTCCACCCTCCCAGGCTTTGCCTCCCCTCTTTGGGAAGGAGTAAGTTTATTGCTTACTGCCTGAGGCGCCCCTACCGGGAAATGCAGACGGGGCTGCCCAGGCAATTTTTAAACCCCACTTTCCCGACCCGACCTTGGGTCACATCTTACTTGTGGGAGTAAGATAAAAACTGGCCTTGTGCCTAACTCCTGGAGAGGAGTAAATCAATACTGCAATAACTCATAGTGTTTGAAACTGATGAACATAAAACTAAATAAAGTATCCTGGTGCAATGGGTGACAGTGGTAGTACATCTTAATGAGAGGGTAACATCTCTAACACCTTTCTCTTATAAGGCAAAAAAAATAATAATCTGGACTAAATAGTGAAATCAATGTGATTGAAAATGGAATTTATTTTTAGAACACAAACCAATATTTGACTATCTTAATGATTAAACATTATTTTTTTATGTGGCTTTTGGTAAGAAAGCTATTCCGGTCAATGGTAAAGGGGATCATTTATTTTTGGTCTGTCATGAAAATTTTTATTTCAAAATTAAGTTTGAAATAACATTTTCTTTGGTCTGTTATGCTTATGTTTGAAAACAGGAAATGGAACTGGATAATATTTGCCCTTATTGTCTAAGATATCTTTCCAACCCAGTTCCAAAATTTATGACAATAAAAATGTCAAAAGGTTAAGTTATAGAACACCTTGAGGGACAAGAGTCACATTCTGACCCCCACCTCCACCTCTTCTCCAGCATCCAGTCTCCTATCTCCTTGTTTTAAACTTTATCTTATCAGCAGCATTGTCAAAACTGCTTATCTAATACATAATTTTGTTGTTCGAAAACAGAGAATAACATGGTTTGGACATGTTTCCTGTCTACCAGACTCCAGCTATGTAAAGAAATTATATAAAGAAGATTTCATTGAAGAAACAAATTAGCCGAGATAAGAGTTGATACTGGTCTGCTGAAAGACTGTGATAAGTGGCAGAATCTTGTTCTCAAGCATGTGGTGAAGCTCTCTGGAGTATGCACATAATTAAAAATAAAAATTTTCTATATATATAAAAAAAAATTTCTCTCTCTCTCATATATATATATATATATAAATTTTTTCTATATATATCATTGCAAAACTGATTTTTGACTTAATTTCCACAAATGATAAAAGTTGAGAATAAAATGTATGAGTCTTTACTAGACCATATGCCAACTATCTATCAGGACTTGTGCAAGCATGTACTTGATCCTAGGCATGACACTAAACTGCCTCGGATACCCTTGGGCAAGATGTTCAACCCCCAACTCTACCCTCATTCCACTGGAATCCATCCTTCTCAGTCAATTTTAACTTTTTAAGCTTACTTTACTTCCCAACCCTATCAACCGCCCAAACTCCGTCAACCAGAAACCAGTCCAGAATACACTCTTAAAACCACATCTGGTAGAGAGGTCTCAATTTCTGAGCTAGGGAGTCTGAATTCAATTCTTAGTTTCCATTACGCTGAGGTCCATTCTGACGTCGGGATGGTAGTACCTATCAGTATCACATTTATGGGTTAAATAAAAACTCGTTTGAACCAGGGTTACGGAGTTGAAAGGTATAAAGTCTGACCCAGACTAACTCCTAGGATTTAAAAAATCCTGACTCCGACAATTCCAAAATATCAAACTCTAACTCCATATTTTAAAGTCTTCCAATATTTAGTGTCTGTTGATTCTTTGGAGATTAAAAAATCCGAGTCCGATTCCTAGCATTTTTACAACTCTGCCTCTTTCCAAAACGTCTGCCTCCGCAACCCTGCTTTTAAATAATAATAATAATAATAATAATAATTACTTATATCATTTTTGAAATAATAATTATAATCTATGTTTCTGTTTATCTTCTTTCTTCCCATCTTCTTCTCACACCTCCATTTCTCATTAAGACAATCAGAGCAGTAGAGCCAGTAACCCAAACAGTCAACTCCATCTCCTGAAAAGGTCCGACTAACTTTAAAAAATCTTCCTCTGCTAGTAATAAATTATATATATATTGTTTATAAGGTTTCCATTTTAAAGTAGACGGATGTGTTTTTCAAGGCTTGGTGATATCATTGGAGCACAGGAAGGAACTGGTGCTAGTGTAATCTAATGTTGCAAGACTGACTCCTAGCATTCTTACGAGTCAGAGTCTGATTCTTTCCCAAACCCCTGACTCTGAAACCCTGGTTTTCACATTATTAATTTACACAATATTTGGCGAAAAAAGAAATTAATTTATGCATATTTGAAAATATTAAGAACTTCAAGCAAAAAAGCCTTTACCAAAATGACTGTGTTGGATAATGGCCCTATGGGAATGGACGTATCTGTTGGAAATCGTTGGTTTGACTTGCGCGAATTAACGCGGGGTGGACCCGGCAGTCGAGTGCAGAATAGGGCCTGTTCTCACAGTTAGAAATCACAGACGTGACACGTTCACCGTGTGACGAGATCCCAGATCAAGGGTCAATGTGCACTTGCGAGAGGCTCTGTGACGTCACAGGCCCTTGCGTGGGAAACAGAGGGATCCATGACGTCACTCGTTCTTCGTGAGAAGGGAGTTTAGCCAGTCTGGGTTTTGGGGGCAAACCGATGAGACGTGATTGTTACCATGTAATTTACAACAGATAAGGGAAATATTTCCCTAAGAAAATACAAGCAGAGATATCCTTTCCCCCCCTCTATGAATGGTTAAGAAAATAATTGTTAAGTAACTACGATAAAGTAGTGATTTGCTCTCTCTCGACGTAGTGAACGGCCCAGGCCGATAAATAACAACGCTTGTAATAAAAAGAATTAAAACTTAAAGACATTGTTGTTTGGTGAGTCAGTTGGGAAGCTTTTGTTGCAGACAACAAACGGCGTGGTTCACGGCAGGAAGGAAAGAAGAAAGAATTCATCCACTAGACGACATCGAGACGACGACCCTCTACACAGCGAGGTAGAAATCTAAAGGTATGCAAACAATATATGAACTATTGATTTATGATGTTTTAAAAATGACGAGTATTAAATGTGAAGAACCATGGCCCGTAGTGGGAATAGTATACGAAACGCGTACTGCCGCGGTCCAAGCAGGAGTAGCCATGCAACAACTGGATCCGGCATTAAATTACTCCAAAAGTGTTTATAGTTTGTAAAAAGAAACATGGAAAGTAGAAAGTGGACATTGGGTTTACTTTCAGTAGCCTCATAACTCTTGCCCCTTCCCTCTAATTTTGTCCTTTAGTGCTCACATTATATAAATGATGTGGACAAAGGAGGAAGAATTGCTGTTTTTGGGGTAGGTTATTACTTTGAGTGGGTGGTATATGGAGCTTTTCAATCATCATTCATCATCATCGTATTCGGTTTATATTTGTTTTACATGTTGGCATGTGTTGGACAACTTTTAGAAATTGACTTCCAAACTTATCTCTGGTCAGGTTTCTTTGGAAGTTATTTCCTTAAATGAGGCAAATTTTTATAGGCTAGATGCCCTTCCTGACGCAAACCCAATGAGGTGATGGGGACCAATTTGTTTATCGAGACACCATCTCTAGGTGAGGCTCTGTCTGTCCTTTGCTTGATCTCAAATACTCAAGTTTGAAATAGAATTCACTTGCCCTTATTTAAATATAATAATATTCATCACCATTTGACTGTTAATCTATCAATATCATTCACTCTTATCTTCAAGTGTTTTTAGCCTTGATAAATGGTGATTAAGGCCATCCCTATAACAGGCCGAGAGATCTAACATTTGGGATCTTTTACTTGAGGCAAAATTTCCAGTCCGTCAACAGATATCTTTTTAGCTGCTAACACTTTCTTTAATTGTAACTAAAAAAAAAAGTGAAAAAAAAAATGGTATTTCTTGAATAAACAATGCTGTCAATATGAAAAGAAAACCTTACTGCTTAGAGAAGCTTACTGCTTAGAGGATATATCATTCTAAAAGAGAATTCTAACCCATCAAATTGTTGGAAAAACTTTAATTGCAAAAAAAGGGGAAATAATGGTATTTCTTGAATAAACATGGCTGTCAGATATGTATAGAAAACATGAATAAAGATTATGACATGAAGCTTTTACAAAATAGACAAAACTAACAAATTTGGCTTAAGAAATTATAATAGTATGAACTAATATTTTAACGTTTTTGTTTTGAATTAATAATGGCTAACAAATAGTTCTCAATAAAATTCCATTTTGTATTTTTACAGTATAGTCACAAACTTATAATTCAAATGTAATTTATGACATAATACAGGACCCAGGGATGTGAGTGGCCAATGGCAAACAAATCTGAATTTCTCAAACTTGGGAGGGGCCACAGCCGCCCACTAATTACCCAACTTAGAGGACCATGATGTTCACTCATAATCGCCTAAAAATTGGGGGGGGGGGGGAAGGGGAGAAAGAGGACTGGTGGTTATTTAGCGAAGGGTGTTAATCTACAATACCTTTTTTTTTCTCATACTGAAAGTATCAACAGATATGTTTTAAAGGAGACAGGAAGACATTCATTCGATGAAACAAAAGTCTTCTACCTTCTCTATCCATGAATTGTTTGAAGTATGGCCGAATTAACATTTTCAGAGAGAGGAGAAAGAGAGACGAAGCAAGGCAAGACAAAACGTGATGGAGAAAGGTAGAGGAAGAGAGAAAATACAGGAAAAGAGAAAGAAAGATAAAACGAGGGAGAGGAAGAAAGAGAAATAAAATCAAGCCAAATGGGGAAAAAAATAATGACGTAAAGCTTAAGAGATTCGACCTTTACATATAAAAAAAAAAAAACTGCTTTTTCTGAATTACAAAACAAAACAGAATTATGCTAAAAATCAGAGAACCTGAGAACCTCAGCTGAAATAAATTTGATGGGCTAGAATTCCCGTTCAGAACGAAATTTTCACGGAGCAATGAGAGTGAAGTGTTAGCAGCTAAAAAGATATCTGCTGCTAACCAGAAATCTTGCCTTCAGTAGAAGACCTCAAATGTTTGATCTCTCGGCCTTTTATAGGAATGGCCTTGATGGTGATTCATTAGTAAAAAAAAAAAAAAAAAAAAAAAAAAAGTGTATGGTTCCAAAATCTACCTCTTCTGGGTAGACACAGAGTTACCTACCACTACCAGGCTTGTTTTGAATTTGGACAGCTTTCAGCAAGATAAACATGTAACAGTAATTAAATACCCCCCCCCCTTCCTCCACACACACATACACACACACAGTCGTACTCTCCAAGACGTCTACCTGTTGAATTAAGAACAGCAATCAATGCAAGAATCGGTACCGGGATGGGAGAGAGTTGCGATGCAACCACCGCATGATTGGCCCATCGCGTTTTGCTACCGCTTTTGGTATTGCCAATGGATCACAATATAGTATATCGGACTTTGGGCTGGAGTCCAAGTGCAGTTCTTATTTCTTTTCAGCTAAATTCTTGGAGCTGTGAAGAATGCAACAGAGAATTTTGATTGCGTGGTAACAGCCATGGGCAGTGCAAGAGGAGCCCTTAGATGTGCTCCCTTTTGAAAGTTTTGATAAGCTTGTTTAGGTATATATTCTACCTCCCACCCCATCAACTTGTGTAGAGCTTAAAACTAACAATCATTTTCCTTACACTTGAATTGTCCTAAAGTCAGGGTCCAGTGTTTTGATTTAAAACCACCCAACACCACAAGGTTTTTTTTTTTTTGCTATAAATAATCCTCAGGTCATCATCATCATCATCATCATCATATTCGGTTTAACATTAACATGTGTTAGACGACTTTTAGAAACTGACTTTCAAACTAACCTATCTCTGGCCAGTTTTTATTTAGCCATTTTTCTCTCAACTCCATCCTTATCACTTCCCCCCATGTTTTCCTTGGCCTTCACATGTGAACCGAACCTACTACTTAAACTGTAATACATCTACTAACCCAAAGAACTCTCATCCATTCTTTCAATGTGTCCATACCATCAAAACCGCCTGTTCTGCACACATCTCCCTATACCGTCTAGATTTAATCTTCCTCTGAGGTCATAAGATTTAAGCCTCTTTTTAAGACTCACATTATGCATCCATTGTATCATTCTCATATCATTTCTCTCCATGCAACACATGTTCTCAACCTCCACTGGCCAGATTTCACTTTCATACATCATCACACTGCGTACATATGCCTGATAGACTCTTCCCTTGATAAACAGTGATAATGCTCTGCTGGTTAGTAATGGCAGACGTTCCTTGAACTTACTCCATCTATTAATTCTTGCGATCACACTAGCACCTGCTCCACCCTGTACTCCAATGGTATCACCAAGATAGCAAAACTTCTGAACAACCTTAATAGCATCGCCATCCAAATATACTTTCTCCACATCTGAGTTCTCATTCGTCTCCATTGTCTTACACTTGTTGCACACAAACTGGTTATCCTCTCTCCACCTACCAGTAATTTCACTGCACTGCTTGTGTACCCAATGCTTACAAGTATGACAGAAAATTAAGTTGCACTCGACTCCCTTTCCACAAACTGAGCAGGCACAGTGATGTATAATGAGTGCAGGTTTTAGGCCAGTATAAGATTGGAAAAGTGTGAAAAGAAAACAGACAATCTTTTATATATATTGAAAATAATAATGTAACAGCAAGCAAACTGGAGCAAAGATCTCGGACACGAATTACACTGATGAATATGTATTTATTTGCGCGCACGTGGCCAACGCTGAACTATAATATCCTTTCACCATAAAACTCTATTTTTGCCAAGCTACTTGCCCCAGAGCCAACGTCTATCACAAGCGGAACAAACGTCTGACTCCCATGTTGACCGATTCGAAAAGACCGCCTCTTGGCAAGCAGGCGGTGTAGAGGCACAACAGTTACCCCGTGCGCATGTCTTCCAGAAGAGGACAGTGCTGAATACAAAATGACCCCTTCCTGAATTATGACCGGCCAACATGTGAAACTCCTACGTTTACAAATAATATGAAAGACATATGTCTGTTGGTTTTTGTGGCCACAAACGATTTTTAGGCTATAAGACATAGAAACTTGAAATTTTGCAGGAATTTTCCAAGTAATAGTTGTAAAGGAGGGGGGGGTCATATTTATCTTTTTCAATATTTGCAATAATAGTTTAGTTTAAACGGGTTCAGCTCGTCCCATATAACACAATACACTTCTGTAAAAAAGAATTGAGTCCTCTCCGTTAGCAGTATTGCAACATGTAAACAAATGAGTAGATTCACTTAAAAACGATATAATTTCTTCCCCTTAAGCAGTAGGTCTGTTAGTTCAGATGGTAAAGCATTGGACACCAATGATCATGGTTAGTAATGACTGGCGTTCGAGTTTTGAGTTTGAAGCGCTTAATATGTCTAGCCACAGCTAGCTAGTCGTGAAACAAGACAGGTGTCTGTAGATGCCTATATTTTATCTGTAGAGAGAAAGGCAGTCAAAAGTAATGTCATCCATAATATATCAACTTTATTTACGTTAGAACAACCAAAAGAAAGGAGTTAAGAAGAAAAAAGTTAGGAAGAGTTCAAAGGGTCTCGACAAAGTGTTGTTTTTGTCTGTATGTGTATGGACTTGTTGTGGGTGAGTTTGTGAGAGTGTGTCTAAGCTGTCGCTATATTTAGTAGTCCATGACTGACTTGGTTGGTTGCCGAGATGCCAGTAGCCAAGGGGCTACGACCAGAGTTTGAAAAGTCTGTATAGTAGTGTTATGACTGACACAGGGATGTGAGAAGCTAATGGCAAAAAAAAAAAAAAACTATCTAGGGCCCAAGACCCCTGTGTGTGGGGATGGGGAAGCCCAAAAACAAGTTTTTTTCCTAAACAACTCCAATCAGTTTCAACCAAGTCAAAATTAAGAAAGGCACAGTGTGTGTATGAAGGGGTGGGAGGTAAAAAACAAAAAAACAAATAACTGTTAGCCTTACCAAACGATATAAAAATTTAAACTTTTGGAAAATGGGGGCGAATTTTATGTTTTTAGGTGGTCGTTTATTTCAGGCTTAAAAAATATACAAAAAAAACTTACCCTAATCCGACTGGAAACCACCCCCAAAGTTAGGGTTAGTGGTACCGTAAGTCTATTTTTTAAGTTTATATATTTTTTACGCCTGAAATAAGCAACCACCTAAAAAAGAAAAATTTGCTACCGTTTTCTTTGACGAAATCGGTTACGTGAAAGTAACAGCACAAATTTTGAAATAACAAAACTGATAAATAATTTACAAAAGTTTAAAACTAACAGGTCGATAGAATATTAATTTTTCTATCGTTTGGTAACAGTTATTTGTTGTCTATTTCTTTTTTCTTTTTTTCACCCAAACAGTGTATAATTAACGATGTAACACCTAGGTGTTTTGGTTAACAGTATAAGCAGCTCCAACTGTACTCCACATCGAAAGGCCCATAAATCAATTCGACGAGTCACTCCAACCAACCTAACCAAGCAAAATACATGTAGGTGAACGGATGATCCACCAGTTGCTCGGTCCACTAAAGTAGCACAGAAGAGCCTGGAAGGAAACTGCAGCTGAAGCAATTTAACAATTAGAAACGGTGTATAATTAACACCAAGCTATTTCGGTTAACAGTATAAGCAGCCCCAACTTCACTCCCCAATGAAAGGCCCATAAATCAATCCGGCATAAAAGATACAATAAGCCAGTTGTTAATCATACGAATCCAAAAGTCCCCCTTAATGATGAGGATGAAAGGTCTTAAATAATAATACAAGACTTGCCATACTCCACATCTGGATCATCTTCACTTGAAATTCTAGGGTAGCACAGACCTTACTTGATGAAGCAATGAAGCCGAAGTCACCCCAACCAACCCGACCTCACTCACATATGTTAATTCCTCCTTTCTTCTATCCACATATAGCCTAACATCAAAATATTGTCCACTGTCTTTGAGGAATAGCTGGACTGAATAAACCAGAGCTTACATGATGACCACCATCACCATTATTTTTTCCATTATTATTATTATTACTTTTTATATTATTATTATTATTATTATTACTTTTTATATTATTATTATTATTACTTTTTATATTATTATTATTATTATTACTTTTTATATTATTATTACTTTTTATATTATTATTACTTTTTATATTATTATTACTTTTTATATTATTATTATTATTACTTTTTATATTATTATTATTATTACTTTTTATATTATTATTATTATTACTTTTTATATTATTATTATTATTATTATTATTATTATTACTACTTTTTATATTATTATTTTTATTACTATTTTATATCATTTCTATATTATTATTTTTATTACTTTTTTCATTATTATTTAGGTGCTTCTCCAGATTAAGACCCGAACTAACTTTGACCCCGTCGTTAGGGTTAGCGTTAAGGTCAAATTTAGCTCGGGTCCTAATCTGAAGACGTACCATTATTTATTATTACTTAATATTATTATTATTATTGATTGATTTTTATTATTATTACTACTAATATTTTCCTACTACTACTACTAATTATTATTAATAGTAGTAGTAGTAATATTATTAATGATAATAGCTAATAGTAGCAGCCAATCATGGTAATGACGGGGCCACATGTTTTAGTAGGAGAGAGATCCCCTTACTCCAAGAAGAGAAAATAAAATGATGAATGTCCTTCATTGTCGAGAATTTGTAACGTTTTAATTTAGAAAGGATTGATGTCGTTGTAGTAGTAGCAGTAGTAGTAGTAGTAGTTCTTTGTAGTAAGTAATGATTGAGATTCGTAGAAGACGACTTTACACATTTACAGACACAAACACACACGTTACACGTCGCCATAAAATAAAAATAAATAGACCTCAAAAATTAAAAAAAAAAAGGGAAGAAAATGGTTATTATTGTTTCGTTCTCAAATAATAAGATTTCATCAAATATTTTCTTTCGAGTTAACACAAGGCAAACACAATAAAAAAAACATCGATACAAAATATTTCATTGGCCAAGAAAAAGAATCGATCTTTGACAGACGGACATTTAATAACCACGAAACTATAATATCTTTATTAATAAAACTGTGACCACTTCTCGTGTGTCCGTTTCTCGCCTCTACGTGAATTACACATTTTTTTAAATCCTTTTCTTATAATCGGTTATTTATTTAAATTAAAAATACAATAGTCTAAAGTACTAAAACGAACTTTTAAAAAAAATCTGAAATTAAATCCACCAGAATGCATTTTGGTTTCTTCATCGACAAGTCAGACATTTTGATATTTTGTTAATAGTTGAAAAAAAAAATCAATTACTTCGTGACTGTTCGAAATTTGAAAGGAATTTGGAAATATTTAAACTGTCTAATAGAAAGTCATTTAAAATTCTTAACAAGTTCTCATGTATTAAACGGGCGAAAGTTTTGAAAGCTATTTACATCCAATAATTGTATAAATAGAGATTTAAACAACATAACCTTAATAACATTATAGTTTTATAATAATTCGGTTCAATTAATAAGTAAATTATTATGGTATGGTTTGGTCATTAAAATGACCAAACCATACAGTAATAATTAAATTTAACTTTCAAAATCCTTTTTTAAAATATAATTTGTTAAGAAAAAACAAACAAACAAAAACGACATAGCTTTAAAAAAAAGAAAGAAAAAAAAGAAAAGAAAAACCAAAATGAAGCTTAAAAAAACTCTCGGGCAATGCCAAGTCGGCACAGCTAGCAATAAATAAATAAATAAATAAAGTCGTTTACTTATAGGGCAAATCTAACTTAGAAATATTATTGCGATTTGATAAATAAATGTAATAATTTATTTTCTTAGAATAAGATGCGAAAAAACAAACAACTCAACTGGCTGATTACATTGAAAAATAATAAAAAAATAAAAAAATTGATTACACTACTACGACTCCAAACAATATACAGATTGTAGTCGTCGTAGTATAATCAATTTCAGGTGCTTCATTAATAAAAATAAAAAAGGGGGGGGGAGGATGGATTAAACTCGTTCGTTGTCAATGGTTACATTTAAATGGTTAAGAAAAAGTAAATGTGAATTTCAATATAAATGAAATCTGTGTATTAATAAAACTATCAGACAAAATCTCTTGTGTTTGTGTGTGTGTGCGTTTCTCGTCTATACGTAACTTTGATAAATACGTATTGAATTTTTATTATTTACTATTAGTCTAATATTTATTTAAAGTAAAAATAAAATATGGCAAAACTGAAACGAATTTTATAAAATCATATTTAAATAAATAAAAAAATTATAAACATGTCTATATTTTGAATTATTTTCTCTAAGCCCTCCATTCGGCATTATGTCTCCACCCGGGTAAATATGAGTAGTGCGTCGTCTTCTATATACAAACAAAATGAGTTATTTAGAATGAAATTAAACAAAAATATCTGATTTTAATAAAGCAATTAAAAACAGAGGGAAGGGTATTTGTAGATAAATATTAATTACACACAGACAGATATAGATAGATAGATAGATAGATAGATAGAGAGAGAGAGAGAGAGAGAGAGAGAGAGAGGGACGTCAATTGAATCAGAAACAGAAAAAGAGTGAAAGTAAAAGAAATATCAGGTGTGATAGATGAAAAAGAAACAGTTACAGGTGGAAAGAAAGAGAAGAATAAGGAGATAAGGTACTAAAGAGAAAGAAGTAGACAGAAAGCTATACAAACAGACAGACATATGGAAAGGCAGGAAGAGAGAGAGAGAGAGAGAGAGAGAGAGAGAGAGAGAGAGAGAGAGAGAGAGAGAGAGAGAGAGAGCATTCACGGAAACATGAAGAAAAAGCTTTAGAGAAACAGGAGAGAAAAGAAGAGAAAATAAAAAGAAAAAGAAGTAGAAGGAAGAGAAGAAAAAAAAGAAGTATGGGTAGCAGCAGGGTTGGCTGTTATGTTCCAATAATGAATGGTTGTTGTTGTACACTACAGTTGATCATCACCATCCACCTATACAAAAACAGTATGATTATCTATCTAGAATACTACTATGGGAGATAACCGTGCATATCGGATGACGTAAAAAATGATGATGTAATCCATCAAACCAGAGAGAAACGAGAGAAAGATTCTGTACAAGGTTTTATCTAGCCGACCCGCGCTGGTCACGAGCCGTTTTCTAGACGAACTGTCTAGAACCGTCGGGGGTCAGTTATTCATTAGATCCACGAGACATTTAACTGCTGTTTAGTATTATTCGCTTAATCTACATCAGATTCGGCTCCATTTTACAATAGGGGCGCGTTCGAAAAATACTGTTTTGATCTAGGAATAAAACTCGACTTTTTGTCTTTCAACAGAACATTAATTCTAACTAGAAATTATTATTTTTATCCGACAATTTAAAGGCTTCAAAATCAATTTAGACATTCAGCTTTTTATTTATTTTTTTATTTTTTAAATAGAATTTTGAAAGTTAGATTTCATTATAATCAAATTTTTATAAAACTATAACTAATTTTGTTAAGGTATCGTTGTTCTAATCTATGTTTATAAAATTATTAATTGTAAATAGCTTCCAAAACTTTCAATCTTTTAATACATGAGATTTTTAAAGGCACTTTAAATGACTTTCTATTAAACAGTTTAAATGCTTCCAAAATTTTTTTTTCTTTCTTATCAAGGCCAAGAGCCACTCAAGAATAAAGGTTAATGAGATAGAAAGACTTTCAGCCAAAATTGATAAATGTAATGAACTGTTTGATTTCTCACGAGGCGGTTTATGACAAGTAATTGTTGACATTGGATTTGAAGACAGCTATGTTGTAGTCTGCAAGGAAGCAGCCCCGTGGTAATGTGTTCTACAGACGAAAAGCTCTTGTAAAGAAGCTCTGTCCATGGAAATTTAGCCTGGTGCTAGGCACATGGAGGAAGAAGGGAAAGTCTTTTATCGTTTTGGTAGAAAACGAGTTCTTGCTGTGAATGTCATACAAGGAGAAAACAGAGCTTGGAGCTCAGTCGGGCACCTACCATGCTAATAACGATAGAGTAGAGAGAGACTAGCAACGTCTCTTCTGAGAAAGGAGCTGTAAGGAACAAAAGAGATCATCCTCACTAGATTTCGAAATCGATTTTGAACTGTCTAGGCAACAACAAAGAGTGCTCTGAGTGGTGCCTTTCCAGATGTGGTAACAGTTCTCCATCTTAACACATCGCTCAATAAGTTCCGGGCCACACTAATAAAACAACTTTTAAGGAAAAATTCGACTTTATTCATCAACAGAGTGTCGTACTAGGATGACACAGATTCCAACACTTCAATGTCTTTTTTTTGTAGAATGATTTGTCTTTGGCCTCAAAACACGCCTTAGTTTCCAGTATCACTTCTTCATTGGAGCCAAATATCTTTTCTCAAAGCATTTTTTTTAGTTCTGTAAACAGCCAGTAATTTCTAGAGGGGGGGGGGGGGTCAGATTTGAAGAATAGAATTGGTGCGGAAGAAATTCAAAGTGCAATTTATGTAGTTTTGTCATTGTTACGATCATCTTGTGATGAGGTGCATTGTCTTGATGAAAGACCACTTTTTTCTTCTTCATTTGTGGCCGTTTTTTGGCGATTTCTTCCTTCAAATGCACCAATAATGTTGTATTCGCTATTGATGGTTTTTCCTTTCTCAAGGTAATCGATGAACAAAATACCTTGCGCATCTCAAAATATGGAGGCCAACACTTTGTCTGCTCATCTTTGCATCTTTGGATGGCTTTCATCTGATGCTGTCCACTCAGTTGACTTCAGATTGAAGTGGTGGATCCATATTTCATCCAAAAACCCTTTTTTGTTGCGTTCAAACAGTTGCAAACAACGCTCTCAATTGTCGACGCATTGTTGTCTTTAATCGACTGTGAGTAAACACGGCATTCATCACTTTGAACACGGCTTTCTCATTGACAAATTTTCATGCAAAATGGTGAATACACCTTCCCCTTCTGATATCTTTAACTTCTCTGCTATCCCATTCAGCTTCAATTTACAATTGGCCAAAACGGGTTTGTGGACTTTTTTGATGTTTTCCGGGACAAATGCCAAATTTGGTCGACCTGAGCATTCAGCATCATTTGTGTCTGTACGACGACGTTTAAAGTCAGCATAACACCTCTTAACCGTTGTTTCTGACAGTAGCAGAGTCTTAATAACACTTGCTTGAACAGTATTTTTTTCATCAGAAACCAATGTTTTATCAATACACCAAATTCAGATTTTTCCATTGTTTTGAAAATTTGCAACAATAGCTTCACTTAAATAACCGTAATTTGTAAACTAATAATCCGATTAGGCTAAAATATTGACATTTGCAGGTTAGTACTTTATAAAAATCATATGGATTTTTTTTTTTTATTAATGGTGTCATCGATATGCCAGGCCCGGGACTTAGTGAGTGATGTGTTATTAACAAAAAAATCTAGCTTGATCTTTACCGTGCTAGGAATCATATTACGAATATTCACTATGTTAGCTGAAAAGTCAAAGTTGCAGTTCCGCGTCATTTTTGTACGTTTTTTTCGAGAGGTAATGGGATTTTGTCCAATGTTTAGGCTAGCTTGATCTAATAATTATTGCTTCTATTAAGATTAATTTTCATTTACCACAATGTGAAATTGCATTTGTATTAAGGATTTTTCACTTGTTCAAATTTGAATTAGTTATAAACTGTGAAAATTGGCTTCTGGACCAATAAGCACACAAACGGGCAAATATTCTAATTTCCAACAAACTTTGAACAGTCATAATTCGGTGGCTAATTGTGCTACCAAAATAAATTTTGCATCATTGTTTATGTTTTGCAAAGATCTATGTGGCCACATTAAAAGTTTTTAGATATAATGAAAATAAAATTTGAGATACCTACTTAAGACAAAGTCAAGTATTATGATCTGTTTCTGCCCTTCAATAAAAAGGGGGGGGGGTAAGAGGTTTGTCTATATTTCGAATGAGGCAATGTTGAAAAAGAAAATATCAGCTTTGTAGGTGTGACTTTTAGCTCAACACACAGACTAACAATTTTCTTGTATATAACAGAAGACTAGTCTTATGTAGCCGGCATTGTCCAGGAGTCTTTTCTTTAATTTTTGTTTCACACATTAACCTTTTTTCCATTTCTCTTGATTAATTTCCTGTAAGAAAATATTTACATATTTGTATGGAAAGAAGATATCATTAAAAAAAAAAAAAAAAAAAAAAAATCAGTTTTGCAATAAAAATCGATAAGACATTTTACAAAATGTTGACATTTAAATCCCATGAATACTTTCAAGTTTTTTTCTTTTTCTTTTGACGAGGAAATAGGCATGGTATAAAATATTATATTTTTTTTAACAGCTATTGTATGTCCGTCCTTATGCCTCTTTTTTTAAAAATTGGATTTTAGAGAAGTTTAATGGAATTACTTACGGTACTGTAAACTGGGGCGACTATGGATAGTAGAAACAAATGCTTCAAAACCTATGTCGCTTTCGTAGCGCAAAAAAAGCCTATTTCCTTATTCAGGAAATGGGCTTTTTTTGCGCTACAAAAGCGACATACACTTAGGTTTTGATCTTTTTGAAAAAGTGAAGAAAAAACTTTATCTTAGCTTTTTATCTATTTGTTTTTAATTTCAAAGACTTATCATAATAGCACAGCCATTATAACAAGGCCTAAAACATTCCTCTGAACAGAAAAAGATGACGAGGCACAGTTGCAATAATCAATGGCACCTTTGCGGTCTTTCACACCAAACGTAGATGGACGCAAATCAGTAAGATCACGTGATGTTCCTAGAGTTATCTTTGGTTCATGTTTTTGTGATGTTTTCTCCTTTGGCGAGATAGAGTCCTCAAGCACACTAGCAACTGCATTTCCAATAACTTCTTGCACTGGCTTAGCATTGGCGGGAATCATAAAATATGCTACAGTTGTACCATACATATGTCACAATCTAGTTTTAGAGGCCAAACAAATCACGGTTGATTAATTAAAAGCAAAAAATACAGGTTGATATAGGATTATCATAGTAGCCCCCAATGTCAAAGTTCCCTAATTGATAGTATCGTTTGGTCATTTCATTAAATTTAATGAAATTGTTTAAAATTAAAAAATACCATTAAACAAGTTAATTTAAAATGTTACATTTGAACGTGAATTGCCACAGATGATAACTTGTCTGACAATGTAAACATAAATAGAATATGTGACACGATGAGGTGTCTTATTGGTGCGATTTTAGTTTGTTAAATGTATAAGGGAACAATATAGTATAAGAAATAGAGGGTCAATACTGAGGTTGCGGAGTCGGACTTGGAGGTTTTGGAAGAAGTCGGAGTCAGACTCGTAAGAATGCTAGGAGTCAGAGTTTTTAAATCTTTGAAGAATCAACAGACAGTCTAAATAATTAAAAATAAAAAGTTAGGGTCGTAGTTGGAGCTAGAGTCAGATATTTTGGAATTCTACGAGTTGGAATTTTGGGTATCCTAGGCGTCAGACCGTATACCTACCGACACTGCAACCCTGGTCACCACACTTTTGAGTGAGAAGTGTAAACAAAGGTTATTTTCAGTTTTAGCATTCAAAAAGGATGATTTGAGTTTTGAACTTTGTTCATTTAAATAAAGATATATATTAGAGTAAGAAATCTTCCGGCATCTAGGGGCGCTATAGTGAAGGGGTGAGATTTTGCTGCTAGTCGAGTGGATCTGGGGTATTTACATTGCAAAATATGTTTGATTGTTATCTTATTTTATCAATAGATTATTTTTAATACACAGTAATTTATAAACTTATTTCCAAAATATTTTTTTTTAAACAGAGAAACTTAAAGTTCATCTGCGATAGGAAAAATCACATTCTAAATAATCTCTGCATGAATGAAACTATCAGACAAAATCTTGATAAATACACATTGAATTTTTTTTTTCCTACTATTAAGCGAATATTTGTTTTATTTTATGTTTTGTACTAATGAGTCACCACTTATCAAGGCCCGAAAGCCACTCGAGGATAAGGGTTAATGAATTTGTCAATTGGATTGTGAGACAATACCTTGAAGATTGGAGATGATGGGTGAAACTGGGCAGAATTTGATTATCTTAGAGGACGGCTCAATAAGAATTTGTTTACATTGAACTTAAACATGACTATGTTATACTCAGCTGGGAAGCAACCATGCAGTATTGTGTTCCACAGACAGGCAGTTCTTGGAAAGAAACTGTTCATGGAAGTTCCATTCAATTTTAGGAACACAGAGGAAGAACGGTAAATTATTTAAAGTGGTTGTAGCTAAACGAGTTTTTGCTGTGAATGTTTTACAGGGGGGGAGGGAAACCAGAGATTGGAGCTCAGTCGAGCACCTAACATGAAAATAATGATAGAGTAGGGAAAGACTAGCAACCTCTCTTCCGTGAGAAAGAGGCCGCGGCGAAGAGAAGAAGGCATCATTCACTAAATTTTGAATTCAATTTTGTACTCTGTCAAAGCAGGAAAGAGTGCTGTGAGTTGCACCTCCCCAGAAGCGGCAACAGAACTCCCCTTTTAGGACATATTGCATCAGGAGTGAGATACTTTCTGGAAAAGTAGAATGATCCAACATTTTTTCCAGCGACTTTAGCAACAGATCCGATGTACATCTTCCACTTTAGAGAGAGCTATCCATTTCAACTGGGGCAAAGTGAGGATCCAAGCATTGGTGGTGAAAGGAGAGAAGTTTGGTTTTAAATGTATTAAAAGTAACCAGACACTTTTTCCTCCCATTGCACCATGTGCTCGAGGTCGGAAGAGAGAGAATCAGAAAGATCTTGATCATTAATGCTCTTCGAAGTGCTGCCATAGATGGTTGTGGCATTTGCATAAATGTCAACGAATGATCTTAGAATGTGATTTGCAAGATCATTGATGAATATTAGGAAGAGGGTTGAGCCTAGAATGGATCCTTAAGGCACACCAGTGTTGATACTAAGTGCTTCGAACTTCTGCTCATTAACAACTACTTTTATAAACCTACCAGAGAGAAAGGATTTGATGGTTGTACAAGACATTTCCAGATATTCCATAGTTAGCAAATCTTGTGAAGCAAACTTTTGTGCCAAACTCTATCGAAGGCATTTGACATGTCAAGAGCTATTGCCCTGGAAAAATTAAAACGAATTAAAAAAATTCCTATTTAAGACAAAAAAAAAATGGTAAATATGACTATATTTTGAATTTAAAAAAACTTTGGCATTTTGGCTAGGAGCAAAGTGTGCTTAGAAGGACACCACTCATTCTCGAACTCCATCCCTCATTTTTCTTTTTCTCCCACTTAGATCCCACTCCCACTTAGAGATTAACCTGTTTGTTTTCGGTTCTGAACAAACCAGAAAACAGTGGGCAATCTATTATTTAGAAAGGGCTGGGGGGGGGGGGGTCTTACTAACCAAATTCCTTTTTTTGTTGTTCTTTCTCCACTTTCCGTTTTCGTTTTATTCCAATAAAATCTTTGTATATATGTATATTTATGAACCAATTTCAAACCAATTTTGAGATATCTTAAGTAGAACGACCCCTAGTGTAAATGTGGTATTATGGTAACTGAGATGATTCTAGTTAAGAGTAAGATAAACATTGTTATCACTATAGACCAAGGATGACCAACGACACCCATTATCCTCATACTTTTGATGACCTTGTGCCTAATTTGTTTTTAATTTAAATTATTTTATATTTTCTGCAAATAAATAATGCAAAGTGTAGTATCTGTTCTACGATTACACTTCATCTTTTCTGTCTTCGGTCAGTGCAGGAGAAATCCTTCTAGACTGGGACAATTTTAATTTTTGTCAAACCTCAGAGTGCTCCCTTTGTTGAGGAGCTAGATTTTCCCCACATTAAAAACTGACCTTATGTCTAACTTTTTCCCAGTAGGGGGGCAAATAAATCGGGACTTGAATCTATAAACAACAAGTAGAGCTCTTTGGGAGTCTTTTTACTTTCACCCCCCCCCCCTTCACTATGCCGCTTTTAAAAAACAAAAACACATTATAAACATTTCTTTCTAATAGACTTATTACGATATCGTCTGGTAATTAAATTATTAATTGAAGCAAATCGCTATAAAACTATAATTATTTTACGGTAATATTTTAATCTCTATTTATAAAATTACTGGATGTAAACAGCTTTTAAAACTTTCAATACATGAGGATTTATTAAGAATTTTAAAGCCAATTTAAATCACTTTCTATTCAACAGTTTAAATATTTCCAAATTCCTTTCAAATTTCAAAATGTCACAGAGTAATTCGTTTTTTTTGTTCAACTATCAACAGATGATTATGATGGCTGACTTGTTTACGAAGAAACGGAAATGCATTTTAATAGATCTTATTTCGTATTTTTTTTTACAACAGAATTTAAAAAAAAAATCCTTTTGTTCATGCTATAGCAATTTTGATTTCAATAATCGAAATTAAAAAAAAATGTGTAAGCCACATAGAGGCGAGATACACACACACACACACACACACACACACACACACACACACACACACACGAGAAGTGGTCACACATTTTTTTTGTATAGAGATTATTCCAATTTATTTCATTACAAGAGAAAAGAAGGTAGGAGGAGGGGGTAGTTGTAGGTTTCGTTCGTTCATTCATTGATTCACACACGCATTGCTACTACTAGAGTCGTAGTAATTTTTATTTTTTCCCAAAATTGTGGAGAAAGAGAACGATATCAGTGTGGGGGGGGGGGGGGGTAATTTTTCTTTCGGATTTAAGAGAGGTTTATTTCTTCCTGTTTCGCCTGGCTTGAATAACAAACCAAATTACATAAACAAAATAAATAAAAAAACATCAATGAGACAGTCTGCGATCCTTTCTTCCTTCATGTATAATCTACAATACACATATACAAAGAATAAAATCTAAAGGTAATTTTATAGAATCACTCCCGAATTCAATCGGGTGTTTTAAAAAATTTTTATTTGTTTGTTTTCAATAAGTAGTTGGGATTGAACGTAACCTAACTCTAACGACCCAAAATGCGTAGAAAAAAAAAGAAGAAAAATAAACTGGTTTGGAGACGGGAGTGATTCTATAAAAAAAAAATAATACTAATCTAAATATATAAAAATAGCTGTACATACCCGGCGTTGTCCGGGAGTAAAAGGAAAAACTGACTGACTTTTTTACGAAGAAACGAAAATAATTTTGGTGATTTTAATTTCATAATCAAATTGGAATTTTTTTAAAAATTCGTTTTAGTACTTGACACTAATTGATTAATAGTAAAATATGCTAGTCCGAATCAAATATCGATATGTCAAACGGATTGCTACTTAAGTCCAACTTTGAAAATCCGACAAGATAACTTTATATGTTTGACTAGCTTTATTTACCCAGCAAAAAAATAATTCAAAATATAGTCATGTTTACAATTTAAAAAAAGAAATATGATTTTTAAAAAGTCTTTTTAGTTTCCCCTTATCTTATTGTTGGTTTCAATAAATATTCGATTAATAGTAAATAAAAATAATAATATAATATGTATTTATCAAAGTTACACATAAGCGAGAAACACACACACACAAGATTTTGTCTAATAATTTTATTAATACAGCGATAAAGCTATTCTTGTTGATTGTAAGAAACTTAGTGAGAAAAAAAATCATGTGTGGTCCCACTGCATTCACTACTATTTGATGCATGTAAACAACCACAGATGAAGGTGATTCTCCAGGCAAATTTGGAATATTTAATTTTTTTTTAGTTATCTAATAGATAAAGAAAAGTCAGTGAATTATGAAAATTTTCAATCTGTGTTCTTCACATAAAAGAATTCCAACTGACTTCATCGATTACATATTCTATCTGACTTGATAATTTGTAGCAGTCACATATTCTAATTGTTTTATATACTACTTTCCTTTTATGTAAATGGACCACTGGAGTAATTGCCCCCCCCCCCCCGTGCCAATCAGAAGCTTTGGCATAGGAACACAAAATCGCTGGACTTCTTATAGTACCCCCATGATTTCATTCCTCTGATAGCATCGGAGCCAGTACACCGTCTAGAGCAGACTATTTCATTGGTTTCCTCAAATACTGAATTATGTATTTATTGAATACATTTTCTCGATTTTTGTGTTAATAAAAAAGAATTATAAATATTAATATAATTTTGACTATTTCGGAAATTAGTCAGTTTATTTTTTTTTTTTTAATGTACTTTTTGATAAAAAAAAAAGAATG
Source organism: Sepiola atlantica (assembly GCA_963556195.1). Taxonomy (NCBI): domain Eukaryota; kingdom Metazoa; phylum Mollusca; class Cephalopoda; order Sepiida; family Sepiolidae; genus Sepiola; species Sepiola atlantica. The sequence continues at coordinate 30,469,530 of OY744542.1, forward strand.
CATATGAAACTTTTATAGATTAATTGGACATTTTCAACTGTGAACAATGCTTATTTCAACTGTCCTTTGTCGACGCTCTCATGATTACACGCATCCCATTGCCTCATGCAAAACTGTATGTTTGAACCGGCAAAGAGAATTTCTCTTTTTCGTTATTAATAGTCTTCAACGTACACGTGTCTATTGCGTTCTTATTACAGTCCATAGCTAAAACGAGATCTTACCCAATCTGTGAAAGACTTATACATATTATATCTTATCTATAAAGTTAAGTGAGATTTGGCTCTTCTATTTCATTGACCATAAAGAGAAGCTACATATGAAAGTCATCTTCACATGCGCTTTAGTCCGATTATTTGTACATAGTAAAAAAAAAAAAAAAGAAGTAATTTCTTTCGGATTCAACGATTTTAATACTTTACTCATTACACTATTTGTCTGCTCACTTTATATTAATAACTGCGCCTATCAGCAATCACACAGCTAATAAAAAGACTCCAAAGTTATATTTTCAGATTACCAATAATACATCTACAGTCTTCTCTCACATGATGTTCTAGAATATACATAACAAAACGTCCCTTACAATTCTTTGTTTTAAACTCATACTTAATAAACATTACGTACATTTTTTCACTTTTGTTTGTTACACACATTAGTGTTTTGGTTATTGATTTACTTACTGCTGCGTTTGTTATTTCCATATGGCGAAACAAACTTATAAAGAAATGCACTTTAATCAACTAAATTACAACAGCGAACAGTACAAAAATATATATATAATTTTTTCCTATTTTAACGAGTTAGCAACTTTTTCATATTCTCACAACAATCTTTAATGGTGGAGAAAAGAGGAAGGATGAATATTCATTGTAGTAACAGTAACTTGCTACATGCACAGGCATTCCTCTCACGGCACTTCACTCGAGCAAATACCAGTTCTTACCATAGAAACTGGTCTAACATAGGCGTTGCATGTAAAAGCATAGAAATTATAGATGTGAATGTACTTTTAATATTTCAGACAGTCCTCTGTCCTTTATGACTGACGAAATGTATTTCTTGATAAAAAATGAATCAATATGAAACTGATGAAAACCTGAATATTTTCAACCATGAACAATGCTTATTTCAAGTGCCCTTTGATGCACCATAACTACATGCGTCCCGCTGCTGCACGTGAAACTACACACTTGAACCGCAAAGAGAATTTCTCTTTTTTGTTATTAGTACACGCATTTTACTTATTATCTTGCTTGCCCATGTATGAGACTACGGCAACACAAGGCGACCCTATTTAGTCATTTAGTTGCACAAAGCATTGAAAGTAAGGTTCCTGAAAGTTTCTAGGGAATATCAAATTCACAAGCTCTCCCCAGTTGCATGTATATCCCGATCAGAGGAGATGACGATGTTAGGTTTTTGTAGGGAGGTTTCGACATCTTCCTACATACAATGCTTGGTATTCCCAAATGGCCACCCATCTGGTATTGACCAGGGTCAACGTTGCTTGATTTCGGTGATCTAATGAGAACAGGTGTGTAAATGTGATTATATCGTATATTCCCTAGAAACTTCCTCCTTTAGAGGAAGCCGGTTCAACCCGCCTCGGTTGAATGCCGCTTCTTTTTCTTCCTGAAACATTCAGCCTTCAAAAGAGTGAGAGTTTTGTGTGGTTGTAGCTTCATACAAAGCAGACAAGATGGAAACATCCGCAATATTTATGTTGCAGAAGGTATCACAAACCAGCCTAGTTTAGCGTGCGGAAACGGGTAAATATAGTAAAATTCCCATTAATTTCAACTTGTGATAATTCATTTATTTGTTAAGATATTTGGATAAAATTTGGATGGAAACAAAAATTTAATCTTTTCTCTCTATAAATGTACAATTCTTTCTCTTGCGTCATTGATAATTTTTTTCAAGGCTACTTCAAGTTTGGTTACTATTTTCAGTGACTGGCGATTTACTTTTTAATGTTGCCGTTTTTCAACTTAATGTGTCCTATGCATATAAAGATAGTACTATCTAAAAAAAGTAAGTCACTCATCAATACGGTGGGCTTAATATAGGGTTTTAAGTTATCTTTCACAAAAACAAATTAAAGTTGAAAACTTTAGTGAATAAAATACTCAAGAAATTTTTTCCCTATAATCAAATTGTGTTTCCATCTGTTTTCACGTTCATTTGGCATTTTAATCTCGCTGTCAGTGCGATAAATTGCCCAACTTTATAAATACATAAATTAGGAAATTTTCATCACCCATAGCGTGGAAGGAAGAGAGTTGGATTCATACTTTCCCCCGAGGTATTAGAGTAAGTACAGAGTTTTGTGCTGTTGTAGTTTCATACAAAACAGACAAGATGGCAACATCCGCAATATATATGTTACTAGACCACCCGTGACCCGTTGGGTTAGTTTGTTATATTAGCTATGGAATTCATGTATTGTGGCATAAAGAAAATAGTTTTTTTTTACATAACAGAAGCATTTCTATGAAAGTATATTAAAATGAAAAAAGAATATAGATAGATTTCTATGAGTCGTTCTGTTTATTATAATTGTTTTTTTTTTAAATTACAGTTACTGAATTATAAGTGGTTGGTTAGGGCGATTTGAGAAAGGAAGGGGGTACAGCAGGCTTTCTCGCGTACGTAACGAAAACAGAGGGAGTAGGAGTGGTGAAATCTATGAGAGGGAAAGTGGGAGGTGGTTTCGTTCACCGACCGCTAGTATGGCTGATATTAATAATGAGTGTTGTTTTTTTGTTTGTTTGTTTTTGTTTTTTAAAAGGGAGGAGTTTTTTTGAAACTGCGACAGACTTTACGAAGTCCTCCCGTTGAATGTTTTTAGCCGTGAAGAAAACAAATAAACTATTTGATGAAATTAAATGAAATTGTTTAAAAATTTCCAGAATGAAAAATTTCATGCGTTCGTTAATCATAATAGAGAATAACGGAATTGGAATAACAGATTGAAGACGATGCTATTTACGCATGCGCAACCGGATGTTGAAAACCGGAAAGCTGAAAGCTGATTGCAAACATACAAGAACAATAGACTTTTAGTATTATATAGATAGGCATCACAAACCAGCCTAGTTTAGCACGTGAAAACACGTAAATATAGTAAAATTTCCTTCAATTCAACTTGTAATAACTCATTTGTTAAGATATTTTGATCAAATTTGGACGCAAACAAAATTAACCCTTTCTGTTCTGATTCTTTATTGTGTCATTATTATTAATGGTTTTAAGGCTACTTCACGTTAGGTTACTATTTTAGATGACTGAGGATTTATTTTTTATGTGAAAAAAATGTTGGTGTTTTTCAAATTTGGTGTATCTATGCATATAAAAATAGTTCCATCTTAAAGGGTCACTCATCAATATGATAAGCTTAGTTACGGTTTTAAGTTGTTTTTCACAAAAAAATTTAAATTAAAAACTTTACTGAATGAAATACTAAAAAATTTTTAATCCTGTTATCAAATTGTGTTTCCATTTGTTTTTACATGGTTCAAATCTGAGGTTTTTTTTCATTGATTTACTATGTAAAAACAGACAGAAACACAACTTGATAATAATAGGCCAAAAATTTTATTCAATAAAGTTTTCAGCTGTTTTTTTTTGTGAAAGACAACTTAAAACCCCATATTAAACCCACTATATTGATGAGTGGCCCTTTTTTTATTAGCTGGGACTGTTTTTATGTGCATACAGACACATAATATCCTGCACATTAAGTGTTAACAAAAAATAATTTGTGTGTCATTGAAAATAGTAACCTAATTGGACATATTTAGGGGGTGGGGGAAGCTATTAATGACACAAGAGAAAGAATTGTACATTTATAAAAAGAAAAGATTGAATTTTGTTAACATCAAAAATTTAAATTAAAATAACCCAAAAAATAAATGAGTTATCAAAAGTTGAAATTGGAACGGAATTTCACATTTACCCATTTTCGCACACGAAACTGGTTGGTTTGTGATACATAACACACAATATGAGTATAGGTAAAAAAAAAAAAATCATGCTAGACATTAGGTTTGTAAATAAAAAAAATAATCTTAGATTGTCCTACTGGACACATGGCCAAGTGGATAAACGCGTTGGTTAGGAGACATTCTACAATAAATTCTACCTAGAGTCCAATCCTTGGAGAATGAATTAAATAATAATATTAACTAATACTAGATATAGTTAAGATGGCTTTCCATGGCATCCTCGACTGATCCCAATGCACCCAGCACTATGTGATGCGTTTCAGAGCACTTTTGTGCAACTACAGTTTGTGGTTAGCCTTTTTATAGTGAATGGCCGTCAGTGCGTGGGAAAGAGTCACACCCGTTACAAGGTAACCCTGTTAATGTGCATGGGTATCGGGCATAGACAGAACTCGTCAGATCTAGAGGAGTTTAACGCTGATAAAAAACAATCGCTATCATTTCCAGGTCGTTGTAGTTCCTGTGGCAATCATCCACAAATGGATGCTTTGGCAGAGGGAATGTGGAAGCTTTCAGGAAGATCATCGTTGACAATCAGAATATGCATCGCTCCAGTTAGCGGAGAACGGCACTGCATGTATAGTAGTGATGCACATAAGATTTTAGTCATCTTTAAAATTTTACAAAAAAGTAAAAAAATGTAGTAAATTTTCTTTGTAAAATAAGATGTGGCACAAGGCCAAAATTAGATGGGGTGGGATGAAGGGGTCGGCTGTATAGATAATTACTTGTACTTGAAACAGCATTCATCCTCCATCCATCCATGCCACTGTGTGTCTCTCACAAAGGTTGACCAAGCCTAACGATTTCAAGTCGACGATTGGGTGATCTCTAGCCACTTGCGGTTCCAATGGTGAACTCTGTAGATTCACGGATCCAGGTTGGGTTTCAGGTCAGCTTTAACCGGCATCAGCCAGGTTTTTCTTTCTCCACCACATCACTTTTTTCAATGCTATAGAGCTGAGCAATTGCTTCGTAGATGAACTCTCCGTGTTGACGGTGAAGGGCATGACCCAGCCAGCACATACATCTTGTGAGGATGTCTTGTCGGAGAGGGGGGGGGGGAGTTAATTTTGAAGAAGAAAAATACTGAGTTGTTTGAGAAGAATGCTGCCATCGGACACGGGGGATGCGACACTGGCAATGATGATCAAAAGTATTCAATCGCCTAACGTCTTCCCGTCTCGTTGGCAACGACTCACTGCCATAAAAGAGGATCGTTTGCATCAGCCCTTGGTAGATCTTTACTTTGGTGCGGCACCATATCTCTGATTTTGACAAGAGCAGGGAATTGAGTTGGCAGAAGGCATGATGTGTAAGGTCAATTTGTGCTTGGACGATGGGTGTTTTTTCTGTCGAGATGAAGCCAGTAGCAAGTATTTTTGTCTTCGAAGCATTTATTTTATTGACATAGATGTTATCAGCCATCGAAGGATTTAAATAACAGTTCCTGGAAGGAACGAGTCGGAATAATCCGAGAAGAATTCTCGACCTGTGAATGATTGAATACTAGATCTTTAAAAAGGGCAAGGAACACAGCATAAGACCAGTCTACCTCGGTAGATTAAATAAAGGGGTCAGTTTGAAATTAGCAGGTGTTTGGCTATGACAAAAGACATCTAAAGAAGGCCAAAAAGTACAACAGCCAAAACGTCCGAAAATGAGAGATGAGGACAATTGTTCGAAACAGAAGTAAATAACAAAATACCTCATCTCAGAAATATTGTCGGTATTTTTATAAAATCCCTTCTGTCTAAAAACTGTGTTTAGGGTTAGGGTTTTCAATGCCAAAGTCGTTTTGAGGACACTCGAAAAAAACAAACAAAAAAAAACAATGCCCCCCCCCAAAAAAAAAATAAAACGGGAGTGATTCTATAAAATTACAATATTGTTGAATACTTATTCAGTGCAAATGATTCATTAAACTCGAATTGCTATTTTACCCAAAGCTGGAGAGATGATGCGATTAATACCTCAGTTTGGGCAGTTGAAGCACTTTTTAGCCTTGGTGAGCAATTAACTAGAGATGGTGTCTTGATAAAAACACTAGTCCCCATCACCTCACTGAGTTGGCACCAGGAAAGGCATCAGAGCTATAAAAATCTGGCCTCAGTTAAGGAAATGACTTCCTAAGAAACCTGACCAGAGATAAGTTTGAAAGTCAATTTCTAAAAGCCGTCCAACACATGGCAGCATGTAAAACGAACATTAAACTGAATATGACAATCTTGTAGTCCATGACAATATCCATGACCCCCCTCCTCTTGAGAAACGACGATGAATGCACCACTCACTTATCCTGGGCTCAGTGGGTAGGTAAACATGTTAGATACATAGAACACAAACCGATTGATCCTCCTTTATGGTTGCAAGATATAGTTAATGACTGCGGTCGATTGGCGGAAGTTGGAAGTCTTTGACAATGACTGCTTCTGCCACATTCTGCATTGTCTACAGGCCGACCGTATCTCGAATGCTGTTCTCTGCCAATACCTCAACCATGTTGCAGCGATGTCTTCGATGGTTCAGGCATGCAGCTCATCGTCCAGGGAGAGGGGATTAATCCACAATGTAATCCTTCTTACCTCTCTGCTTGGGTGGTGCAAGCATATCGTGGGAAGCTGAGGACCACCACGGAGATTTGGCAGAGCTCTCAAGTTCACAAGTGGTCGGTCTTAGATTGTTAACCAGCTTGTGCGACCTTGTTCAGGACTGTCGTGTGCCATGGTTCAGGACGTAATGCAGACTAGGTAAGAAGCCGGTTCAACCCAGGGTGAACGTCGTTGCAACAACAACATGACTGGCCTAATGGATACCATCATGAACTCTGAAATTGGCAACGCTTGGATGATCATTTACGCACTAATAGTTTAGGGAAAGGTATGAATCTGCAATCTCTCTCCAGCTATGGTAAAATTGCAACTTGTTTCAAAATGTTCTCATTTCGTCAGATATAAAAAGAAATTTTTGAGAAGGACAGACAAGAGTTGGAGATTCAGTCGTCAACGGAGAGTTTCAGCACTAACTTGACTGCAGAAGCTACCATAGAGTGACAAGTGTATAATCCTGCTACCTTAAGATCTCTATTCTTTTGGGTTGTATTTTAGAGATTTTTTATCTCCTAGAATAGTTGTTTCCCCTAAAGGCTCAAATTCTTAAATCATTTTTCTGTTAAATAAAAGAAAATTATTCCATTTTTTTTTCCGCCATAAGGAAAAAAAAATGTTAGTCAGGCCTTTTTTCTCCCCCTTTCTCTACGAAAGAAATTGCAGTTCTTGTCAAACCGTTTTTCTTTGTTCTAAATTCTATTTTGCACTCTTGCTAAACCAACATTCTCATTGTTATTTTGAGGTTCTTGTCTTTTTTTTTTTACGTTAAAGGTCACCGCCTATCAAGGCCCAAAGGCCACTCGAGGATAAGGGTTAGAGAGTTTAACTGGTGGATGGTGAGACAACATCGCGTTCACAGGGCAGAAATTGATTATTTACGGGACGGTTCAACAAGAACCTGCCTACAATGGACCTGAAGACAACCATACTGTAGCTGGCAGGGAAGCAGGCTCGCGGTACCGCGCTCCACAGATAGACAATTCTAGGAAAGAAGCTCTGCCCACGGAAGTTTCGCCATGCTCTGGGAACGCAGAGGAAGAAAGGGAAATCACTGACAGTGGTAACAATTAGACGGGTTCCTACTGTGAATGTTCCACAAGGGGGAACCATAGATTTGAACTCAGTCGAGCACCCACCATGAAAACAACGGTAGAGCAAAGACCAGCAACATCTCCCCTGTGAGAGAGTGACTGCAGGGAAAAATTGCTGACACCCAACCCCACTAGATTTTGAAGTCGGTCAAGGCAGGAAAGGGCACCCCGAGCAGCACCTCCCCACATGTAGCAACAGTACTCCATCTTAGGACGTATTTGACTCGTCGTAGCACATGCTGATTTGTGCTGCAAAATAGATATATTTTCTTAGTTCTTTGTAGGTGGACGATTGCGTGGTCTCGTTCTTATGTCAGGGGGGGGGGTCCAATACAGTATATGTCTAATGTATTGTACTATTTTATCCATTAATAATGCAGCAATAGAAAAGCTAAGAGTGGCACAATACAAAATGGAATGCATTATGCTCGGCATCAGTCTACGTGATAGAAAAAGAAACACCTGGATCAGACAGCAAACTGGAGTAAACAACGTCACCACAATACGAACGGCTAAACATAGATGGGCAGGTCACCTTCGAGATCTACAGACAACAGGTGGACATCTAGAGTGACAGAATGGACCCCGAGGCAATGGAAAAGACTAAGAGGAAGGCCAAAAACCAGGTGAAGAGACAACATCGACAGCCAACTGTGTCCTACGTGGCCACGCCTACCCAGGGACAAAACAAGGTGGAAGGAAACCAAGGAGGAGTTCCTCCCCCATGAGGGATCAAACACCATGATGATGATGACTTGCACATTCATAGCAGGCAAGTAAACATAAAGAAGGAAACATAAAAGTACATGTGTTGTAAATAATTGCTAGTATCGGCACAAGAAAGCAGGAGGTGCTATTAACAGATGTTTATTTACAATGGAAAGTGCTCGACTGAGCTCCAGTCTTTGGTTCCTCCTTGTAAAACATTCACAGCAATGACTCGTCTTCCTACCACAATGGAAAAGATGTTTCCTTTCTTTCTCCATGTGCTTAGCGTCAGGTGGAATTTCCATGGACAGAGTTTCTTTCCAAGGGCTTGGTATCTGTTGAACACCATGAGACTACTTTCCTGTAGATTACAACATAGTTGTCTTCAAATCCAACACCAACAAATACATATAGTCATAAATCATCCCATAAGTAATCAAACTTAGTTCATTCCATTGATCAACTTCAGTACTCCTATAGTGTTCTTCATCTTTTGGCTGACAATCATCCCATTTCATTAACCCTCTTGGCCTTGATAAGTGGTGACCCAATAAGAAAAAATACACACTACTCAGGACCGGCGGGACAGTTATAAAAGTGGGGGGGCCCGGTTAAACACATGCATATATAACTTCATTACTGATGACCGTAAAGTGGGGTGGCCAAGTCAAAAAATGGGGGGGGGGGGAGCTTGTACTACTAGGGTTCCAAAGTATCCGACTCGGACTCCTAGGGTTCCAAAGTATCCGACTCGGACTCCTAGGATTCCAAAATATCCGACTCGGACTCCTAGGATTCCAAAATATCCGACTCGGACTCCTAGGATTCCAAAATATCCGACTCGGACTCCTAGGATTCCAAAATATCCGACTCGGACTCCTAGGATTCCAAAATATCCGACTCAGACTCCTTATTTTAAAGTCTTCCAATATTCAAACTGTCTATTGATTCTTTGGAGATTAAAACCTCCAACTCCGACTCCTAGCATTCTTATGAGTCCGACTCTTTCTATTTTTTTATTGGAAACTATTCATTGTAAACGTTTCATTTAATACAAGTTGCTATTTTACCCATAGCTAGTGAGAGGGGTTCATACCTTTCCCAACGGTATTAGAACATAATTGAATGCGACTGGATTGGAATTTGGTTTAGTTGATTCGATAGTCAATGTCGGTATCCATTATATCACTCATGCCCACTTTGAGAGATGTGGTAGACAGTGAGGTTAAACAGGTAGACATGAGTTGAAAGGGGTACAGAAGTTTAAGTAGACAATGAAATACATAAGTTGATAATGAAGCATATGGTAGAAAAAGAAACAGTGAAACATAGACATAAGTAGACAGGGGGACACATGTTAGAGCAGAAGACAATGAAATACATGGGAGACAGTAGGAGACATTAGACATAAATTGAAAATGAAACACGAGTAGACAATAAGACAGATTAGACAAATAGACAGTGAAGTCTATAAGGTAGACATTAAAAACACTGACACATGATGTATAAGATGAATATAAATTCAATCTTCCAATCTCCCCTACATCACGAAGTCAATTATTTTTCATATGGAGTTCTAGCCAGAGGTGGCGGGTCAGCTAAAAAAAAAAAAAAAAGAAAAAAAAAAAAAAATCGGACTACCAATTCCGTAAAAAAAAAAAAAAAAAAATGACACCGAATCTCGACTTCAGCAGTAGGGAGTCCCTATATATTTTCCTCCCCACGAGGACAGAGTTTTTAATGTAGGTAAAAATCTACCTCCCCAAAAAGTGGCACTCTGGATTGAGACAAAAATTAAAATTGCCTCAGTCTAGAAAGATTTCTCTTTCACTGACCGAGAACAAAAACGATAAAGTGTATTATCAGAAAAGAACTACATTTTTCGTAAGTCAAGCACCTTCCCTGGAAATAATGATAGAGTAAAGAAAGACTAGCAACATCTCTTATGAGAGAAAGAGGCTGTAGAGAACAAAAAAAATCACCCCCACCCCCACACTTCTGAGCGGCACCTCCCCAAATGTGGCAGTAGTACTCCATCTTAGGATGTATCTGACTTTTATATATTTTATACATTGTGATTCTTATTATTTGGTATGTAAAACACATAAAAACATCAAAATAATGTCACAAGGGAATTTCCCTCCGTTTTTAACTGCTATATCAATTATCTAAGAAAATTAACATCGCCTCCAGTAAAAAAAAAACTCAGTTGCATAATCGTCTGGCCTTGTATTTAATCATAATAGGTACTTTTATTTTTTGCAATGCGGGTCTTACAAGGTGTGTAAATAACTATAAGCTTTTTATCTCTGTCCTCTGTTTGGGGTTGTTTCCTTTTCTTAACTCACAGGCCGGACAAAGTGGGCCGGGTTTGGCCTCCGGGTCATAATTTGACCCCCCCCCCCCATACAAGATAGACAAATAGATAATGAAGCACATGGTGTGGAGATGGTAGATGATAAAACACTTGGGAGACAAGGTAGACAATAATGTAGACATGTGAGGCAGGTAAACAAATCCGGCCTTCAAGCTATGGTCAAAGTGTGATACCTGATCGGTCTCAGTAGGTCATCCTCCCAGGCATAACCTTCTCCTTTCGGAGGGGAGATGATTTTATTGATTGTCGCCCGAGCACCTCCCTCCCCTTCATGAAAGAATGCCATCATGACTATACAGGTATAATTGCTCCAGTTTAGAGTGCCTCTTTTGGGGGAGCTGGATTTCTCCATATTAAAATATGCCGTTGTGTCTAACTTTACCCAAGTGGAAAGGCAAGTAAAAGGAGACAGTGAGACAAGTTGTAAAGAAGAAGACAAAGAAACAGAAAGAGTATTTATTTACTCCTCTCCAGGAGTTAGGCACAAGGCCAGTTTTATCTTACTCCTACAAGTAAGATGTGACCAAGGTTGGGTCGGGAAAGTGGGGTTTGAAAAGCCAGCGCCCGAGAGGTGAGCACTCTGGCCATTAAAAATTGCCTGGGCAGCCCCGTTGGCATTCCCCGGTAGGGCCGCCTCAGACAGTAAGCAATAAACTTACTCCTCCCCAAAGAGGGGAGGCGAAGCCTGGGAGGGTGGACCTCCTAGAACTGCACAGGACAACCCCATAGACCGGCGTAAATCAAGCCCTGAAGGCCAAGACAATACCAGTCTCTGGGGTGCAATATCCATCGGAACAGATATTACACTTTGATCTTAGCCAAAAGGCATCTTGACTGACAACGAGATGGACGACAGACAAGTAGATAATTTATTGCTAATATACAGATTTGGTATCTGTCTGTCTGAAGCCGAACCTATACTACTACTTCTATTAATAATGCTTAATTCAGTTTTCGGGTATATGTTACGACGCTCAGCAGAGGCACGAACGGGGTCCAAAAAAAGAACGAGAAAGAGTTTAAAAACATAAATTTGCAACAAGTAAAGTTGACTTATGTCTAGAATAGACATTTTTCTACTTACCTATGTAATTTGTTTGTATTTTTACGTAGTATAAATGGCTTTTTATTAGATGTTAAAAAAAATTTCTTGTTTTTTAAAACATCTACTTTCTCAAAGAAAAATGGCCGCGAGTCCCTCGATATTATTACGTACATCGGCCATTTTGTTTTCTTCGCTGACCGTGTGTTGAACTTAAATTTCTAATAAATAGCACTTCAAACGGGTTTAAAATACAAACAAATAGCACATGCAAGTTTGAAACTAACTTTTACAGCTTACAGTTACTTTTATTTGTTGTAAATTTGTTTTTTTAGCGTTTTTACTCTGCTGAGCGTTGTAAAAGATCCCCCAGTTTTCTATACTCTCATCAGACTAATGTACTATATTTCAATGCTCAATTAAGGAGGGGGTGTAGTAGTTCAACATGATACTATCCTCCCAGGCATTAACCCCCCCCCCCCCTTTTGGGGGGCAGGGTAGTGTAATATCTGTTCTATTGTTATTAAACCATCCTACCAGACATCATCTCTTCCTTTGACGGATAGTGTAGTATATGCTTGTTCATCATGATACCATCCTCTCAGGCTAGGAAAAATATTTTTGCTTGTAATAATAAAGGACACATTACACAAACAAACAGGGAGACATAGAGTGAAAGATAGGATAAACAAGCACACAACAATGTCTAAAGGTAGACATATAAATTGTGAGATATAAGAGAAGTTAACATTAAAAGACTAATATATAATGAATGAATCTCCCATAGACAGTAAGACTAAATAGACAAACAATTGATAGACAAAGAGAAATATGGATAATATGATGTGCATGGTATGTGAGACACATGTTAGAAATAAAACACATGGTAGGTAGACAGTGACTAACAATATGATAGATTATTAGAAACAAGGACATGTTATCCAACAGGCAGGGAGACAAATACTGTTAAATAAGACAATGAGAAACTGGTAGGGAGACAATGAATGAGAGAAATGCAAACAGAAATAGTAGCCATTGAATGCGCTAACAGAAATAGTAGACAACGAAGAGACATGCTAACAGAAATAGTAGACAATCAATGCGAGACATGGAAACAGAAATAGTAGACAATCAATGCGAGACGTGCTAACAGAAATAGTAGACAATGAAGAAGAGACTTGGGAACAAAAATAGCAGAGAGTGTACGAGAAACATGGGAACAAAAATAGTAGACAATGAATGAGAGACGTGCTAACAGATATAGTAGACAATGAATGAGAGACGTGCTAACAGAAATAGTAAACAATGAATGAGAGACGTGCTAACAGAAATAGTAGACAATGAATGAGAGACGTGCTACCAGAAATAGTAAACAATGAATGAGAGACGTGCTAACAGAAATAGTAGACAATGAATGAGAGACGTGCTACCAGAAATAGTAAACAATGAATGAGAGACGTGCTAACAGAAATAGTAGACAATGAATGAGAGACGTGCTAACAGAAATAGTAAACAATGAATGAGAGACGTGCTAACAGAAATAGTAGACAATGAATGAGAGACGTGCTAACAGAAATAGTAGACAATGAATGAGAGACGTGCTAACAGAAATAGTAGACAATGAATGAGAGACGTGCTAACAGAAATAGTAGACAATGAATGAGAGACGTGCTAACAGAAATAGTAAACAATGAATGAGAGACGTGCTAACAGAAATAGTAGACAATGAATGAGAGACGTGCTACCAGAAATAGTAAACAATGAATGAGAGACATGCTAACAGAAATAGTAGACAATGAATGAGAGACGTGCTAACAAAAATAGAAAATATAGTGAAATTCCCTTCAATTTCAACATGTCTTAAATCATTTATTTTTTGCATTATTTTGATGAAATTGAGATGTAAATGACATTTAATATTTTCTATTCATAAATGTACAATTCTTTCTCTTGTGTCATTAATAGTTTTTTTTTTTCAGGTTACTTCAAGTTAGTTTACTATTTTCAACAATGAGTGATTTGTTTTATAATGTTGGTGTTTTTCAACTAAATGTACACGATATCTATGCATATAAAAACAGTCCCATCTGAGAGAAAAAGGGTTATTCCTCAATATGATAGGCTTAATATGGGGTTTTAAATTGTCTTTTACAAAGAAAAATCCAAGTTGAAAACATTAGTGAATTAAATTTTTGCCCTATTATCAAATTGTGTTTCTATCTGTTTTTTAGATTGTCCAAATCTGAGGATTTTTTTTTATTGATTTACTATTAAAAGAAAGATCTAGCTTGATCTTTAATGTGTTATGAATCATATTAAGAAGATTCAATGCGTTAGCTGTTGAAAAGAATCTTATATGAAGAATCAAAGTTGCGCTTCTGTGTCATTTTTGTACGTTTTTTCAAGAGGTAATAGGATTTTGCACAATATTTAGGCTGGTTTTATCTCATAATTATTGCTTCCATTATGATTAATGTTTATTTACCACAAGATGACATTACATTTGTAAGGATTTTTCACTTGTTCAAAGCCTGCATTTTTAGTTATACACTGCGAAAATTGGCGTCTAGACCAATAGCACACAAACCGGCAAATTTTCTAATTTCCATTTTTAATGGTTATAATTCAGTGGCTAATTAAGGTACCAAAATAAATTTGATCAATAAATTTGATACCATTGTTTATGTTTTGCAAAGATCTGCGCGAACATTAAAAGTTTTTAGAGAAAATGAAAATAAAATTTTGGTTTTGGATACCAACCAACAGAAATAATAGACAATGAATGAGAGCTTGGCTTTTTGGCTGAGAGCAAAATGTAGTATCTGTTCTGATACCAGACTTCATCTGTTCTGTTCTCAGACAGCGAAAGATAAAATCCTTCTAGGCTGAGGCAATTTTTATTTTTGCCCCAGTTCAATTTTTTATATATTTTCTTTACTTAATGACCAACTCTGAAGATGGATCCAAAAGTACTAGGGTAATAAGTGAATACGGCAGATACTTCGGCTTGAAACGAGGAAATACATAAGGAAATAAGAAAGGGTCAAGACAAAAATATGCAGATATAAATTTTGTGTCGTATTTAATGAAATATATATATATATATATAAATAGATAAGATAGATGAAAGAAGAGTGATAAACATGTACAAATGTCCAGATTTATTTCAAACTTCAATTGTTCAATGCAAGGTATATTCTGTAATAAAATTATGTTTATTCTTCTTCTTTTTTTTTTTTTTTTTTAACACAAACTTTTTTTCACTCTCCATTTCTTAATATTTTTTCAAATGTTGAATTTGGCTTTTCCACTGCCAACTTATCTATCTATATAATTCCTCTGATGATAAGATTTCGATTTTTGAAAGCCTTGGTTTAAGGAAAGAATAAACATAATTTTATTACAGAATATACCTTGCATTGAACAATTGAAGTTTGAAATAAATCTGGACATTTGTACATGCTTATCACTCTTCTTTCATCTATCTTTATAATTGCTCTATCTCGTATATTGAGCTTAAACCATTTCACTATAGGTTCTATCTACTAAAAGTTTACTTACTTAGTTTCATATTTGATTATATATATATATATATATGTATGTATGTATGTATGTATGTATGTATGTATGTATGTATGTATATATATTTGAATACCTGCAGTATTTTGAGTATTGAATGTCATAGTTTTATTTCAGTTTCTCTTACATTTGAAGCTGTTTCCTTCTTTTGTCCATTTATACGCTACTCAAGTTTATACTTTTGACTTTGATATATATATATCCCTGTCCCTCAAGAAGGGCCGGGTTGTAAAAATTATTCAACCTATCGCATATACAATTTTGTAGTAGTATTGATCTAAAGGAAATTGGTTATTTTGTATGAGGTATTGAGTACAGCATCAAAAATAAGGCCTTTTTGAATAAAGAGGAGCAGTATACTATTCCCCCCCTCTCTCTCATATATATATATATATATATATATATATATATACAGGGTGGGCCAAAATAAGGGTCCTATCTTTAAATTTGAATAACTTGAATTTGAATAACTTCCACAAAATAAAAGTTAAACTCACCAAACTTTATGTGTGTGTAGACTGACCCTTCCGAGAATTTTTGAAATTAACAAAACAAATTTTAGCCGAAAAACACTTCTTAAAACTTACAAAAACTAAAGTATTGTTTTTTACACTGTTTTGAGTTTTTTAAGCAAAAATAATGTTTTCTAAATGAGGGTACGTTCCTTAGGGCTAATACGGCTCATGCTTGCTTCGGAAGGGGTCCTTTACTTATTCTAAAAAAAAAATTTTTTTTAAATCAATAAATAAAAAAGTTATGAATTTTTAAAAATAGGACCCTTATTTTTGCCCACCCTGTATATATATATGTATATTTAGGCAGCAAGTCATTATCCAAGCAAGCGTTGTTGAACGTCATGGAACTTTCTCGTTTGTAAATCTTCTTCGTGAGGTTCTCAAACCGTCAAGCTATCCTTCTGGTTTCAAGTGGCAGTCCGTAGAGTATTTCCCCAATTGTTCTTAATTCGACCAATTTTTTTCGAGCGCTTTCGACTTTCTTAGTCGTCTTCAGGATGAGGTTTTTTAAAATAAGAAGACTGGAGTTAATGTTTTATAGGTATCGTTAAGGGCGAATGAAAGAGAAGAGAGGGTGTTTGATTGAGTTCATTTTATTCTATCGTTTGTGTGTTTGGTTTTCTTGTTTATTTATTTATTCATTTTATTAATTCTTATTTTTACTATTATTTATTACTTTATTTTCATTTAATTATGGAATACTTTTAATATGTTAGTACCTGTGTTGAAAGATATTATATATATATATAGATATAGAGAGAGACTTATGTGTGTATAAATAAAATAAATAAAAATAACACCAAATAATAATATACGTCCCATCAAAGGGGAGGCAACATAATGCAGTCAAATGTATTTAAAATGGAGAGATTACCGTCTCACCGCTTAGGTAGTGATATGTAAATGAGCGTTCATTCGCTCACTAGCGCCTAAGAAAAAAAAACAATGACAATAAAAAAATATAGATAGATATATAAAGTTAGGTATGTGTATTTATTTATCTATATATATATACATGGTAATCTCTTAAACTAATGAACAGATCATTATGAATTTTGGAATATATATTCTAAAACATACAGTGAGTAATATGGGTACATTATTGTTTTTGTAAATGTACACATTTAGAGGGGTGCATCGATAAAAAAAAAAATTATTTTTTATGAACCGATCATTATGAATTTCAGAATATATGTTCTCGGCAAATTCTAAACTAATGCTATATTTATTGCTTATACCCGTCCTGGGATGGGTATTCTACTAGTATATATATATATATATATAGATAGATATATTCTTTCTATTCATTTAACATCAGTTTCCCCTTGTTCAGGGGTCAGACGTTTTCTGATATTACGCAAGCTCACTCCCAACTTCTCATGGTTCAGCAGTCTCCAAATTCCACTCTGCATGGTCTTGTCCAATCACTTATTTCCAAGTTTTCCTTGGCCGGACAACCTTCCTGCGATTTATGACATTCATGCTTCTGCAACGGTTTATCCAGGAGGATGAACATTCCAAATGACCGATAATCGATTCATCCTTAGGATAACCTCCATGCTGGGCAAGTTTAGTGCTTTCAGCAAATCCTCTGACCTGATGTGTTGGGTTTTGTCAAATTTCACATTGCAGATCCATCTGATCATGGAGCTGTCATTGTGCTGTAGACAGGCGAGAGATGACTGGGCGAGGGCCCAGCATTCTCTGCCATATATCATGATGCTCCCCTGACACAGCTGCTATACAACTTACTCAGGATGTAGAGAGGGACATCACGTGATGTTATCAGAGGCAACAACTCAGAAAATTTTGCCCAAGCTGCCTTCACTCTTGTGGCTGTACTGAGTAAGGAAAAGTTTAAGTTAAAGAACTAAAACAATTCAAGATATTCACAGATCAAATAATACAAAATTTACATTTTAACAAATTAGATCTTATCTCCCAGGATATATTTAAATACTACAGATCAAAAATAAGTTTAATGGTTAACAAAGAGATAATGTTATTGAAGACACATGTTTGGTGTTAATTTGAACAGTTTAGTATGAAAATATCGAAGATAAATAAAATAATCGGGACTTTGTAATGAACCATTCTTGGAATTCTACTTTAAATAAGTATTTTATGATATGGCAATCCTATATTTTTTACAAAAATTAGTTTATTTTTTAAGAAATTAAGTTTTTGTTTATGATAAAAAAAAAATCGATTAGAAATTAATTTTTTTAGTATAATCGTTGCTCTTCTTTACATGATTCCGCTCTGGAATGTGTTTGCGATTTTCATGTCTTTTGTCTAGAAAATGTTTTATTTATCTGGACATTGTTTTGTTTCTGAACTGGTTGCAGATATATCCACTGGGTGTTATTTGAAGAGTCTATATGCTGATGAGGAAAATCATAAAAGTTATTCAAGCTTTACTCTGATGTAATAATGATAATAGAATGATTTTTTTGAAATGCGCGTACATATGGTTAAACATCGTTAAGTGTTGATTTTACAATTTTAATTATGTCATAAATTTTATAATCTAATCAAATTATGATATATATATATATATATATATATATATATAATTATTAATGACAATATATGTATTAGCATATACTATCAGTTCCTTTTACTTTGTAGTCTCCTTAAAAGATTCAGCTCGATGATTGTCAATTATTGATAACAGAGCAAATGTGAAAAAATAAAAATAATAAAATAAAACCATGGTTATTGGAATATAATATAAACTGACTTATATATATATATGTTAAATATTGTGCAAGTATAATTTTGTTAGTTGAGAATGAGAGTAAATAGGGTTCACTTGGGGTCAGCTTAGTGTGTTCGAAGGGTAGCTCGACCCACTGTGGGAATTGATAGAAGACATGACGTCACATGGCCTGAAGAGGGAAAAACAGAAAGAAGTAGAGTTCGATCGGAAGTTTTGTGGTGCGAAGGTGCGTTGAGAAATTTTCTGTTAAAATGTGATTAATCAGTAATTATCCCTCTCTCTCTCTTCCCCTACCCATCAGTGATTGAGAACAGAAGATCCTTGGCAAATAAACCTTTTCTTGTCTTCAAAACTGAGTCTATAGTGAATCAAGAGTTGTAAATCTCCAACCACACGTCTCTTGACAGGATAAACAGAGAAAGACTGGTGTTATTTTTGAGATTTTCCTTCTCCCAGATAAGTTGCACAACCAAGGCTAGAGAGTCTAATCTGCCCTGCTGTTTAATCCATAATTGAGGGGTGGTATATGGATTCATACTTAAAATATTTGGTGGAAGTGATGCAGTAAATTTGACAGAAATCGAACCCGCAATACTTAGCCCACAGTCCGCGCCTGTAACCATTACACCATTCCACACACATGATGACTATATTTTATATACATACATATGATTTCTTAATATATAAAAATTGGTAGATGCATGTTGGGATGGATATAGGATGATCCGTTTGCATGTTAGATCCAGGCAGAGAGCTCAATGTTAAGAGCAATATTATTAATAGTATATGGAAAAACTCAAAAGATATTTACCTTAAATCTACCATTGTTTTTTCCATATAGTCTTATATATATATATATATATTCGACATTATAATTTAAATATTTAATATTTATTTAATATAGAATTTAAATTCTCTTCTTTCCCATGTTAATTGATGGTGGCCTAGAGGTTGAATACCAGGCTGCAGAATTAAAGGTGACTTTACCACTGGGTTTGAATCCTTCGACCGGCAGTAATCATCATCTTCTACACTGAAGATTATGTAAGCATGAAGCACATGTGTCTGTAGGTAAAAATAATAAATATTTATATAAAAAATATTGTGTAATATATATATATATATATATATATATATATATATATATATATATGGACCGTTGTGGTGGGTGTTAATTTATTATTCATTTATAAGTACATTGTTGGTCCCCCGATTTTAAAATCGGGGGACTTATGTTTTGAGGCATTTCCGTCCGTCCAGATTTTTCTCCGCAACCATCCATTGAATTTCTCTGAAATTTTGCATGAAGTTGTAACTTTGGTCAGGTTAGAAAGTGACATTCTCCGATTTTTGAAAAAAATCTGGTTAGCCCCCCAGGGGGTCAAAAGGCCCCGAAATGGCAAAAAATGAAATTTTTCGCCCCATAACTTTTCATCCATCCATTCAATTTCTCTGAAACTTGGCCAAAATGTGGAGGCAATTGTTCCTAATAGAAAATAAGTATCACTGACCTTGGAAAAAATCTGGTTCGTGCCTCCAGGGGGTCAAAAGCCCCCAAAATGGCAAAAAATGACCCTTTTCTCAACATAACGTTTGATCCATCCAATTTTTCTGAAACTTGGCCAAAATGTAGAGGCAATTGTTCTAGATATAAAATGAGCATCCTTGACCTCAGAAAAATTCTGTTTTGCACTCCCAGGAAGTAAAAAATGCCCCAAATTGCCCAAATTTATTGCATTTTACACTCGCCACATCGAGTCACATACAGAGGGAGACCACGGACGCACGGCTTGTTTTTATTGATCGAGTATGGACATTTTGTAATATATTTTCAACTTTTAACTACCAATAGGGTTAAAGTAGAATTTCTCATTGGTTCGAGTGCAAAAAGAAAAGAGAAAAAACGATATATAAATTAAATGAATACGGTTGCATTTTGATTTTTTCTTCAGCCTGATTGTGGTGAATGTACACTGATAAAGCCTTTTCATAAGTGTTTATGATATTTTGCATATCATGAAATGTATATTTTCGGAATGGGTAGAAACAATTGTCTGATAATAAAGTGTTTTTGGATGAAGTCTGGAATATTTTCTGATTATATATATATATATATATATATATATATATTACCCAATGTAAGGATTCCTTTTGATAAGGTTTAGTGAATAAGGATGTGTATCTGGAGGCAAAGAGGGAAGCAAAAAGAGCAATATACAAAGCCAAGGAGGCTGAGAAAGTTAGGTTTCCAGATATACTACGAAGGGATAACCAAAAGATTGAAGTATTCAGGATAGCTAAACTGACAACAAAGACAAATATGGATATTGTTGGAGAGAAGTGCATTCAAAATGATTTTGGAGTGTTAGCAAACAATGATCAGAACAAGAGGGATGCTTGGAAATAACACTATGAGAAATTGTTGAATACTGAATTTTCATGAAACCATAAAAATCTAGAAGTTGCTGAAGAATTATCTGGTCCAGCTATAAGAATTGAGAAAGAAATGGTACGGAATGTTGTAAGTTGAAGAAGGGTAAAGCTGGAGGACCCTCAGGTGTTGTTGCATAAATGTTGAAGGCTGCGGGTGAAACAGGCATTAAGATTATCACAGACATGACAAATCAGATAATAAAAGAAGAGGTTATCCTGAAAGACTGTGAACTTAGTAGAATTGTGAATTGTTACAAAGGCAAAGAGGAAGCACTAGACAGAGGTCATTGCAGAGACTTAAAATTGATGGATCAGATCTAACGAAAGGGATTGAGAAAATAATTGAGCAGCAAATAAGAAGTCAGATAAGCATAGATGAAATGCTGTTTGGTTTTATGCCTGGGCAAAGTATAACTGGTGCTATATTTATCCTGAGACAAATACAAGAGAAGTACCTTGGTAAGAAGAAGAACCTGTATTTTGTTTTTGTGGATCTGGAGAAAGCTTTTGACAAAGTGCCAAGAAAGATTGTCTGGTGGGCTTTGCATAAACTAGAGGCAAATGAGCGGTTGGTGAAGGTTATTCAAGAAATGTACAGAAATGCTTAAAGTCATGTTAGAATTAACAGCACATTTAGTGACAGCTTTAATGTTAAAGTATGAGTACATTAGGGTTCTGTATTGTGTTCGTTGCTTTTCATTTGTGTCTTAGAAGCATTGTCCAGGGAGTTTCATACGGATTGTCCGAAAGAGATGCTGTATGCTGATGATTTAGTACTTGCCTGTGAAACAACGTATGATCTACTTGTTAAGTTAAAGACTTGGAGGAATGCTATGGAAAGTAAAGGTCTGAGAGTGAATGTTACCAAGACCAAATGATTATCAGTGGTTGTAGTGTTGGAAAGCTCACAAAAAGAGGTGGTGTTTCCCTGCTCAGTTTGTGGAAAGGGAGTCGGGTGCAATTCAATTTTTTGTGGTACTTGTAAGCATTGGGTACACAAGAAGTACAGTGGAATTACTGGTAGATTGAGAGGATAACCAATTTGTGTGCAAGAAGTGCAAGACAATGGAGATGGATGAGAAATTAGATGTGGAGAAAGCATATCTGGATGGTAAAGCTATTGAGGTTGTTGGGAAGTTTTGTTACCTTGGTGATACCATTGGAGCACAGAGTGGAGCAGGTACTAGTGTGATTGCAAGAGTTAGGAGTAAGTTCAGGGAACTTTTGCCATTACTAACCAGCAGAGCATTACCACTGTTTATCAAGGGAAGAGTCTATCAAGCATGTGTACACAGTGTGATTATGTATGAAAGTGAAACCTGGCTAGTGAGGGTTGAGGACATGCGTTGCATGGAGAGAAATGATATGAGAATCATATGATGGATGTGTAATGTGAGTCTTAAAGACAGGCTTAAAGGAGATTAAATCTAGACAGTATAGAGAGATGTGTGCAAAAGAGTAGACTTTGGTGGTATGGTCACGTTGAAAGAATGGATGAGAGTTCTTGGGCTAGTAGATGTAGAACAGTTTAGGTTGCAGGTTCAGTTCACAGTGGAAGGCCAAGGAAAATAGGGAAGGAAGTGATAAAAATGGCCCTGAGAGAAAGAGCAATAAATAAAGACCGAGCCATTGATAGGTTACTTTGGAAGTCAATTTCTTAAAGCTGTCCAATGGACGTTAAACCAAATATGATGATATTAATTGTTTTGGCTGGGTTTGCCTTGACTTATGAGGAGCTTGTTCGGTGAGCTTTTTTGATATGTATCTGAGTTTTTTTTTCTGGACATTTGTCTTTTGAGAATCAGGTTTTGGCCAATATCACCTCCATTTCGCTATTGACGTTTCTAGTACTTTTTTGAAGGCTTCTTTGCATGAATTCTCAGCTTGATATTCTATGGGTTTTATCTGTCAACTGACTCTCAAGACTGGATATTCATGTGGCAACTTAAATTTCTTTAAGTATGCTCTGAATTTTTTCCAGAAATATGTGTAAGATTTCTTTTGCTCTGCAATTGACATTAAATCAAAGTATGATATAACTTTGATCTGTCATTTTTTTAACAGAGCATACATAAATAAACAATAGAATGCTAAATTCCAATGACAACTTTATTCATTTTTCAAAAAATCCATATAACTTTACCGACCGTTTTGTCTATGCATGAACAACCAAATATATTATATATATATATATATATATATATATATATATATATATATATATATCCTTTATATTGTTTATTTATTTACTTAAATATGTTTTCTTATTTCATTTTATAATTCTCTTTATTCACTTACGGCTATTTTTCGACATGACATTTAGTAAGTTACACATATTCTTTCCTAGTTTTATTCGTATAAAATTGACGTTTAATAACTATTCCTCTTAGAATTGTATTTTATGTATCCTATATCAATATGAGTGTTGATTTTTTTGTCTTTTGTTTTTTATTAATGTTTCTGGACACAATTTTTGGACTTCTGAAGAGTCACACGTATGAAAAATTCAGAATATACATATCTATATTTGGTTGTTCATGTGTGGACTAAACTGTCCGTAAAGTTATATGGATTTTTTAAAAATGAATAAAGAAGTGGTCATTGGAATTCAGCATTCTATTGTTTATATATAAAAATTTTTGAAGCACTGTATAAAAACTAGACATGCCACAATCAACAATATCAATTACGAGTCTAGCCACAATATTTTAAAGTGCCTAGCTTAGTAATTGACTTTAACACATCCTAAGCCGACAAAAAAATTACTTTTAACCTTCTTAATTTTTGATTAGTCACGTGCTTTACACGTGATCACGTCCCGCATACGTCTCATCACCCATGCATACATTTTAAAATGCATACATTGACACACCGTTCGACGAACTCAGCAGATATGAACAAACCAGACTAATAACCTGTCTGAAGACGATTGAATGAATGAAAAGTACTCGCAAAGAACGGAACATAAAATCTACGGATCCTACATACGACAATTTGACATAAAATACTCGATGGACCATCAGAAAAAATTTAACAAAAGAATACTTATTAAGCAGAAGCATTCCGTGTTGTTCAATAACATTTATCTTTATATATATATATATATACATATATATATATATATATATATATTTTATAGATGATTGGTGGTGTATGAAGCATTACAAACGATGCTGTTTTTGTTTTTTTAATTGTTTTTATTTTGATATTTCGACCAGTCCTCTGGTCTTTGTCAAAAAATGATCTGAAATGAAGAAAACTGAGGATCGTTGAGCAAACTGTAATTTTGAACTGTGCGGCATTCGTTTTTTTTTGTAATGACACGCGAGATGGTCCATGCATAACGTTTCTTCGGGTTAGCAAAGAGAACCGTTGTCTTTTTGAAAAAAAAAACGAACCTATACGCGTTCGTGATTTGATCAATGCAATAACACCGCACAGTTCAAAATTACAGTTTGCTCAACGATCCTCAGTTTTCTTCATTTCAGATCATTTTTTGACAAAGACCAGAGGACTGGTCGAAATATCAAAATAAAAACAATTAAAAAACCAACAACATCGTTTTTAATGCTTCATACACCACCAATCATCTATAAAATACTTCTCTAGGAGCATACGTGGAATAACAATCAAATTCATATATATATATATATATTTATTTATTCTGGTACAGAAAAATTAGTACAACATTCGTACCGTCGGTTTCAAGCACGGAAGGTCTTACCCATCCGGCTCTCTTCAGCTTCTGTTGTCAACATGCTATGCTCTTAATTTTTAACTTTAATTCTTAATTAATCGAGCACTCTGCTGGGATTTTTCCTACCATTTTACAAAGAAGTTATATATATATATATATATATATATATATTTTAGATTTTTTAATTTTTAATTTTTTAACGGCCTTAATTTTTTAAATGTTAAATTTCTTTCCTTCTTCTTCTCTTTCTTTATCCCTCCACTTCATTCTCTCCAAATATGATCTGAGGTTAAGATCGGATTCTAACTCAGAGATCTCAGTTTATAGTAACTGTTGATCGATAACATCGACATGCCAGTGTCGCAGATTTTGTACATGTCTGTGTAAATAAAATTATCATATATATATATATATATGATTTATTAAATACTGACATGATGGAAAGGGTAGAGAAATACATTTGTTTTTACTAATATTGATGTAAAGAAGTAAATTGTTAGAGATGGTACTTTTTATTTGTAACAAAAACAAACAGTAAAGTGATCAACCATAGTCGAGGGTAACCCAACAGCCCCCTTTTCATTGGCTACTACACCAAGGTGTAAGGGAGGGCGTCACTCCTTTCCCAGGATTGCTCCACTTACCTTTGACCCTCACCCGATAATGCTGAGTGTTTAGTAAGGGAACATCAAGTACCATCTTTTGAGTCTTTGGTATGACTCGATCAAGGATTGAACCCTGACCTCCTGGCCCATTAACAAACACTCTTACCATTATGCCATTATTATTTATTAGGGGGCCTTCATTAAGTAAAGAGAAACAAGATTGCCATACACACACACACACATATATATATATATATATATTGTATATTTGTGGGTTCTACAAAAAAATTACAAATTTTTTATAATATCCGAAAATGTTTCAAATTGCAAGCTCAATGTCAGGAACTCATTTTGAACTTTTACTATCCTCTTTTCTTATGTATTTGGATTAGAGGTATTCCTATGTCTACTGAATTTGAACTTTTTCTCTGATGAGCTGCATAGCTGAGATGAAAGACTGTATTTTCTCTCGACTCAGTTGTTCGTAGGATGTAAAGAAAGCATTAATTTTGGAAAAAATAAAAAATACAATATAAACATATTAAGATAATTTTTTTTGCCTGTAAGACAAGGAGAAAGATTGAAAGAACTGAACAAAACTATGGTTGTGGTATTTCAACGAAATTGAGACAAAGAAAATGAAAGAACAGATGAAAGGTATAGATTGATTGTTCCTTTGGTCATTGTAATGCACCTATAATATATATATATATATATATATATATATATATTAATTAATTTACGTACATAAAAGAAATCCATGGACACGTGTTTCTGGCTATCAGCCGTCATCAGCATGGCTACTCTGGGCAAGGCAATTTATGTTGCCAACAGTAATGATTACCACATATAAATATATACATGTGTGTGTGGTAATCATTACTATTGGCAACATAAATCATTTTTAAGTAAATCCGGTTGAGAAATTAGTCAAAAACAATTTACTTTAGTTTATCTACTCATTTGTGACCTATTTGTGTAAAAATAATATTTAATGTTAGTAATAATCCTTTAGAATTACCGGATATATCGATTCTGAGCAACGTAACCATAACGTAAACAATTGGCTAAACAAAATGGCTACTTTGCTCAGAATTGATATTTGCGGTAACTTTAAAGGCTTATACCTTATATTAATGTCGCAAATAGTAATGATTACCACATAGGTATACATAAATATGTCAGGGCGTTAGGTATTTGACTGATGATCACATTCGTATGAGACTTGCCGTTCGGGTTTCAAATCTCGGCGTGGATACACTTGCTGCGGCTAGCCACACTGAAACATCTTGATACAATGGAACAGCAGCCTGTAGATTACTATATTTTATATACATACATATGATTTCTTAATATACTTCCTCAAGTCCGACAGGGTTGAAAGGTTGTTGTTTTGTTGTTTTTTTTCATGTGCAGTATTTCAATCTTATTAGTCTAATAATTAGACGTATTGAGTATTGCAAGAGTATACTGGCTTTTTTTTTTTTAAATATAGAGAAACGAGGGTTTCTGCCATTTTCCTGACCAACTCCTTAATAGATTTGACTTTAGTTTTAATATTGATGATGAGAAAGGGTTGTTTTTATGAGTAGAATTCAATATTATTATATTTATTTATTCAATAAGCGTTGTTCGGGGAAAATAAAGAAAAACAGTAACTTCAGAAACGAGCCGAATCAAGGATGATCAGACCCTGCACACACAAAGGGCTCAATATCCTTTCAAATAGAGTCTTACAAAAATAATAAATAAAAACACAATCGCATTTTTATTTATTATTGTTATAATTATATATATATATATATATATATAGTATAATTGGGTTTGGGAAAATACAGAAAAACAATTTTTTTTGCTTCCATATATGAAAATCAGAACCGAGCCGAATCAAGAACAAGCATACCCTACACACACAAGGGGCTCAATATCCTTTCAGATTGAGCCATAAATAAATAATAATATAAAACCATAAGTACATTTTTATTTATTATTACACAATAATAGTATGATATAAATATCCCTTGTTATAATAACATTATTTTTTTCTCTTGGCGTTTACATAACTGAAGATGAGGAAGGTGTATAAATTGTACCGAAACATTATATGAATTAAATAAAGTCTATCTCATAAGATTTTCCGGTCATTATTTATATTATATATATATATATATATATATATCATAAATATATATGAGTCAATAATTTAAAAGGCGTAGTCGGAAAGTGGAAATTATTATAACCTACTACTACAACTACTACTAGTGACTTTTTCATTCTAATACTAACAATAATAACAAAACAATAGTAGTAGTAGTCAGAGATGTAATAAAGGAAGGGGTGGGAGTATTGGTTGTAATCGTCATCATCATCATCGCCATAAGGATTTGAAAATTTGAGAGTTATCATCATCACGGTCGTCAATAGTAAGAAGAGTAGCTATCGAGAGGGACCGAAAAGGGGGCGAGATGACCGTAGACCTTACCTGGATAAATTGTATCGTCAAGGCACTTTTTCCAACGCCACCTCCACCAACGACTACCAACTTGTAGGTATTACTGGAACTGTTTGTATCGGCACTACGAGACATTTCTAAGTGAAAGATCGAGTGCCTCCGTCTCCTGGGCCGCCGCTTTGGTGCTGCCTTGTATATTATGTATGTGTGCGTGTGTGTTTATAACTGTATGTTTCCTCTTTCTTCCCTCTCGCACACAACCACGCTGCGGGTAGCAGTTAGAGTACACGAAATCAACGAGGTGGGAGGAGAGTCGGACGCGGCGGGAGAAGGGCCCCGAAAGAGAGTGGGAGGAGCGACGAGAGAAGCGGTCAGAGTACAACAAACAGAGAGAGGAAAGAATAGACCGCTTGAAACTGTAGACGGACGTTCGTCAGAAAGAAAGAAGAAAAGAAAGCATAAGAAAAGAAAGTAAAGAAGCGAATACGGAGTATTAGTAAGAGTTAAAAACAAAGAGCGAGAGGGAAATAGATAGGTACAAAGAGTATAAAGAGAGTTCCCGGATAAATTTACGAAGGGAAAGAGAGCTATAACAGAGTAGGAGGAGAGGTGAAAATAAAATGCCGATCGGACACAGTTAATAAAAATTAAATTTTTTTAAAAATAAAATTGAAAAACTTTTTTTTTTTAATTCATTTTAAGAAGAGTTAATAATCAAAAATGGTTCTCGTTTGAAAAAAAAAGATAAAACAACTTATTTAATTTAAAAAAAAAAAATACGGAATCACCGGAAGAAGGAAAAGCCGACCAGTTTTCGTTCGTCTGTTTTTCCTCCTTTCTTTTCCGTTTCTTGTTTTGTTAGTAATAATAAAAATGTCCTTTTTTCCTTGACTTGTTTTCAATTCCCTTTTTAGTCTATCCCTTCTTTCTTCCCCTTCTCTTTTTTAACAATATGGCGAAAATAATCTGTTGCCAACCACTTAAGATTTTTCTTTATTAAAAGAACTTAACTCTTGAACCGAACAGGATTTGAATCATAAGAGGATGGGAAAATTCTTTAAAATAGAATAAACTTAACTTTTTTTTCTTTTTAATTTAATTAAATCCAAAAATTGTATTAAAAGTAATAAATTCACAACAAAAAAATTATAAAAATTTATATAAAAAAAAGTATTATTTTTATTTATTTTCCCTTATATAATTTTATTTTTCTCCATAGAATTGGTAAAAAATGTATTTCTAAATTTATTTTAATAATTTTTAGTATGTTTTTCACTCTTACATTATTGTATATTAATTTTATTAAATGATTTTTTAATGACCTATAGGTTAAAAACCTATGTTAAAATTTAGTTGAAAAATGCGATGAAAATCATTTTATATTGGCTATTTCCGATAATTGTGTGACCACTTCTCTTGTGTTTGTGTTTCTCGCCTCTGCGTAACCCACATTATTGTTTCCCTTATTTATTATTAAGCGATTATTTATTAAAATAAAAAATAAAACGAAATTTTAAAAATCCTATTAAAAACAAATTTAACTCCGAAATTAAATCCACCATAATGCCTTTTTGTTTCTTCGTAAACAAGTCAGCCATTTTAATAATTTGGTCATAGTTGGAAAAAAAAGAATTACTTCGTGACACTTCGACATTTTATAAAGGAATGAGGAAGCATTTAAACCATAGGAAGCATAAAACAGTCATTTAAAGTGGCTTTAAAAGTCTTAGAAAATATTCATGTATTAAAAGAGTGAAACTTTAGGAAGCTATTTACATGCGATAAGTTTATTCATAGAGTTTTAAATAACATTATCTTAACTAAATTAGTTATAGTTTTATAACAATTTGGTGCAATTAATAATTTAATGATTCAACGATATAGTAATAATTAAATTTAACTTTAAAAATAATATTTAAAGAAAAAAATTGTGTAAAAAACATCAGCAGCATAGTTTTAAAATAAAGAAGAAAAAGAAAAGCGAAACAAAAATGAAAGTAAAAAGATCCCCGGGCAACGCTGAGTAGGGAAAGCTAGTATATATATATATATATATATATATATATATATATATATATATATATATAGAAATTTGAAATAAATTTGGACAATCGTCGCATATTTATCACTCTTTTTTCTTCTCTCTCTCTCTCTCTCTCTCTCTCTCTCTCTCTCTCTCTCTCTCTCTCTCTCTCTCTATATATATATATATATATATATATATATATATATATATATATATATATATATATATATATATATAAAATCAGCAAATTTTCTTTTAATCTTTAGAATTAAAAGAATTCAAATTCCCCCCAAAAGCTAAAAGTAATAATTAAAAAAAATGTAACTTCTTAAAAAATAAAAATACTCCAATTATTATTTTTGTAATTAATGTAAGTTTATTTTTCTCACATTGGAATTTGTAGAAGAAATACTTTATACTTAAGAAATGTTTGCTTTTTACAATTTCTGTTATATTTTAATTTTAATAAATGATGTTTTTTTGTTAAATCAGGTTTAATTGAAAAATAAAATGAGATTCTTGTCAAGTTATTTGAGATTATATTTGTTAAGTAACAGCAAATTTCATTTTATTCTTTAAAAATCAAATTAAAATAAGTCTACATCTACATAAAAAATATATCAAAATTAAAATGAATGATAAGAATCTAAAAAAAAATTAAAACAGAATTATTGTTTTGATTTATTTATTGCTTGTCCATTTTTTTCCACAATAGAATTAGTAAAACCAAAATAACTCCATTAATTAGTAAAACTACAAGAATTGGTAAAATTACAAGAATTGGTAAAATTACAAGAGTTTGTAAATGAATAACTGCACAAATTGGTAAAATTACAAGAATTAGAATAAAACAATAGCTACAAGAATTGGTAAAACTATAAAAATTTGCTAAAAAATAACTTAAATAATTGATAAAAGTACAAGAATTGATAAAATTACAAGAATTGGTGAAAGAACAACTACACAAATTAGTAAAACTACAAGAATTAGTATTAAAAAAATAGCTACAAAAATTGGTAAAACTACAAGAATTGGTTAAAAATAACTTCAAGAATTAGTAAAACTGTTGAATAGAAAGACAAAGTCTCATTCTAACATTTAAAACAACTTTATTGAGTCATCTTCGTTGCGGTGTAAATAAAAAAGAATGAAAGAGAAAGGTGTAAGTAAATGAATAAGTCCATGAGTATGGACGAACACAAAAAGTCAGAGAGTCTATGTGGTGTTGAATAAATGTCCCGTTAGTAGGGAATAGGAAAAAGTTCATATATGAAAAAGTTGGTATGAGAAAGTCCATACAGGTGTCAAAGTCAGGTCGTGTCCATCTGTATATGTAGGTATGTGTGTGTGTTAGATTGTTAAGTCCATGTGTGTGCTGTCATGGCCATGTTGGATTCTTAAGTCTTCTTGTCGAACCCCAGCGCCAAACGGTTTTGTGTTCCAAGAGAGAAGTTTTGTGGTCGGTCTGAGTAACATGGATGAGTTGTTGGAAATGCTGTATCGTGGCTAAGAAAAAATAAAAAATCTAGTGGGTGCTCCTTTTTATAATCTCCTGTCACATGCTCAGCTCGCATGAGAGATGGCCCCTGATTGGGCAAGCCAGAAACGAAGTTATATGCTTGCACCAATCAGGGCCCAGATTAAAAATTAAGTATAGATTCAAAATCGTTAACCGCGACTTGCTGTTGTTGTCGCTTGTAGTAATGCTGCTACAAAACTACAAGAATTGGTAAAAAAAATAACTACAAGGTGATCAGTGTTCCTGAGTGGCTATAGGCATTGGTCACACAAGCCTCGAGCAGTGTTGTCAAGAATAGGTCGAGAAGTGAGGCTTGCTGATCTTCATGATCTAGGAAGAGGGTCAGGGAAGTCATGGTTTGTGAAAGGGAATGTGAAATACAGAGCTATGTCTTGTTACCAGCTGTGTCTGTGTAATTCGAGAAACCAAGCCTATTCCTGTGATGGACATTAAAATCTCAAAATACATGGATTTGGGCACTTAGAACAAAGGAATGTGCTGCGTCTACACTATCAGAGACATAGTCAAATAGGGTACTATCCTGGGTCAAAGGAAAACGGTAGAGGAAATATAGATAACTAAGGCTGCATTGTAGGGTTAATCTAAAGTACATTACGGCAGATCATCTTATTCTAGACTAAGTTTTCTAGTCAAGAGGAAGGTGTTACGAATATAGACTGAGCTCGTACATATGCTTGTCAGAATCTTTACATGAGAGTGAGAGGTATGCTGACATGTAAACATGATTAGAAGAGATTGAGGGGTGTAGATTAGTTTCACTTAGTGCTAGGATATCTGGGAAGTTTACCAGGAGGAAAGATTCTACATCATCAGGGTTAGACCTAAGCTCTCGGATATTTGTGAAAGAGAGCCTAAAGGGAGGAGGAAATTTGATTGATTTTTTTTTTAGGTGGCGGGTGGGGGACGTCTGGTTTAATAATTTTTCTTTTGTTGTCATTGTCATTTAGATTGTTAATTAATAGAATGGGTTGGGCAAAGTTCACACAATTACACTATTAACCGAGTCTTTATCTATGGGGTTGTGGCCTTGAGGAAGCCAACTGGAGATAAGTGCAGGATCCCTTTCTATGCACGACATGGCACTACAGTTACCTCGATATTATACAACTGTTGATAGAGCAGCCACTCTTAACACTACTTAAGAGTTAAGGATCCTGTACTACCAGTCGGAAACAGCAGTCAAACAAGCTGCCAAACCTGTACCCTCAACCTGTCAAAACACAAAGTTCAGGATCTCTTTCTATGCACGACATGGCACTACAGTTATCCTGATATTATACAACTGTTGATAGAGCAGCCACTCTTAACACTACTTAAGAGTTAAGGATCCTGTACTACCAGTCAGAAACAGCAGTCAGACAAGCTGTCAGACCTGTACTCTCAACCTGTCAAAACACAAAGTGCAGGATCCCTTTCTATGCACGCCATGGCACTACAGTTACCCCGATATTATACAACTGTTGATAGAGCAGCCACTCTTAACACTACTTAAGAGTTAAGGATCCTGTACTACCAGTCGGAAACAGCAGTCAGACAAGCTGTCAAACCTGTACCCTCAACCTGTCAAAACACAAAGTTCAGGATCCCTTTCTATGCACGCCATGGCACTACAGTTATCCTGATATTATACAACTATTGATAGAGCAATCGCTCTTAGCACTGCCTAAGAATTAGTTAGTAAATCTTTACGTTCAAACTAAGTTACTTTGTCTTTCAAATAAATACGTTTAATATGAATATTCTATGGTATTTAAAAACATTGAATAATAAAAAAAATAATTGAATTTTTTCTTTGAAAGCTTTTTATTTTGTCTATTTTAAATATTAATTATTTTTAGTTAATATACTTTGCGGCCCAATAAAATTGTGAATGTTTTAATGTGACCATATAAAATCGTGCAGTCCTATAAAATTGTGAATTTTTGAATGCGGCCCTTGCAATGAAAAATTTTCCCACACCTAATCTAGATGAAGAAAGTGTAATTATGTCCCGATGTTTGTGGACTTTTTTTAAAATTTTGTACTGTCGCCAATTTTTTCTCTGTTTCTCCCCCCCCCCCCCCCCCCTTAAGATGAGAGTCAGCAGATACTGAACGTAGATTTCCTTTCTTTCCCAACTCGAATCAAAAGGTGCGGCCACGAAAATGGATACTGTAAAACAATCAGACTAAATATAAGTGGCTATCTAATATAGATTATCCTGATTCCCGGGCCAAACCACCTTAAAGGATTTCAATAAGAAGTTAGTTGAAGAACAGACTTTGTAGTGTTTGCCTCGAGAGAGACCTCAATTGGAATTGAAGACGAATTCATCTTATTTCGTCTACTACCACAGACACTAATACTTGTACCAGCGGTTTATCGACATTGATATCAAATTATCGCCCAATATAAGTAAAAGCACCTCTGTCATCTCTCTCTTTCTCTCTATACATATTGGCCAAATAACTGTTTCCCATTTCATGTCACACATACACCGCATCACATCCTCTCACTTCTCAATAACACGTCTATCTCCTGATCACCTCCTTGCAAACCTTTCATGAAATAAAATTTTCGGTGCTTCTGTAGTTTCACAATGACATGTTAGGCCTCTCTTAAAAAAAATAGCTAAAGAAATGTATAAACTTTGGTATGTACTTACGTGGTAGCTGAAAAAAAGATTGTACACCAAAAATTATGCAAATTCATCCAGTATTTATTAAATAAAGAATAAAAAACGATTTCATCTATATGTTGCCTTTTTTCTTATATTTTGAGTTTTTCCAAAAGTTATCTTTCTTGCCTAATCAGTCTATTGATTGCAGCTTGCTGTTATAAATTCGGAATAGCTAAAATGTCAACCGATACGTAAGATCGTTTTTTTTCCCTTTTCTTATAATTTAATAAATACTGGATGAATTTGCGTCATTTTTTCTGTATAATCTTCTACTTATCTTCCTCCCACAGTGGTAAGATGTGACACAAGGTCGGGAAAGTGGGATATGAAAAGCCAGCACCCGAGAAGGTGAGCACTTTGGCCTACAAAAAATGGCTGTGCAGTCACGGCGGCATTCCCCGGTAGGGGCGCCTCAAGCAGTAAGCGATAAACTTACTCCACCTCAAAGAGGGGAGGCAAAGCCTGGGAGGGTGGACCTCCTAGAACTGCACAGGACAAACACACAGACCGGTGGAATTAAGACCCGAAGGCCAAGATGATACCGGTCTATAGGGTGTAGTATCTATCGGAACAGATACTACACTTTGATCCTAGCCAAAAGGCCGAGAAGTTATTTAGGCCAGTGAATTCCCTCGGACAACCTTCATCTTTATCTACAGATGAAGATTTTACAAACCTTGGGAACTCACCAGATCTTAGGCATAGCGCCCGTTATGTAGGGGTCGGGGGTCGGGTATAAGTGAGACAAGCTGTTCAATGTTTTTTATTTCAAAAAATTTTTTACAAACAACAGAAAAGAACCTTTGCTGACTCTAAACTAGATTCTTGCTCCAAAATACCGCATTCACTCTGTGGGTGGATTCCTACTTAAAATATCCCCAAAGAAGCACTGAATGAATTTGCATAATTTTTTTCTGTACAATCTTATTTTTAGCTAACATGTAAGTTTATACATTTTAAAAAAATATTTTAATGTCATTGTGAAACTACAGAAGCACCAAACTTTCTTCTTAAGGTAAAGAAAATAAGGCAACATCATAGTAATAGGAGACAATACAAAACACCAAACGAAATTGCTCGAGTCAAGAAAGTGCAAAAGTACCAATCAATATTACAGTATTTTATTTTACCATAATCCGGCCAGGGTCGCACTCAATCCGATGATCCAAGGTTTGTAAGTGTATCCTACACTCAGAAAAATACTTTAAATTACTGATTGGAGTTTTAATTAAGAAACCATGCAGTATAGTTAACAGCTGAGAAATCGAAAACAAACAAAATATACAACAAATAACTTTATAGTGTGAGAGAAGATGTCAGAATCGCCATTTTGTAGATGGGTTGTAAGCTTGTAGTATGAAGGAAAGGGTTGTTGAGTTGCTATCCATCCTTCTGGGGGTTCTGGGTATGAAGAAAACGGGTTGCCATCGTTTGGTTATAAGGACAAACTTCTTCTCTACAATCTGCATCAATTTTATTCATACAGTTTCATGAACGCAATAAAAATAGCCGTCCGGAAAGAGTTATGAAAACAGAAATACAAAATATGTTGAGTCAGTAGACATGCATGTACTATACAAACAAGTTTGAGTCCTGCTCTTTTATCTCACCTCTCGCCACAGAGACCCCTCCATGAGCTCGCCTGAAGTCACGACGCCCATTCTCGGAGCATGCCCACCAGCTCCTGCTTTCAACACCCGGTGACGTCACAAAACAAATCTGGCTGAAGCGTTGCTGGATGGAGGAATGGCAGGCAGCAGATAAATCAAGGTTGCACAGATTTGTGGAAGACCCGGATAACCTACCAGGCATGGACCTCCCTCGCCGGCAGTGGACAATGCTCAACCGTCTCAGGACAGGTGTCGGCCGTTTCGCCGCGACCATGAAAGGATGGGGACTCAGGGACTCGGCTGTCTGCGACTGTGGTCATTTTGAACAGACAGTAGATCACATCATCGAGTCATGCCTTAAATATCGACCACCCAATGACGAAGCCGGCATAGCTGCGCTAGACAACAAGACATTAGCATGGCTTTTCTCAACAGTGAGATGCTGTGAAGCAAACGAAAGAAGAAGAAGAAGATCTCACCTCTCGCCCAAGTCATGGCAAGAGGCAAGAAAGAAAATATGACGTCTTGTCGACTTGACTCTCGAAAACTTACTGTTGGAAAAATGCGGGAAAATGTTTGGGCGGAAGTTTCCTCCTACGCACAAGTGTGTTCTTACCAAACAACGTATCGATTAGTCCGTGAATGAGAACATGCTAGCACAAAACAAAATAGATCATGATTGTATAACTGCTACAACTTTTACTAAACGCTAGAAAATTTTCTTTTCATCGACCTGCATAGTTTTATGGTTCTGAAACTGTTTTAAAGTTTTTTTTTTATTTCAATACAAGATTTCATCGATATCTGTCTTTTAAAGACACCATGTGCTGTTGTTGGTGTTTCATTCCTTAAAAACAGTAATAATAAAAAAAATATTAATCTTACCATTAGCCCTAAGCACTACTGCCCCACCTAACTTAGGGTTAGTGATAGGGTAAGCCCTTTTTTGTTTTACTATCTTACAAACCTGAAATTAGCGACCATTTCCAAACAAATTCGACTGCCATTTTTGCTTTACTCATGTTTGGCTAAGTGAAAGTGACGATAACATTCAGAAATCAGAGATCTTACAGCTTCGACACTTTCAAATTATACAGGTCAGTAGAAAATTAAATTTTCTTGAGTTCGGTAAAAGTTATTTGTTGTATATTTTGGTTGTTTTCGATTTCTCGGCTGTTAACTATACTGCATGAATGCCTTTAATTATATTGGATTCTCAGAAAACTATTTTCATTTAAGAATATAAAGATTATTTTAATTCAAAATGGAAATATAAGTTTCTTTTTTATAGTGTTATATTAAACAAAAAATTAAGTTAACAAGAAAGAAATCATTTAAAAATATTTTCATGAAGAAATTTTCCATATATATATATATATATATATATATATATATATATATATATATATAAGGTTAATACAACAAAAGATATAAGAGGCAACTAATATCTTTAATTAGTGAACATCCGGATAAAAATAAAGCTCAATATACTGGATAGAGCATTGATAGCAATAGATAAAGTGAAAGAATAGAATAAGGTGCGAATCAGATTTTATTACAGTTCAATGTTCAGGCAAAGTTCTTTAAAGTCCTTAACTCATGAGTTTTCAAAGAAAATCTTTTCCTCAGAGGACCATTACCGCAATGACATTACTGCAGGTAATAAAATTAAACTTTGAAAATATATAAAAATATATATAAAAATACATAAAGGTATATAAAACATCAAATATATCGGCCCAAAATATACTTTTTTGTAAACCTATACAGTTCATCCACGTTAACAAGTTTAAAATAGCTCCAGGCCAGACATCAAAGAGGTTGATTAAGAAATAATCCAAATGGTGAGTGGTGGTCCAAAAATGCAAAAAGTTATCCAGGCGGGAAATTCGTTTGCTATCGATGCAGTAGATAGGAGTGAAAAGTGTATTTAAGGTGTATGCAAATTAATAAAACGATAGGAAAAATAAATCATATGTTTTCATTTTAATTTAACTTAACTTAACCTAACCTAAACCATCTAAATATTGACTATGGGGAAAAAATTATTTTGAAAATTTGCCAATTAACCAAGTCTGCGACTACAAGAAAAATAATTTCTTGGATTTTTTATTAAAAATAAATAAAATAAAACGTGATTTTAGAAACATCGAATTCCTCTTTCTACACATTCTCTTTCCTTCATTCTTTTTTTTTTTTTAAATAAATTATGATCTGATATGGTATTTATAATTCATGAATAATACACAGGTGGAATCTGTATGTCTAGAAAGGAGATTCTGTATTTCCTACTAAAAGAGAAATTTTTATCCGGTTAGGGCATATCAAACGAAAACGCACCGGAAGTTGGCGCTCTTGTATAAGCAGTGACCGATCTGAGGGGGACAACTCTACCTTACCCAGCTGCCGCCATTCCGAACTCGCTCACACTTCGGCAAGGGAGACAACTTTCACACACATTTTTACAAACCCTTTATAACAATTAATGCGTTAGAAATAGCTTTTGAATGCGTTCAGAGTAATTTTTAAACAATTAATAAAAAAAAAACATGTTACGGGTTTTAAATGCACTTATAATCACTTTTATTTACATGCCACAAATTGTATATACTTTATAACAATAAAAAAAAAATGTTACGATTTTGAAATGCGTTCAAAATAACATTTAAATGCGTTAAAAATAACTTTTAAACAATTAATTTAAAAAAATGTTACGGTTTTAAATGCGTTCAAAATAACTTTTAAACACTTTTATTTACATGCCACAAATTGTATACACTTTATAACAATTAATAAAAAAAAAATGTTACAGGTTTTAAATTAATTGTTTGAAGGTTGTGTTGAGCGCATTTAGGAGTTGTTTTGGGCGCATTTCAGAATCGTAGCGTGTTTTTTTATTAATTGTTGTAGGGTGTGTAAACTTTGTGTTAAAGTTGTCTCCCTTGTCGATTTCGGAATGGCGGCGGCTGGGTCAAGTAGAGTTGTCCCCCTCAGATCGGTTACTGCTTATACAAGAGCGCCAAATATTTGTTTAGTTAACTTAAAGTAAAGTAAAATAAATATACACGTAAAAGGATTATTTAGGAATCAAACAATCATAACGCTTGATGGTATTCGGCACCAATAAAAAAATAAAAAATTATTGAAATGAATTAAGCATTACAGCAAGTAAAAAATAGAAAAATACGTAAATGAAAGGAAAAATATATGAAAAATGGGAAATAAAGTTTTTGAAATAAATGAAATCTCTGCATCTGAAATTAATCTGTTCGCTTGCAAGAAGTCTATTATTTTGGCATCATCTTTTGTTAAATATAAAATATCTTGCAAGTTCAGAGCGTTAAAATCCATTTTTAGATAAATCCTTGTGGAACACTTTGAATTATCTCCTCGTCATTGGACTGTTCAAAATTCAAGATAAAAATCTCTTTTCGGCCCTGTAATACAGAAGCACCAATATTTGACTTGAATTTTCT
The DNA here is from genome assembly GCA_963556195.1 of Sepiola atlantica. Classification (NCBI taxonomy): domain Eukaryota; kingdom Metazoa; phylum Mollusca; class Cephalopoda; order Sepiida; family Sepiolidae; genus Sepiola; species Sepiola atlantica. Next base: position 30,508,681 of record OY744542.1, read on the forward strand.
TTCACAGAAGAATTGTTGTTTGTTTTTATAATTGCTTCCTTTTCGGTTGGTAAAAGGAAAAAAAACTATTATAGTAGTTTAATATTGGAAATATAAAAAAAAACGGAAAATTAAAATATTTCACTGACGTATAAGTAACATTTTTGTCATTTAATTTCTCAATAATAAAAATTAAAAATATTTATTAAGCATCACAGAACGTAAAAAATAGAAAAATATGTAAACGAAAGGAAAAATATATGAAACATGGGAAATAAAGTTTTTGAAATAAATGAAATCTCTGCACCTGAAATTAATCTGTGCGCTTGCAAGAAGTCTATTATTTTGTCATTTTTGTCATTAAATTTCTCAGATTATTATTTTAATCGATATTGATCGGAAAATGTTTATCAGATTTATAATGACAACATTCCTTTTAATTAGTTTTGTCATTTTTAGCAATTTTCAAAACAATTTATATATTATAGTTCCCCAACTTGAGTTTCGGCACGACCATCATTAAGAATGGTCGTGGTTTCAACCGGTCGCGACAAAAAACAAAAAAACGGTTGTTCAAAATTTCGAGCTGAGCGGGATCATTTTACGTTCACTCTACAGCTTCGATAGTTTGGCCACGTTGAAAGAATGGATGAGAGTTCTTGGGTTAGTAAGAGGGAGAAGAATTGATGTAGAAGGGCCAGTTCACAGGGAAGGTCAAGGAAAACATGGGAGGAAGTGATGAAGATGGACTTAAGAGAATAAAGACCTGACCAGAGATAGATTAGTATGGCAGTCAATTTCTAAAAATGCTAACGTTAATCAGAAAGGGCATATGTTTTGGTCGAGCAGTATCTCTGGGTTATCTGCTGTTGTTGAGTGAATCGGACTTCTGCATAAAGCCCACAGGATTGTCTGATCTGAATGAAGTCTTCCATAGCTATTCATTATACTTGCAAGTTAGCAGGTTTTTGCCCCCAAAATCCACAGCAGCAAGGCTCAGCAGTTTCACACAAAGTCGAGCAAAGTTTGGTCCTTCTCGTTGGCAAAAGCTATTCATTATACCTTCAAGATTGCAGGTTTTGACCCCCGACATCCACAGCAGAAAGGCTCAGCGGTTGCTCATGAACTCGAGCAAGATTTGGTCCTCCTTGTTAGCCATAACTATTCATTATATCTGCAAGATTGCACATTTTGATCCTCGACATACACACCAGCAAAGCTAAGCGGTTGCACACGAAGAAGAGTAAAAAGTGGACCTTGGGTTTACTTTCAGCAGCCTTATAACTCTTGCTTCCCTTATTTTGTCCTTTAGTCCTCACGAATAGCTGTTTTCTGGGTCTGAAACTATCAATCTAACACTTATCGTTGGCTAGTTTTTTTACCTTGAAAGCTCAGCGTTTGCACACGAAGTCGAGGAAGGTTTGGTCCTCCTCGTTAGCCATAGCTATTCATTATAATTACAAGATTGCAGGTTTTGACCACCGACATCCACAGCAGAAAGGCTCAGCAGTTGCACACGAAGTCGAGGAAGGTTTGGTCCTCCTCGTTAGCCATAGCTATTCATTATAATTACAAGATTGCAGGTTATTACCCCCAACATCAACAGCAGTAAAGCTCAGCGGTTGCACACGAAGTCGAGGAAGGTTTGTTCCAGAACACACAAAGGAATGGTGATTACACATGCACAGAAGCAATGCTATTATCCTCATTTGATGGATTTGTGGTATCGTGCCTGACACGTCCTTGCTTGCTATATGCTGAGACAGAGATTACCATAGGACGATGGATCCTGATGTTGACTTCTCCTAGATTTTTTTCAGAGCCCTATTGAAAGAGTAGCTTTGACACTACCATGTCACTCCCTTCCCCCCCCCCCCGTGAGGAAGGGTTAAACTTGGGGAGGGGGCTATTGCTGATTGCGTTCAGTCGAGAAGTATCCCTGTGTTGTCTGCTGATGATGGCATTTGATTGAACTTACTAAAATCACCAAAACTTAACTTTTCGATTTATTGACTTGTGGTAATTGATTGAGGACGTAGGGAAGGGGAAAGAATCTAAATTATTTTAATTTAAAAATTTATGCTTAAAAACCAGTTCATACCAACCCCTTTAGCAGTGTTGGTACAGTACTTAGAAAGAAAGAAAAAAGTCCTCATTAAGAGAGGTGGGTTAAAGATAACAGCTCAATGTTTTAGAATCTGTATAATTTTGTATGATATACTTTAAATGCCAATAAAATGGAAACAAATTTTTAGACGGACAAGCAAGCAGTCGTTTTGAACACAACGGGCGAATTTTAGCCACGTAAACGTCTATAGTCGGCATGTGTCATGTAGCGTTGCCTGGTGTTTTTTATAGTAGAAGTTGTAGCATATATAAGATTTGCAAATTATTAATGCTTCACTAGTTTATACATACTTCTTGAGTGGTGTTGGTACAGTACCTGGATATGTCAATTTCCATCTTTACCTAGCTTCTACAACCTTTAAGCTTTCGTAGTTTAAAAAAAAACAAAAACAAAGAACGACACACCTCTTTGGGAAGAACTTTTTTATTTATTTATTTATTCTTTTTGTGTGCTCTTCCAATATGTAATCTACCGAGTTGTTTACATTCTAATATGTGATCTAACCATTAACTACCCCAGACATGGTTCAAGTAGTTTAGGAATGAACCCGAACCATATTGGAATATAAACAACTTGGTAGATCAAATATTGGAGTATTTATTTACCTCCTCTCCAGGAGGTTAGGCACTAAAAATCAAATATTGGAGTATTTATTTACCTCTTCTCTAGGAGGTTAGGCACTAAAAATCAAATATTGGAGTATTTATTTACCTCCTCTCTAGGAGGTTAGGCACTAAAAATCAAATATTGGAGTATTTATTTACCTCCTCTCTAGGAGGTTAGGCACTAAAAATCAAATATTGGAGTATTTATTTACCTCCTCTCTAGGAGGTTAGGCACTAAAAATCAAATATTGGAGTATTTATTTACCTCCTCTCTAGGAGGTTAGGCACTAAAAATCAAATATTGGAGTATTTATTTACCTCCTCTCCAGGAGATTAGGCACTAAAAATCAAATATTGGAGTATCTATTTACCTCCTCTCCAGGAGATTAGGCACTAAAAATCAAATATTTGGGTATTTATTTACCTCCTCTGCAGGAGATTAGGCACTAAAAATCAAATATTTTAGTATTTATTTACCTCCTCTCTAGGAGGTTAGGCACTAAAAATCAAATATTGGAGTAGAAACCATTCGGTAAATCACATATTGAATGAGCATTTTTTTTTCTTTTGTGTCAACAGTTAAATGAAAAATCCTGTCAGAAGAGGAGGAGGGGAGATCAAAGGACTGGGTGGGTAACCGGAAGACTCTAAAGTACAAAACGCACAAACAAACAAAAAGAAAGGGGAAGAAAGTTTGAACAGTACTGAACTATATAACTCATAGTTTTAAAAGACACAAGTTTATACTCGCTCCTTGAGCGGTGTTAGTGCAGTACCTGGGTATGTCAATTTCCATCTTTACACAGCTTCTACTGCTTTATAGTACGAAGAAAAATATTTGTGAAATTTCATGGGTAAAAAAAAAACGCTACCTAGAGAGAGTAAGTAATGAATTTACATATTGTTTTATTGGCAAAAAACATTAGAAATTATATTCTTATTAAACTAATGCCGAATACCTTTTATGTCTAAAAATAATTAGTTAAAAAATATATTTATGTAATGTTTTATTTTAGGTTATTATGTTATGTTAATTTCTTTAAACCGATAAAACACTTAAAAACATTTAAAAAAACACACATCAAATTAAAAATGGTTTTAGACTTACGTACGAGAGATTCGAACTCGGGTATTGACGTCGTAAAAACTACTGCCTTACTAATGTGTACTCTGCCTATTCCTTTTTTTTCAACCAATCACATGTTTCTATTTGAAGACAAATTCCCAAACGATCATAACTTTTTCATAGTATATAGATAGATTAAGCGAATATTTATTGAAAGCAAAAATAAAGCATGGGAAAACTAAAACGAATTTAAAAAAATACTATTTAAAAAAAAAATGATTGATTTGACTGTTTTGAATTATTTTCTATAAGACCTTCACCAGACGATATGTCTCCACCTGGGTAACGCGGGGTAAATACAGATAGTTGTAAATATAGACAAGACAATTGATTTGCACGGCTCTCTTTTTCTCTGTCTGTCTGTCTGTATCTTACTTATTCAAACACACACAGGAGAGTTTGAATTACCTACTGGAGAGTTTGAATTACCTACTAGACACCATCCTAGAGTGCTTTCGGTCTCTTTGTACAAGGGTTTGTAAGAATACACTGACATGAGGATACTTCACCCTACAAGTAAAGCCTGACCAAATATTCAAAATAACATATGATTCGAAGCTCAAATTAGATCCTCTCGACACGGCTATAGACTCCATACAAGGAATGGTGCACCTTCTCCAATTAATGTTACCTCAAGTAAAGGCACGTAGCTGGATACTCCACCAGACCAGATGAATTATTGTCTTGGAATCCGGTAAGACCAATAAACCACCAGAAATATATACTATACCATAGTTCACAGGTCAATTGGGGAGAGGAAAATGAATGTTCTTCACTTCTTTGCTAACTCAAAGTTTGAGAGATAAAGGAGAACTTTAATAGAATATTCGAATATCTATGTATGTCATATAGATATCAAGTGTTAGTCCCAGGAAGAGACTCCTTTATTTCTGAGAACTTCAACTGAAGTAAAATGAAACAAAAATGTAAATAGTGGGTTAAAAGCCCCTATTTACTTTCCCCCCCACGAGAGCAGAATTAGACACAAGTTAGGTTTTTTATATGGAGGAATCCAGCCCCCCAAAAAGGGGCACTCTAGATTGGGACGAAAATAATTATTGTCTCAGTATAGAAGGACTTCTCCTTCACCGACCAAGAACAGAACAAATACTACACTTTAAAATATTTATTTGCAGAAAATATAAACAATTTACATTTTAAACAAATTAGGCACAAGGTCATCAAAAGTGTGGGGAATAACACTTTGATCCCAGTCTGAAGGTTGAGAAGTGTCTTTGCGGCGGGTTAGAATTTGTTTTTGTGTTTTTGGTACTTACTAAAATAAAATGTGTTCTTTTCTAGAATAGTGACTCTTCAGAAGAAGGAACCATAATAAGTGCCTTAGTAATGTGTACTCTGCCTATTCCTTTTTGTCAACCAATCACATGTTTCTATTTGTGTACGGAAAGACAAACTCCCAAAACATCATAACTTTTTAATAGTATATAGTTAAATGACTCACTTGTAAGAAAAAAATAATTTATTTTAGATATGGTTTGTCTGTTTTGTGGCATATCAACTACTTTGTATTTAATATTGAAAGACAATTCCTGTTGTAAACTTTTTCTGACCAACCAGAAAAAGACCATGCAGTTTTTACTACCGGCTGTTCAAGAGTGAAGCTTCCATGAGCAGAGTTTCTTTCCAAGAACTGTTCGTCTGTGAGATGAAATACCACAGGGTTGCTTTCCAGTCTACTAAAACATGGTTGTTTTCAAGTCCAACCTTGCAGGCATCATGAATAGATATGGCCAACGTGGAGGCCCAAACCTTCCTCGACTTTGTGTTAGATAATGGCCCTATGGGGATGGACGTGTCTGTTGGAGATCGGGTTTGACTTGCGCGATTTGTAGCGGAGTCACCTCGTGCAAGTTGGTGCGATGTGTTCTCACGATTTGCGGGGACAGTTGACGAGACCTCGGGGTTGGGGGATTAGGTCGCACCTGTGCGTCGATCACGAGGTTTCGTGATGTCACAGTTTTCCCGATGGGAAAACTAAGTTGAAATTAGGAGTTCTTGACTGGAAGCCAACGAGAGAACACGCTTTAGCCATGTAGCGATTACAAGCTAGGGGATTTTGGATCCGCCGAAGTAGAGCCAGACGAAGTCTCCATCTTCCTTCCTTTACAAGTAGCTAAGTAGTTAGAAAAATAACTAGCGTAAGCCTCTCTCTCTGCTACAACGAACTTGCTCAGTATCGACGGGCTGGATAGTAAATAAATGGCTCTAAATTAAAAAGGAGAAGCCTTGTTATCTTTTATCGTGTACGGGGAGATTTGGTTTCAGTTACAGAAAGAAACCGCCGGCCCGAAAATGTAACAAAGACAAAGCGTCTGCAGAAAATGGTGGCGGCGACGGAGCGACTAACAATGGCAGCTGGGTTGCAGACAACAGAGAAGAGACAGAAAAAGAAAGGGAAATATCATTCCCGAATTGCGTCTACTGCTGTGTCGACTGAAAAGGCGGAGATTGAAAATCGGGACCGAATAGCAAGACCACTCGACATCGCCGGATCGAGAACCGACATATCGTCCCATTAGCAGCGATGCCGTTCGTTCTGTTCTGGATCAACAGGGAACAGTTCTACGACAACAGAAATTCCCGACATGAAACGTGTTATAAACCAGCAATTCAACATTTGTGTGCAATTACCAATTCAAGTCAACAGAGCAAATCTGACTGGGCTGGCATCAGTGATAGGCTCTTCCAGTAGACAACAGGATAGGATAAAAGTGGGAAGTGGGCTAACCCCTCAATGGCATACAATGCAATTCAAGCATAGAGGACATGTCTGATTGTCCTTGTTGTGACATTAAAGCGGATACTACATTATTAAATGAAAGAATTACAAAGTATATCCATATAAAATTAATTGGTACTTATCCAGAATACGACCTAATCTCCGGCAACTTCACTGCGAGAGTTGTGCATTGATCATTTCTTGCAACGTCCGCAAATTCTTGGAGGTGAAGGATGTACTGTGGAAGTAGATGAGTCTATTTTTCAAGAAGGAAAAGCCACACTGGTCATGTGACGCGACGTTTGTGGGTATTTGGTGGTTATGAAAAGGCCCCCAATCAGGTTTTTTGGTAACCGTGCCGGCGAGAGATGCAGCAAATTTTATAAAAAATATGTGAGACAGACCAGGTACGACGATTGTGTCTGATTGTTGGAGAGCGTATGCTTGCTTAGGTGCCTAAGGTTTCCATCGTTTGCGTGTGAATCACAAATACAATTTTGTTGATCTAATAACAGGTACCACAACCAACCACGTAGAACGAATGTGGAATGAGGCAAAGAAAAGGAACAAAGTTGAATGTGGCACCCACGCACAAATGGTGGAATCGTACGTAGCTGATTTCATGTGGAAACAAAAATTCCGAAAGGACACTGCACTGGGAACTATTTTCAAACAAATTACTGAATTTTACCCGGTGTAAAACTGTCATTTATTTCAAAAACTATTTCCCTTGTTTCATGTTTTTTTCCCTTCCATTTACGTATTTTTCTATTTTTTCCCTCTTTTTCGTCGATAATTAATTTATTTTTAAAAATCATTTTATTTTTCATTGGTGCCGAATGTGTTGTGATTGTTTTATTCCTAAAATAACCATTTTATGTATACATTGTTTAAACTTTATTTTAGAATAATTACAATAGTAAAATCCATTTTAAGATAAAGCGGGGTTGAAACTAGAGTTATCTCCCCCTTATTTAACTCTCCTAAAATTAAAGATAAATTTTTTTTCGGCCCTACGGTAAATAAGCACCAAAGAATTATATACAAAACTATGAAAAATTTAGGACTTAACGTTGAGATCACAGTAGGAATTAAGATCACCAACTTCTTTGATGTTACATTTAACGCACCCAAAACACATATAAACCATATACAGAAGAAAATTATGACTCGATATATGTTAATCTCAACTCAAATACCATCCCCTTCTACTATTAAACATATCCCAATATCGATTCGCTATAGAATTAGCACTAATTCTTCTACTTAAGAAATTTTTAATAGCAATAGTTATATATACAACAATGTTTTACAAAACTAAGAGCAGTAGAAGAAAAAGTAGAAACCAGAAGATTATTTTGGATACCCACCCACGTTTAATCTGCTAGTTAAATCCAAAATTGGAAATATGTTTCTTAATCTTTTAGTGTGCATTTCTCTGCAAATAACCTTCTACATAAAATATTTAATAAAAATACTGTAAGGCTTAGCTATAGCTGTACACATAATTTAGAAAAATAATTAAGAGCCACAATAGACAAATCTTAAACCGTAATAAAAACAATAGAATTAACCATACACCAGATAATAACGGTAATAATGAGTGTAACTGTACAGATAAATGTGAAAACTTTTGATTAAGAGCATAGTTCATTTAGAAACCGTGTTCCCAGAAGATACTCCAAGTTTCAAAAAAATCTTACATATATGGAACAAATACAGATTTTAAGGATAGATACAGAAACCATAATATATCTTTCAATAATCTGGATAAGAAAGGTAACACCTCATTATTCAAATGCATATGGTCTCTAAAGGAAAACAATAAGGTACTTATGCTGAAATGGAGTGTTTTGAAGAAAGCTTTAACTCCTACACTACACAACCTCACCTGATTCCTTTGTCTTAATGAAAAATTAGCTATTAGTACGTTCTATGAGAGAGATAAATTACTCAATCAAAGAGATGAAATAGGTATTAGCTGTAGACACTTCAAATACTTCATCCTGGATTAATATAGGAACAACCAAGTGCGTGTGTATGTATGAGACATTACTAAGTGGTAAGAAGTGTTTGGGCTGATTTGCAGGTGCGTTATGACTTGTATACATACACATTTGACATGCTTAAAAAGTCTTAAAAAGCTTAAAAAGTCTTCACCTTCCAACCCACATTTGAGAAAAACACCGTCGGCTACTTATTGGCCCCGAACATCTATACCTCTGACTTTCTTTCGAACATTTCAATTATTATTGTTGCAGCCCTGATGATGTGCGCTTAGCACAGAAATGAGAGTTAATTTGTGTAGGCTGTTTTAATGTTTATATGAAGTTTATTTACACACACACACACACACACATATATATATATATATATATATATATATATATATATATATATATATATATATATATATATATATATGTGTGTGTGTGTGTGTGAAATACAAACGAAAAAAAAAATTTAAATACAGGAAAAAAATCATCAAGAAGCGAGAGATTTTACCGGTTTCAACCAACGTCTTTAGAAAAAGTGAAGATTTTAAATTTATTCGATAACGGTAAAAAGATAGGCAAAACGAAGAACGCACACGGAGACGTCATTAACACGTGTTTAACTATTTGAAAAAAGAAAGAATAATAAAACGCATGTGGAGAGACGTTAAAATGAGAAAAGGGGGAGAAGAAGAAGAAGAAGAAGAAGGAGAAGAAGAAGTAATGGAAAATCTGGATGAAATGTAGTTAAAAAAAAAAGTTACTTCAACCAGGATTACAGTGGCGCAATATATTGCATTGTTTGAGTGCGGTTTTTGCCAGATGATTGTTTAAGGAATAAGATCCGAGTCTGAGGTTTACGTTAGATGGTGATGAGAGAAGTATTACAGCGCTTTCGATGCAATTGCGACGTGTGAGAGAGGGTTCAGTCTTGAGGAGGGTGCAGTTTGTAAAGTCAAAATTGTGGGCAAAAATGTTTCTGTGTATGACTAGTGCATTAGTTGGATTGTTGTGTTTGAGGTCATGTTTGTGTTTGTAAATGCGGGATTTTATTTTTCTTGCCGTTTCACCAATATAAAACATCGGACATGTAGCACATTTTATTTTGTAAGTGCCGGCTAGGGAAGAGGTGTCCTTAGAGCGTAGTTGGGGACGGGGTTTAGTGTTGAGTAAATCCTTAATTGTTTTAGAGGTTGATGTTACTATTTTTATGTCAGATTTGAATTGTTTTTGTAAGCGAATATATATATATATATATATATATATATATATATATATCATGGACTCTCCCGTCGATTTCGACGTATGAGGTCTTGACAACTTAAAATTTGTTTAGTCTACGATGGATGTAGCATGCTTACATTTACTCAATCGTAAATGGCATTTGAGTCCTGCGAGAGATTTGCAAACTAGCCCACAATGGATGCAAGAAGGAAGATCTTGAGAAAAATCGGCTGGGATACTTGTAGATGTTTTTGTTCTTTCGCGTCTTTCGCGCTGTTGATCAATGGCAGTTACAGAGAACCGCCTGATGCCCCTCTGGTAGTCAGATCGCCATTCCCTCCGTCGAGAAGCAAGCTGTTCAAAATCACGATAAGTAATATTGGTAGATGTCAAATTCATCTTCAACTTGTCCCTAAAGCGAAGCAGCGGTCGACCCACATTTCGCCTTCCACTGTTGAGCTCGCCGTACATCAGTTGCTTTGGTATTCTATCATCTTCCATACGTAAGACATGTCCTGCCCAACGCAGTTGTGATTGCATCAAAAAGCTTTCAATTCCGCCAATACCGCAGCATGTAAATAGGTCCGCATTAGACATCCGATTTCTTAGGGTGACACCACAAATCGTTCTAAGGCAATTTTTGTGAAAGACATCAAGCTTCTGAATGTGGCTGCGATAGACTGTCCATGATTCCGATCCATAAAGCAGTGATGTTAGCACAACTGCTCTATACACAAGTACTTTTGTTCTCAAACTTATCCCCCTGTCCTTCCATAACCGATGACGCAGTTTTCCAAAGGCAGTGGTTGCTTTTGCAATTCGGTTAAAGATTTCGTCATCAAGGGAGGCACTCCAATTTATCTTACTCCCAAGATAAGTGAAGTTTTTCGCATATTTCAGATCTTTACCGTCCACTTGGATTGGAATATCTGGAAAACAGTGTACTGGTGGTCGTTGCTTTACTGGTGGCCGTTGCTTCACACCCTGAACTTGTTTAGGCGTGAGGCGAGGTTGGTGAATCACTTCTGTTTTCTTGATGCTGATTGTCAGACCAAAAGCCTTGCAAGCAGCCGAAAACCTGTCCACAAGCAGTTGCGCTTCCTCCCGAGATGTTGCACAAAGTGCAGCGTCATCTGCAAACAAAAGATCCCTGATGACAGTTTGTCGAAGAAGGGTCTTAGCTTTGAAACGTTGCTGGTTGAAGAGACCACCACTTGTTCTAAATTTAAACTTCACCCCAGTATCTATATCAGCGAAAGCATATCTCAGCATAACTGAAAAGAACAAAGCAAATAGCACAGGTGCCATTACGCAACCCTGTTTGGTACCATTTGTCACATTGAAAGGTTCTGAAGACTCTCCATTTGAAACAACCGATGCCTTCATTCCATCATGGAAAGAAATAATTACATTCAGCATGTTGTCAGGTATTCCCAGCTTGTCCAACACTTTCCAGAGGGCTTCACGGTTTACTGTGTCAAAGGCCTTTGTAAGGTCAATGAAAACCATATACAAATCGTCGTTCTTTTCTCGAACTTTCTCGGCAACCTGGCGGAGGGAAAAGATCATATCGACAGTACCCCGACCAGCACGGAAACCGCACTGAGATTCGGGATAGATATCATCAATATATCATATTATATATATATATATATATATATATATATATATATAATCTCATATCTATTTCCTTACAAAAACAATTTAACTAAATATTAAATTATTTTTACCTACATACGCTGGCGTTTGAAGCTTACGCTATCATCAGTGTAGAAGATGATAATTTCAGATAGTCACAAGATTCAAACCCATTTACAGAATCAGCCTAGACTGTGCAAACAAGCGATCTAACAAAACGGCCATGAGAAATTACAACGTACAGAAAGGCAATTAAGTTTTATTTAGGCTTAAACAGAGTGGGCACAGACAGTAGACTACAAAGCGTGTTCAACGAATGTTGTCGGTACATGGCATATAGCTACATGATAAACAAAATTAAATTCAAACGATCATAATGTATCTAGTTAAGAGTGAGATAGACAGAAAATGAACACCGACCCAACATCTGACACACTTGAGTTTGTCTGTCAAGCTTAAGTTTGAAATATAATTTTAATATATATATATATCAATCACTTAGGAAGTGAGACAATCGAAATAATAGTAAGCAAAAAAACAACGAACGCTGCAATCACCAATAAAAATGATTACATAAAAATACATTAAATATTTAGGTGATGAAAATCGTACATATTTCTAGACAGAGCGTCTTGGTCCAATCGTACAACGCTGGACTATAGACATCAATATCGAATGTTGGATCTCTGTGTAAGTTAGCCATGCTGATGACGGCTGTGAGCCATAAACACGTGTCCATGGATTACTTTTATGTACGTATAAAATAAATAAAAAAATCTCTCCCTCTCTCTCTCTCTCTCTCTCTCTCTCTCTATATATATATATATATATATATATATAATTCTTATCTTTCAAATAGCATTTTCTTTACCCTGTCAAACTTAAGCTTACATTTTCTTTGCTCTGTCACGCTTACATTTTCTTTTCTCTGTCGCACTGAAGCTTCAAATAGCATGTTCTTTGCCCTGTCACACTTAAGTTTTAATAAAACATTACTTTTGCCCTGTCAAACTCAAGTATCAAATATAATCTTCTTTTCCCTATCACATTTCAGCTTTAAATAGCATTTCCTTTGCACTTTTAACATTTAAGCTTTACATAGCATTTCCTTTGCACTTTTAACATTTCAGCTTTAAATAGCATTTCCTTTGCACTTTTAACATTTAAGCTTTACATAGCATTTCCTTTGCACTTTTAACATTTCAGCTTTAAATAGCATTTCCTTTGCACTTTTAACATTTAAGCTTTACATAGCATTTCCTTTGCACTTTTAACATTTAAGCTTTAAATAGCATTTCCTTTGCACTTTTAACATTTAAGCTTTACATAGCATTTCCTTTGCCATGTCAAACTTGAATTTTAAATAGATTTTGTTTTGCTCTGTACCAATTAAGATTCAAATAGTATTTTCTTTGCTCTGTCACACTTCAATTTCAAATAATATTATATTTGTTCTGTCACACTTGAGTTTCAAATAACATTATATGTGTTCTGTCACACTTGAGTTTAAAATAAAATTATATTTGTGCTGTCACACTTCAATTTATAATAACATTATATTTGTTCTGTCACACTTCAATTTCAAATAACATTATATTTGTTCTGTCACACTTCAATTTCAAATAACATTATATTTGTTCTGTCACACTTGTTTCAAATAACATTATATTTGTTCTGTCACACTTCAATTTATAATAACATTATATTTGCTCTCTCACAATTCAATTTCAAATAACATTACATTTGTTCTGTCACACTTCAATTTCAAATAACATTATATTTGTTCTGTCACACTTGTTTCAAATAACATTATGTTTGTTCTGTCACACTTCAATTTCAAATAATATTATATTTGTTCCGTCACACTTCAATTTCAAATAACATTATGTTTGTTCTGTCACACTTGAGTTTCAAATAACATTATATTTGTTCTGTCACACTTCAATTTAAAATAACATTATATTTGCTCTGTCACAATTCAATTTCAAATAACGTTACATTTGTTCTGTCACACTTCAATTTCAAATAACATTATATTTGTTCTGTCACACTTGAGTTTCAAATAACATTATATTTGTTCTGTCACACTTGAGTTTCAAATAACATTATATGTGTTCTGTCACATTTGAGTTTCAAATAGCATTATATTTGTGCTGTCACACTTCAATTTATAATAACATTATATTTGTTCTGTCACACTTCAATTTCAAATAACATTATATTTGTTCTGTCACACTTCAATTTCAAATAGCATTATATTTGTTCTGTCACACTTCAATTTCAAATAACATTATGTTTGTTCTGTCACACTTGAGTTTGAAATAACATTATATTTGTTCTATCACACTTCAATGTAAAATAACATTATATTTGTTCTGTCACACTTGAGTTTCAAATAGCATTATATTTGTTCTGTCACACTTGAGTTTCAAATAACATTATATTTGTTCTGTCACACTTCAATTTCAAATAACATTATATTTGTTCTGTCACACTTCAATTTCAAATAACATTATATTTGTTCTGTCACACTTCAATTTCAAATAACATTATACTTGTTCTGTCACATATCGATTTATAATAACATTATATTTGTTCTGTCACAATTCAATTTCAAATAACATCATATTAGTTCTGTCACACTTCAATTTCAAATAACATCATATTTGTTCTGTCACACTTGAGTTTCAAATAACATTATATGTGTTCTGTCACACTTGAGTGTCAAATAGCATTATATTTGTTCTGTCATACTTCAATTTCAAATAACATTATATTTGTTCTGTCACACTTCAATTTCAAATAACATTATATTTTCTCTGTCACACTTCAGTTTCAAAATAACATTATATTTGTTCTGTCACACTTCAGTTTCAAATAACATTATATTTGTTCTGTCACACTTCAATTTCAAATAGCATTATATTTGTTCTGTCACACTTGAGTTTCAAATTACATTATATTTGTGCTGTTACACTTCAATTTATAATAACATTATATTTGCTCTGTCACAATTCAATTTCAAATAACATTACATTTGTTCTGTCACACTTCAATTTCAAATAGCATTATATTTGTTCTGTCATACTTCAATTTCAAATAACATTATATTTGTGCTGTCACACTTCAGTTTCAAATAACATTATATTTGTTCTGTCACACTTGAGTTTCAAATAACATTATATTTATTCTGTCACATTTCAATTTCAAATAACATTATATTTGTTCTGTCACAATTCAATTTCAAATAAAATTATATGTGTTCTGTCACACTTCAATTTCAAATAACATTATATTTGTTCTGTCACACTTGAGTTTCAAATAACATTATATGTGTTCTGTCACATATGAGTTTACAATAACATTATATTTGTTCTGTCACACTTCAATTTCAAATAACAATATATTTGTTTTGTCACACTTGAGTTTCAAATAACATCATATTTGTTCTGTCACACTTGAGTTTCAAATAACATTATGTTTGTTCTGTCACACTTCAATTTCAAATAACAATATATTTGTTTTGTCACACTTGAGTTTCAAATAACATTATATGTGTTCTGTCATACTTGAGTTTCAAATAACAGTATATTTGTTGTCACACTTGAGTTTCAAATAACATTATGTTTGTTCTGTCACACTTGAGTTTCAAATAACATTTTCATCACCAAGTTTGAACGGATGCATCATAACGATATCGTTCTTGCCTCTCCTACTCATTTCTCTTTTTCATTCACTCTCTACCCTCTTTTTCTCTATTTTTCATTCACTCTCTACCCTCTCTTTCTCTCTTTTTCATTCACTCTCTACCCTCTCTTTCACTCTTTTCCAGCCCCTTTTATCTCAACACACACGCACACTCTCTCTCCACTCCCCCCTTTTTCTCTCTGTCTCCCCTCATCTGTGTCTCTCACTTTTTTCCTGTTCTTTGGGAAACATGATCACGAATATGTCATGTATTTCTTTTTATGCGCCATGTTTGTGAGAAGATTTTCGAAAGAATTTCTTTTGGCGTTAGAAACAATAAATTGTTGCACAAAAGGAACTGGAAAAAATAAAACCTCTGAAAAAAGGGTGGCTTGCTGGGAGGGGCGGGGGAGGAAATACATACAGAGGTCACATAGTTTTCTTCAAGCTGTCAATCCACCCACAACAATTTACCTCGGTATAAGGAATCTTGAAAATCCCTCTTATCGCACATCAGAACAACAGTTTTATATTTTATGGTTGAGGTCGTCTTTGATTTTTAATCTACGACGAGTTTAACTGGGAACGAGGTTTTGAATGCCTTCCCAGGGCAGAGTTGTTTGCTCAACCAAATAAACCTGTGTTGTAACAACAACAAC
This sequence comes from Sepiola atlantica, assembly GCA_963556195.1. Classification (NCBI taxonomy): domain Eukaryota; kingdom Metazoa; phylum Mollusca; class Cephalopoda; order Sepiida; family Sepiolidae; genus Sepiola; species Sepiola atlantica. The sequence continues at coordinate 30,524,461 of OY744542.1, forward strand.
AACAACAACATGAATAAAAAAAATTAGTAAAATGGAATGTATGCATACCAGGACCGGATTTTTACCTGTTCTGTGTTAGGGTTAACCCTAACCCTAATCTTTATGAAATCTTAGGCCTTTCCGATAAAAATTTGGGTAAAAAATAAAAAAAATAAATAATTATACTTGATCATTATTAAATAACTAGAAAAATATAAAGAAAAATGAACGTACCAATCGGTATAGGAAAAAAAAAACAGAAAAAAAAACAGAAAAGAAAGAAAACGCCTCATTATGAAAATAGAGTAAAGCATTTCTTTCCAAATTAATTTTAGATGGCAGAGGCGAGTATGTCGGACTTGCTATTTGCTTTCTCCTTTCCCACTTGAAATGGCAGTGTTTTAATTTTTAATCTCTGACATGTTTAACTGAGAATTAGGTTTTGTGGTGGACCGAGATGCGATCTGAACGAACACCAAAAAGCAAATGGCTTGAATTGCTACCCTCTTTCTTTCTGTTTTGTTGGGATACGGTCTCCTCTTCAATTCCAAAAACCAAGGGTTTTTAATAGGAACGTGTGAACTGAAAATTTCCAACCAATCAAAAACGGTTCAAAGTCAAAAACTAACAAGTCAATGCCAAAGTAATAAGCCGACGCAAACTAAATAAATCCTATAAGAGACAAGAAATAAAGAGAGTTCTCAGAGTTCTTCTTGGAGATTCAACCGGCGCCCCTTGAAAGAACCCACAAGAATGTACAAGGCTGGGGAGGCAAGAAGAAAAGCACACTTCAAAACGCACGTACAAGCTTTCCTCACCTCGCTATACAGCTACTCACGCACTGACAAGAAGTCAGCCGAACAGAAACAAATTGCTACCAACTTACACACACCAACAAATATAGAACATACACATATTTAGCCTTCGTGTCTGCTTATTTAATGAAAATTTTCTACCAAAGAACACGAGTTGTATAAACTTTACTAAATGAACATTTTTTCACTAAAACTGACTTTTATATTCATGTAAAATTGTAGTTCTATAAATGTTTTGTTAAAAAATAATGTTTTCCTTTCTTTTTCATTGACAAAATTCTTTTTTCATGTTTGTAATCTAGCACCTTAGCCATAGTTTTGAATGAAGGGCAGAGTTATTTGTGCAAACAAATAAACCTGTGTTGTGACAAAAATGAATGAATAAAATTAAATAAAAAAACATAGTAAAATGTACGCGCGTCAGGGTCGGATGTTCCCCGTTCGTTGTTAGGATTAACCCTAACCCTAAACTTTATGAAATTTGAGGCTGTTTCAAGAAAAGATTGAGGTAAAATTTTTTTAAATAATCAAACATAACGAGTGTACACTCTCTTTCAAATGTTACGAGGAAAAAAAAAGTATGCTTCGCTAGTGTTTGCACTAATATTTATAGTCATATAAAATAATGTCTCAGTCTGTGAAGTAAAAAAAGAAATAAGAAAAAAAGAAAACGTCTCAAACAGGGAAGTTTAAAAAAAACAAAAAAACGTATCAATCGTTATAGAAAAAGAAAGAAAAAAACCTCTCATTATGGAAATAGAGTAAAGAATTTCTTTCCAAATTCATTTTAAACGGGGAAGGGGGATTTCAGATTTGCTATTTGCTTTCTTTTTTCCCCTAAACACTTGAAATTGTTTCGTCTAGCAGTTTTTTTTTACTCGCTAAATTTTGTGTGATGGGACGGATATGTATTTATTAATATATATATACAAATAAATGCACATTGGTCTTTATTATAGAGTGGAGGATTATTATTAAATAACTAGAGTAGCCGTTCAGTCAAAAAATAACAGAGAGAAATTATAGAAAATATATAGGTTATCTCCCCTTGGTTAAGTTGGCAGCTGGAAGAGGGCGACTCAGGGCAAGATTAAGGCGTGAACTTTGAAGAAGGGCCAACAGCAAGCAGAAGCACGTTGGACACTGCAGGGGCAGATGGTACCTGTAATTGCAGGACGTCTAGTTGTCTCCAGGAAAAGGGCTGCCCAGAACTAATGTACAGATAAGTACACAATTTTAGACTTTGACGAAGATTTGTCTATCCATTTCACCTTGACATAAAACCGCTAACGCCAATTTCTTTAGCATATATAGCCTGTTATGGCGTAAGTAGGAAATTAAGGGATATATACGGGCAGGCATGCATATGGAATATAAATGGAAAGAAATTAAATTTTTAGAGAATAGAATAGGTCACCAGCTAGCAAGTGGTAACTTAACATGAATAGAGTTTTGTGAATGAAAAATCAAGGAAAACATTATTAATTAACAAAACATTTATTTTCAACCAATCAAAAACGGTTCAAAGTCAAAAACTAACAAGTCAATGCCAAAGTAATAAGCCGACGCAAACTAAATAAATCCTATAAGAGACAAGAAATAAAGAGAGTTCTCAGAGTTCTTCTTGGAGATTCAACCGGCGCCCCTTGAAAGAACCCACAAGAATGTACAAGACCGGGTGGCAAGAAGAAAAGCACACTTCAAAACGCACGTACAAGCTTTCCTCACCTCGCTATACAGCGATTCACGCACTGACGAGAAGTCAGGCGAACAGAAACAAATTGCTACCCACTTACATGCACTAACAAATATAGACATACACATGTTTAGCCCTCGTGTCTGCTTATTTACTGAACATTTTCTACCAAAGAACACAAGTTGTATAAACTTTACTAAATGAACATTTTTATAACTATAAGTTTACATGAATATTTAACTGAGGGAGAACATGTCTGATTTTAGTTGTGATAAAAACGGGAACTGGACATGGATAGATGCATCGATTTGTGTAACTTTCTTTACAACATAAAACAATTGAACAAAAGAGCACAGACGAGTAGTAGTTTTCATGTAGGAGGAACACAGAAACAAAACGAAAGATAATACATAGGGTTGAGTGAATGCAGACAAGACGAAACAAACTTTATCCCGTAGTTCGTCGATTCTCTGCTGAGCCGACAGCAGAGAATTACAGGATCACATCTTGCCCGCTTGGGGAACAATCTCAAACTGAAAATGTTCATGTCGATCACGTGATCCGGTTTTAGCGATAGCGTGAAAATCTCGTTAGATGCAGACGTGCACCTGGTGAAGAGGCAATGATTACAATGATCGTCAAGCCGAATAACAACTTACATAGATCGACAGAAAATAGTTCATTCATGTAATCTGCTACAAATATAAAAGTCACTTTTAGTGAAAAAATGTTCATTTAATAAAGTTTATACAACTCGTGTTTTGGGGAGGAAAATGTTCCGTGAATAAGCAGACACGAGGGTTAAGAATTAAGTGTGAATATGCGTGTGTGTTTAATATGCATATATGAGTATTACTATTAGAGAGGTGACGGTGACGGTGGTTAAGTGGATAACGACACGGACTGAAGACCTGGGTGTTCCAAGTTCGAATCCAGTCGGTTCTACAGTAGCACTTTCACTTAGGGATGTTGGCAACCTTCTCGTGGTCCTTCCCGTAAGTACCCGATGTCTTTCCAGAAAGATTTCTAACTGGAAAAACATTGGGGAAACTAATGCCAACACCAGAATCATCTGATTCAAACGAAAAAAGAAGAAGAGGAAGAAGAAGAGGAAGAAGAAGAGGAAGAAGAAGAAGAAGAAGAAGAAGAAGAAGACTATTAGAGAATGTGGCACTGTATAAGGTTTACCTTGTTCTGTTAGTGCGTGTGAGTGGCAATTTGTTTCTGTTCGCCTGTGTATGGATATGTGTTAGATTTTCGGTTTGAAACGATATTCATTGGTTGGAAAATATTGAGTTAACACGTTCCTGTGGAAACTCACTTGCTTTTGGAAGTGAAGTGGAAATCGTATCGAAACAAAACAGAGAAAGAAAGAGGGTGGCTAATCAAGCCAGCCACTTTTTGGCGTCCGTTTGAATTGCATCTCGATTCATTCACCACAAGAAACATTTTTCCTATTTTCACTTGTTCTACCAACCAGTTAATGCTTATGTATAAACCTTTCTTTTTTATATTTTATTTGTTTGTTGCTTTAAACGTCTAACAAAATGTTACATTTTTCGGGTATCTTTCAGAATGATCAGTACAGTCGCGGACGGGGTCCAAAAAACTAACGAGAACGGGGTTATAAAAATAAATATGCAACAAGTGAGTTTAACCTACGTCGAGAAGAGATATTTGTCTACTTACCTATGATATTTGTTTGTATTTTTACGTACTATAAATGGGTTTTTATTAGCTGTAAAAAAAATTTCTTGTTCATTTTTTACTCGTTTTTTTTAGACCAAAAAAATTGCGCTTGCTCGTAAGACGCCATGTCTTACGAGCAAGCGCCATTTTTTTTTTTTTTGCAAGTTCGCGTGATAAAACTATTGATTTCTACTAAATAGCAGTTGGAACGGTTTAAAAATACAAACAAATATCACAGGTCAGTTTTAAATTAACTTTTATCGACGACAGTTACTTTTATTTGTTGTATATTTGTTTTTTTGAGCGTTTTCAGCGTACTGATCATTCTGAAAGATACCCCATTTTTCAAACAAATTAATCGAGTATTATAAAAAAAATAGGCAAACTTTTCGATATCACAATAAAATGTATTTGCGTTTTTGAAGTGATGTGGTGGTATTTGTGAGTTTTAAGGGACAAATATAAAGAATGAACTGAATAAAAACACTTCTGTATAGATCAACAAATAATATTTATATATTTTCAATTGAAGAAAAATTACTTCATAATTAAGACGTATTAATTAAAAGTTGCTGTGCGACACGTCCAATCCCAAATGTCAACTGGCCTGGAATGTAAGGGACATAACTCTCCTCTAAATCTCTTCACGGCAAGGGAAATGACTTTTGGGTACAAATTTATTTTCTCTTTTAATTATTATTTTCTAGATGGAATCTGTTTCATCTAGCACATTTAAATAATGGATTATCTACATCGCACTTCTCAACATTTGCTTCAACCCAATGGTTGTTTATTGGTACTCTACAGCAAGCGACCAGTAACTATTCTCACATTTTATATATTTTGAATCAGCTGCCCAGTTGTTATATACTAAATTACCTCCCTTAGTGTTATGCGCCATTTATATATATACTAGAAGAGTATGTGTCCAAGGATGGGTAAAATTAATTCGCCGAAACGATAGTTTTGCACCACTTTTATGCCCCTTATGAAGATTAAAATCAAGATGCAATGCTACCCAACCTTATGTCTAGAATCTTTATTCCAATTTTGATCAAAATCCATTATATGATTTTGATTCCAGAAAATGTTGACGCCATACTGTTCTCAGAAGCAGATAAGTTTCTCGATGAGTGCAATGTGGAATAGCAGGATTTGTGCTCAACGTTTGCTCTTCTAGATCCGCTGTGTTCTATCTATGCCCATATATGTAAACAGAGTAACTTTGAAAAGGGTGTGGCTTCTCACCACGTATGGGTGGTCATTCATTATAAAGAGACCATATATCTTGCGCTGTATAGTACTGGGATGCATGGAGACCAGTCGAGGACATCCATGGAGACCAACTCGGAAAGGTACTACCCTTTCTGCAAGCCCCTTTATGATTTACATAGTATTATAGTTGCTTAATTAAAAACAGGAAACGCAGTGTGTAAAATTATAGAACGCATTGCACCAGCAGTGTGTTGAATCTGTATGTGTTTAGAACATGTTTAGGGCATGTTTAGAAATGTTTAGAACGTGTTTAGAACAATTTTGTTTCATGTTGAGTTTCAGTTAAATCTGTTTCTTTTCAGAGTGTAACGTGATTAATGTTTGTGCCATTTCCGGTGAATTAGTGAGAAATAACAAAACTCTAATGATAAAATTAAAACATATTTAAAAAAAAAAAATGAGGGACCCTCCAGGTTGTGTGAATCTCTTCCCCACTCTTTTGTATTTCATCATTAAAGTGTGAAATCCAAAATTCTTTTCACACCTCTATGCAAAGATTATTCCCTGGCTTGGAATCTAAAATCAAATCAAATTTTTTTGGCAAAAACTAGAAAAGTGCAACAAGCCATGTAAAGAGACAGGTAGAAGATATTTACATCTAAATACCGTCTGAATGTTTGTCCAAGGCTGCTTTAAACCTGGATATGGTAGTCATTGTCACAACCTCCTCTGTCAGGTTGTTCCAGGGAGTAGAAACACGAACAGTGAAAGCACCATTTCTTCTATTGAGACGAAAGCGACGGTTGTAGATCTTTTGCGTGTGTCTGCGAAGACTACAACTTGGTGCTAGGGTGAAAAACTCCTACAAAAGTAGATTTAAATTCCTGTTGATTATGTTTTATGCCAGAATCAAGTCTCTTTACATTCTCCGCTGCTCAAGTGAGAACAGATTTAGTCTTTAGAGCTTTTCTTTGTAGGTAAGCATGGAGAGTCTCGTCACAATCCTCGTTGCCAATCGTTGAAGAGGCTCCAGGTGTATGATATCCTTTTAGGTGTATGATATCATTTTGTAGATAAAGATTTGTTGCTTGTACATCACCCTCCACACCCATTTTACAAAATGAGATCGTCCGATCAAATATGAAATACAAACAATCAAAAAAATAATAGAAACGTAACTATTGTCGCTAAGTTAAAATGATCAAAGTGTAGTATCTGTTCCGATGGGTACTTCACCCCATAGACTGGTATTGTCTTGGCCTTCGGGGTTTAATTTACGCGGGTCTATGGGTCTGTCCTGTGCAGTTCTAGGAGGTCCACCCTCCTAGGCTTCACCTCCCCGGTCTATAGGATGCAGTATCCATCGGAACAGATACTACACTTTCTTCCATCGTGCCATTAATATTCAGAAACAAGAGGCTTTGCATTATTTAGCACCTCAAAGGAGAAGTGGCATCACTTAAATCGGTCACTTCTCAAATGAAAACGATCCCAGTTTTCTACAAAGTCAGATCAACACAAGTAAAATAAAATGATGTAAAACAGTTGAGGTAGCAGGTTCAGTTCATAAGTGAAGGCCAAAGAAAACATGGGAGGAAGTGATAAAATGTGATTTGAGAGAAAGAGGGATAAATAAAGACCTGGTCAGAGATAGGTTAGTTCGGAAATGAATTTCTAAAAGCTGTCCAACACATGCCAGCATGTAAACCGAATATGATGATGATGATGAATTGATATTGTATGAGGACTTATATATTTCTTGATCTCGATCAAACACAAGTAAAATAAAATGAGAAATTGATGCAATAAAATAAAATCAGTTTTCCATCTTGTCATCAAAGAGTAAACCATGAATTCCCGCTGCAAAAAATTCCTTTTGAAGCATATTTTCCATCCACTTCAACGTCACCATGTCAAACGTGCTCAACATATGCCTGAAACCCGGAATTGAAGTCAACTTTTAAAAAAATTTTGTTTAATGTATTATCACATTTCTGAACTTTATCAGAAATCCGATTTTTTTACCTGAGAGAAAAAAATGTCCACTCACCTATGAAAAGCATATTGATTTGGAATTCCAGTTATACATATAAATGGAGATATTGTTCTTCAAACTTTGAACGCAATCATATCAAATCAAGTAATTAAAAATTTCCTTTTCCCCTGACTGCAGAAATATCGACTTCTCAGTGGTGTACCATCATCTCTTCAAAAGATAAGTACATTTTGAATACATTTCACCCCCCAAAACTTTATTTATCCCAAGCCAGAATATTATTTATTTTCCATGTCAGTATCTTGTTTATCCACTCTTGCTCTTTACATATTTGTTTAATTAGAAGAGTAGAAAGTGGACCATGGGACCTTGGGGTTACTTTAGGCACCCTTGTAACTCTCGCTTCCTTATTTTGTCCTTTTAGTCGTCAAAGTCCACAAGCCATGTTTCTGACAAAGGGAGAAGAATTGCTGTTTTCTGGGTCAAAATCTATCCATATAATATTGTTGGCTAGTTTTTGACCTTAAAGTAGTATTTTTTTTTTAGCTCCTTACATCAAATGGCTTCATGCCTTGTCTGGAGCGATTTCCATAAAAAAATAATATCTCTGCTAATAAAAAATAAATTTTATACAATATTCTGTGTCATTGTTGTTTCTTCAGCATGAAAATATTAATATACATTAATATTTTCTCTGAAAACCAAAACGGAGTTCGGGAACAAATAAACATTTTTATATTTAAAAAATCCTTATTTGAATCCGGAAAATTATTTTTTATATCCATTGGTAATGTGTCACACCTGTAAGTTTACTCATAACATAAATCCAGTCATAGACACACGTCTGTTTGTCCAAACCGCCATCTTTGCTTTCCCAGTCAATAACCACAATCACACCAAACAAGGGAAGAAACTTACAACCAAGGAATAGAACTCTTATATATCTCAATACAAGGGAGATAACTTAACAACACTTGTTTATAACATTACCTTCTTACCAGAAATAGATAAATAAAATTAAGAAATTAGAAAATAACAAGATAATAATTAAATAGCAGATAATCTGATTTTATTACAATAAATAATTCCAATATACATTAAATAAATAAAACAAGACTTTTTTCTTTTTTAATATCTTGAACAGCTGCCAGATGAACTAGTTGGGAAAAAAGATTTGCTGTAAGTTCTCTGATTCAAAATACAGGTTGACCCTGCAAAAAATGCCACTCATGGAATCGTTAATAAAATTCGAAATACTTTCTGCAATCCAATTATATTTAGTACAAATAAACTTCAGTCTATGTTCGACTTGTCAACCTAGTTTCACTCATGAATGTCCAACAGTCTTTGTTTTATTGCTGTTAAATTATATGCGGGGGACACGTTGGTGATTGTCTCATCAGTAGGAATTTTTATCCTGAACGTGTTTCACACTCACCGAACTTTAACCACACCCTTGATTTTTATCTTTCGGATTATCTCAAAGATAATGTCTATCAAAATAATCCTCAGACCATTCTTGAACTAAAATCAGAACAGTGCCAAGAGATTGACAATTTTGCACATAGTATCCAAAGACTATTGGATATAAATGACTGAAATTTGGTGGACAAGTCGGGAATTGACTGGAGTTTATTTGTACAAAATATAGTTGGATTGCAGAAAGGGTTGTAAATTTTATTTACAATTCTATGGCTGTCATTTTTTAGGGGGCATGGCACACTGTAATTTGCATCAAGAACAAAATATAAATGCTGGATTAAAAAAAAAAAAAAAACAATAACATAAAATCATTTTTTTATATTGCCAAAAATTTAAAAAAAAAAGCAAAAACATAAATTCACAAACCCGATTTGTAATATATCAATTTACTGTATACATTCATCTAAACAAAGAAATATATTTTCAACAAAAAAAACAAATAAGGATAAACCTTTGTTCTTAAATAATTCAGAAATCACGTTTAAGAACATTTTTACACCGTACTAATGAAAAAATGATGCCGCACACTAACATCATACTAATTGCATTTGCAAAAACCATTAAAATTCGATTTTCAGATCAGTTTGCTTGTGTATGCAAATTTAAGGATTTAATACACTTCTGAAGATCGGATCTATCGCAGAACCGCATAAAATTAAAATAAGTTCCTTTTAATTATGTATCAATCTTATATATATATTCTTGCACGTTTAAAAAAAAAAAAACGACACATCTTGACTGATTTTCATAATATTTGGTTGAAAAAGGAAACAGGAGTTACCCAAAATTTCCAATCCCGCAATGGGGAAAAAAAACAAAAACACATATATTTAACAATACATACAGACCATATTTCTAAAAAAAAGAAAGAAAGAAAAAAGTCCAATTAAACAGGAGCGACCTGTTATTTATTTCCTACATTAGCATTATATATATATATAAATATATATATATATATATATATATATATATATATAGATAGATAGATAGATAGATAATTCTTAGTTCCATTGGGTAGAAAGAAATCCAATAGAGTGTTTGATTGTCTATTAATAAGAGCGTAATATATATTTATAATATTACGGAAGTTCAGACCAACATGGTACCTTAGGTTTCAAGCATGGTGGGGTGGGGTGGTTCACAGGCGAAAAAATAAAAATATTTTTAAAACAGCAAATGTCTCCCAGAAAACAACTGACTTCGCCTATAAGCAACTCCACAGATTAAAAGATGGCTGCCAAAAGCGAGTGAGCGATTTATAATTAAAACTCAAGAAAACACAATTTTTTATTCTGACGACTGTTGTCATCGGTTTAATGTCCATTTTAAATGCTGGAATGCGTTGGACGGTTGAAGAAATTGACTTCCAAACTAACCTATCTCTGGCCAGGTCTTTATTCCTCTTTCCCTCAGGTCTATTTTTATCACTTCCTCCAATGTTTTTCTTGGCCTCCCTCTGTGAACTGAACCTGCTACCCCAGCTGCTCTACATCTACTAACTAGAACGCTCGCATCCATTCTTTCAACGTAGCTATGTCATCAAAGTTTCCTGTTCTGCACACATCTCCCTATACTGTCCAGATTTAATCTTCCTCTGAGGTCATCAGATCTAAGCCTCTTTTTAACACTCATATTACACATCCATCGAATCATTCTCATATCATTCCTCTCCATGCAACTCATGTCCTCAACTCTCACTGGCCAGGTTTCACTTCCCCACATCACACTGATGTAACTAATGTAGGCAAATAACAGAATTATCATCTTTTGACTTTGTTAATTCATCCATTCAAATAACTTATTGTTATTATATTACTACTTTCTACCCATCCTTGCCTCCCCTTCCAACTTCTTGCTCTGACTCGCCATCATATTTCTCTTTCAACCCTTTCATGCATACTGTTGTTCCACAACAAAAAAATAGAAAAGTTTTCATAAATTATAAATTTTGATTTGACCAATTATATTTGTTTTTGTGAGAGGCATGGACATCGAGGAATACGTTTTGCCTCCATTATTAGTCGTTACAGACTTTTCGGAAGTCAGCTCAACTTGATAGCATGCGGTTTAAGAACAAATTAGATCAGGTATATAGAATGTCTGTAAAAAAATCATGCATGAAAGGGTTAATATTTAATTTAATTTTCCTGAATTTGTGATGCCTCCAGATGTTGGCACCCTAGGCGATAACCTAGCAGGTAGAACCGGTCCTGCATAAGTTGTCGATTTTTCTGTCGACAATGTTTGTTTAAATGCTTATATTCATACGCTCGTCATCTTTTTGACAGGAAGCTAAATAAAAAGAATGTATTCAAAGTTATTTTTATTATTTTACCAATAGCAATCTTTTTACGTTACTTTTGTAAATTAAGGAGATCATATGTTGATTATTTTGTGGCACCCAAGGTAATCCCTTAGATGTACGCTCCCCTTGAAAGTTTTGATAACCTAATGTAATTGCCGTACTTCACATCAATTTCTTGTTTAAGCTACAGTTTTCCTAGTTACCTCCCTTGTGCATCTTTATGTGTTACATGTCTTGATACTGGTACAATTTGTGACCCATGCTAAAACTGACTTTTCGTCGGCATTGACGAAGCATTTAGCCAATCAGATTGCAACACAGCAGGCAACAATTTTCAATAGTGAATTGAGTAAATCACAAAATTTGTCTGCACTAACTCCAACAAAAAAAAATCTGAAAAATTACTAATTTCTAAGTGTCGTGATAGTAAACAAAAGTCAGCTATTTTAATCAATTATTTATAGATTAAAACAAATGGCCGATGTGTTTACTCGAAATTTAAAAATAATTTTAAATGCTTTAAACTATCGATCAGAAAGTAATTTCTGGCCTGGATTTAAGTTTAACGGCAAAAGTCAAGTATTATGGTTCATTTGTGCTTATAAATAGAAGAGAACCATTAAGAGTCATTCACACACTTTTTTTTCATCTCTAACAATCCATGCATTTCTGTATTGTCATGCAAGAATGCCAGCCAAATTTGAAAGTAAAATTCCAGGACTTTCCAGAATATTTTTCCATATATTCCAGGATTTATCTATATAATAAAATAATACCGATTTTTCCCCTGCAACTTCAGTAATTATGAGAAAATAACCGACCACTTCCTATGCTAAACTGTTCCGTTAAGCAATTAGCCTAGATCCTCATAGGTGTTTACAGAAATTATTCATTAGTTTTCCATCCTTTCAATATTTATTATATTTTATCCGGGAAATCTGACTCTCACAAATACACCTTCCAAAGAGAAAGTAGCTACGTTTTTTATACTATATAAATTCCAGGACTTTCCAACATTTTAAGGAAAAGGATGCAATATCAATAAATATGGCACATAATATAACTAAACAAACATACAAAATAAACATAGATGCCAAATTCATCAATAAAATACTAGAGGACCTTGCCAGGTGCGCCAAGGTCTGCATGTGTGTGTTGCTTCATCAGAAAGGTGGCACAAAAAAGTATCAACCATATCCAATGACATTCAACATACATTGAGAAATTATAAATTCAGCCAAATGGGGAATGGGAGTGGTCATGTAACAATCACTAACTGAATTGTAAAAGATAGAAGGAAATTTTTTTCTTTTCAAAATTAAAACATTTAAATTACAAAATTTTCTAGGATAGTTTAATGTTTTTTTTTCTCTCAATTTCAGGTGGCGAGCAACCCTGCCATGGGATGTCTCTTGTTTCGGCTACAGTTTTCCTATTTACCTCCCTTGTCTATCTTCATCTATTACATATCTTGGTGCTTCTTGACATAGCACTCCCCGGTAAATATGCTAAATAACATTCTATTTTTAGGAAATACATACTTATTCCTGTTTACTTGCCTCCCCACAACGGAAAGTTAGACACAAGGTCAGTTTTTAATGTGGGGTAAATCCAGCTCCCCAAAAAGGGGAATTAAAATTGCCTCAGTCAAAAAGGACTTCTCCTTCACTGACCAAGGACAGAATAGACTAAGTGTAGCATCAGAACAGATACTACACTTTGTTCTTAGCCAAAATGCTGTGTCGTTACTTGTTATAGTGATAAAAAAAAACAAGTAACCAAATTTACGGAAAACAATCCAGTAGTTTTTTTTATTAAGATATTCAATTTATCGAATTTCTGTTGCCACATACATTCCGCTTAATAGGAATTCATCATTTGCACCAAAAGTGTTAACCCCTAACGACCGAAATTAATTATCGCCTGTGATAAGTACAAAAAAAAAAAAATGACGGCTCTCGAGTCATTTAGGGAATCGATGAAAAAAATGTAAATATCTAAAATAATAAAAAAAATGATTTAAAATAAAACTTTCCCCGTTCTTCCTTAACACCTATTTGATTACTTATTTTTAACCAAAACAGGAAGTCTGTAATAGGAGGAACAAATTTGACCCTACACCGTTTTCTGCAGACTTCGAGTCAAACGTTGTTCTGGTATGCTGAACATTTTTACTTCACTAAGTTTATACCTTTTCTTCACTGTCTAAACTTTCGGCAACCTACACCCAATGGTGTAGGTCACTTAAATAAATATATCGTTGTTGTTTATAAAAGGGCTCTGTTTTCCTTTTGTTTAACGACAGTTTTGTTACAAAAATATTATAGTAGTTGGTCTTACAGTCCACGCTAAGACTCTATAGATACACAAGGGAGGTAACTAGGAAAACTGTAGTCAAAACAAAATGGTATATGTTAACAAACTGTTTGATTTTATCTTCCTTTTCTGACACATATTTGTCTCACACACCATTGTCAAAGAACTAAACACTAGGTTCAATAGCATTGGCATAAATCAAGAACAAATTTAATCACGTTGACACACGGGTTATAATTAGATCACCGAAATTAAGTGATGTTTAGGTTGGCCAGTACCAGATGGGTGACCATTTAGGAATACCAGGCTTTGTATGTGAGAGAACGGCAAAACCTCCCAGCAGAAAAACAAAAAAACATCCCTGAAGATGTCTTTAGTATAGCTGACCGATCAGGTTGCTGCCAATCATCTGCGCTCAGCACAACAAAACAAGCGGTAGGAAGACCTTTCGAACCGGCCGCAAACGTATCTGTAAACCCTGACCCTCGACGAGAAAATATATGAAATTCCCACCCCCCCAAAAAATATACAAAAAAAACTTGCCTAAACATCCTAAGAAAAATAACATACTTCTTTGTTTTATGTAAAAAAAAAAAAAAAAGACAAAAAAAAAAAGAAAAAAAAAAGTTGCCTAAATATCGTAAAAGAAATAGCTTTTTTACTTCTTTGATTTATGTAAAAAAAGACAAAAAAAAAAAATTAAAATGGTTTATTTGGCCCACGAAAAAAAAAAAAGAAAGAAGGTTATGTATAGTTCTTCAGCTATGGTTTGTTCATTTTTTTTTTTTTTCAAATATATGTATTTTTTTGTTTTGTATTCTTCGTCTTATATTGTCGTCTGCCACTCTTCCATTTTACGACTTTCAGTTTTGCTTCAGCCTCGTTTTCGTCTCGGCAGCTCTTGGGCGCTTCCGCGACCTGCCCGATCATTGCCGCCGAGCAGTCACGGAAATAAGGTGCTTCATCTGGAGTAGTACCTATTTCAGTATAACCTGCTAATCCACATATATGTTGACACTAAAGAACCCTCACCCTCACCCCGGACAAACATTCTGTTCTCCATCATCTGGTGAAGCTCTCTAGAGAGAGTATGCTATTGTTTTTTAAAAATCTTGTCTTATTCCATTTTGTATCCCATTACGCACTCCCTCCATAGCGCCGTGGATGCGACAAAAAACAAACAAAAATCAATTAAAAAGCAATAAACATTGGAAATAAAAATAAGTTATAATAATAATAATAAAATATATGACCAGTCAAATTTAGAAACAAAAAATTTGACTAAGCGCAAATATAATAGCTGCCATATTTCTAGGGCGAGAGAAAGGCAAGATGGTCACTGAAAACAGCAAAAAAACACGAGGATTCATTGAGAAATATTGTCATAAGCATTGAGATGTACAAGGTACTGTAGCAATCATAAACATTGACATTTCTTTCTTATTACGAAGAGCAGCCCCTACAAGGTGGTTTGGTCACACCGGGACCAATCAGATTCAAGGGCGTATTAATTTCAACCAAATTCTTGAAGGACTATATTCAGACACTTTAGGATTTGCAGGTCAAACAGAGAGCTTCGTGGCACCAACGAAGAAAGACGTCCTCTCTTCTGCCTCTACTCACTGAACAACCGAGTGGGGCTATCTTCCACAAGAAGATATACGGCTTGAAAAAATATTTTCGGCGGCTGAACTTTTGGCAATCTACATCCAATGGTGTAGGTCACTGAAATATATTATTTGTTATTTATAGAAGGGCTTTGTTTTCCTTTCATTTGATGACGCTTTTATTAAAAAAATATTATAGGAGTTGGTCGTACAGTCAATGCAAAGACCAAGTCTCTATAGTACCAATAAGGAACTATAAGACCGGTATTGTCCGGGCATTTGGGTCTGGATTTACGCCGGTCTATTGGGGGTTGCCAGTCCTGTGCAGTTCTAGGAGGTGCACCCTCCCAGGCTTTGCCTCCCCTCTTTGGGGAAGAGTAAGTTTATTGCTTACTGTCTGAGGCGCCTCTACCGGGGAATGCCGACGGGGCTGCCCAGGCAATTTTTAAATGGCCAGAGTGCTCACCTCTCAAGCGCTGGCTTATCTAATCCCACTTTCCCGACCTTGTGTCACATCTTACCTTGTGGGAGGTAGATAAATAACAGGAACTATATGACAGAAAAGGAACAAAGCCACTAAGTTCTGTTACACACAGTGCCGGATTAGTATACGACGGACGTTTCAGTTGACACAGGCCTCACATTATTGAATCTCAGATTTAACGAAAGAAAAAGAATGGTTTCGCTAGACGTGGACGATTTAAAACACTAGTCGTCATGCAAAATATTTGATGGTCCACAGAAAGGTGGGGGAATTATTTCAATTTTTACAAAGCTTCAGATTTAGGGTAGTTTGGTATGGTAGTTTTGTTTTACGGCATATCAACCCTTTTTGGGTTATTTAATGCCGAATCTGGTCTTGTTTTCTTCTCTTTTTTGTTTCTTTCCCCTTTTAATATCTGTTTCTATTTAACCCATAGTTGGGACCCTAACAGGTACTACCACTCCGGGTCAGGGTGGACCTGGGAGCAATGGTAATTAAGAGGAGGCTCCACATTCCCCAAAGTCCGTAAGCCGGATCTTACCATCGGATGTAGTTTAAGGTCATATCCAGGACCGGGAGTAGGGTAGGAAAAATAAAAATAAAAAAGGGGAGGGAGAAAGGGAGAGGGGCTGTTGTTTTTGTTTTTGGTTTTGTAGAACATAATTAAGTTTTACAAAAAAAAAAAAAAAAAAAAAAAAAAAAAAAAAAAAACGTCAATGTAGGTGAATTTCGTCTCAGGGAGCCACAGGGCAGCCTGATCTGGTATCACCAGGCTTCAGATTTAAAAAAAAAATCATGAGTAACAAAACGTATCATAAATGGTAAGTCTGTTCCAGATTTGACAGTTCTTCGTCTTACAGTGACGTCATTGACGTCAGTGACGTCATTGGAGTCAAAAATCCACAAACTGAGAATTTTTAAAAAGGCATAGAAACGTGCAGAGAACGCTTTTCGCATTGTTCCAGTAAAGTCGTTGACGATTTAAATTCAGCGACGCTGGATGGCATCACAGAACAAAAGCTAAAAAACGTTCTCTGCATGTTTCTCCGTCGTCTTTTTAAAAATTATCTTCTTTCTCCATCTTTTTTGTTCATTTGCTTTTGACACCTGAGGATGATTCGACGGAGAATCGAAAACGTTCGTGAAAATTAACAAATGTTTTATAAAACATTTCTTAATTTTTTTGATTTTGATACAAAAAAAACCATCAGAAAAATTGAAAAAAAAAATCAAAAAAGGTATAATTAAACAGACGAATTCTGTTATTTTTAACAATGTTTGCAAAATGAGAAAATGCTGCCTAAATACACACAATATATATACATGATTATCTAAATTCCAATGACCAAAAATTCAGTCTTTTCTCATATCATTTATTTTTTGCAATGCCGGATATATATATATACATATATATATGTGGTACAAATGAGTTCTGCCCCTTTTTCCTCTCCCAATTAGAAACTGTCTTGCTTGTTTTCTACTCTTGAAACAACCCGGAAAACAGTGAGCAGCTCACACATATATAGAATGGGAAGGGTCCTACTAACTACCACACTTAGCATTTTATTTTTCAGCAATCTCTGTTGTCTTTTAGCCCCTCCCCCCACCCCATAACCGATGGATTTGTACATATATGTTTTGTAAATAAAAAACCTTCAAACCATTGGGGATAATGTTAAGTAGGTTTTACCCATAGAGTGAATGCGGTATTTTGGTGACTGAAACTAGTTTAGAAAATAGACAAAGAGGACGACAGCCGCTCCCATCACACCCCACTCAAATTTCGGCTGTGTGCCACATCTTATTTTATAAAAAAAATTTGCTATACTGTAAACTTTTTTGTAAAATTTTACAGATAAATAATATATATATATATATATATATATATATATATATATATATATATATATATATATAACATACACATACCTAACTCTAGGTATATATACCATTTTAAAACATTAATTTTTTAATTTCTTTTTTGTATTGCTAAGACTAATGTTGTCTTTTGGAAGAGCCTCAGCCTGAAATGTGTGAGAGGCCTCACCACGCTAATCTAATCCGGCGCTGGGTACATATAAGGAAACACAACTGAATGGGACAGAGTCAATAGGTTAATTGCAGAGAAATTTAAAGTACTAGCTCGAATACTTGTCTCAGATAGGGTTCATAATACCAAAACATCCTTAGACCCTTTAATAAGTGCAAAAATATATACTTTCTTCTGTATTTTAAAATTTATCGATTTTCCATTAATAAAATTTAGTTAGGGACAAAAAAACAAAGAAAAATAAGACATTCAAAAATCAAAAGTAATATATGTCTTCTTTTTTTAATTTTTAAAAAAAATCTTTTTTAGAAGAAAATTTGAGACTGAGACAGAAAATTTGATTGGTTAGAAATATCTAAGCTATAAATTCTTTTAAGGGAGAAATAGTTGAATCTTATTTTTTTAATAAATTTGACAAATTTCCTGGTTGGTTGAATTTCTCTGCAACAGAAATTTTTTTTTTCAATTTAAAAAAAACAAACAAAAAAACTAACAATTGATATTTTATCACAAGGACACAATACACATTAAAATAAGAATTAAAATTTTTTTTTTTAATTACATTTTGAATATTTTTAAGACTAAGAGAAAATACTTTTTTATACTATTATCTAACAAAAATCCCTTTAATACATTAAAAAAAAGATTTAATGATTACTAAATTGAATCATATGTTCTATGACATATTAACACAGTTTTGGGTCATTTAATGCTGAAATACAATGTCTATTGTCAACAATTAGTTGTATATGATTAGTTTTCATTAATAGTTTGGAAGGGGTATTTGGGATTCATACTTTTCCCAACCGTATTGGTACATATATGGACAAAATAGATTTAATAAGCTTAAAACTCAACATAACCTATTTTATAGTCCTATACGATATCCATTAGGCCACTAATGCATGCCCTAATAATAATAAAATACAGCCATATTGTTAATAGAGGGACACTTCAGTTTCGAGAGACAATGGATACCCCTTGTAAGGGTGTCTGCGCTTCTTTTTTTTTCCCTCCCTTATTTATAGGTTTAATAAATTGTTTATCTGTTTCTATAAAAATTCGTAGCATTACTGCCTGGGATTTTACTTTTGTTGCTAAACCTAACACCATTTAATAATGATGTAAGTATTGGCATCAACACTCTAAGAAACAAAGATAGTACAGGGTGGGCCAAAATAAGGGTCCTATCTTTAAATTTGAATAACTTGAATTTGAATAACTTCCACAAAATAAAAGTTAAACTCACCAAACTTTATGTGTGTGTAGACTGACCCTTCCGAGATTTTTTGAAATAAACAAAACAAATTTTAGCCGAAAAACACTTCTTAAAACTTACAAAAACTAAAGTATTGTTTTTTACACTGTTTTGAGTTTTTTAAGCAAAAATAATGTTTTCTAAATGAGGGTACGTTCCTTAGGGCTAATACGGCTCATGCTTGCTTCGGAAGGGGTCCTTTACTTATTCTAAAAAAAATTTTTTTTAAAAATCAATAAATAAAAAAGTTATGAATTTTTAAAAATAGGACCCTTATTTTTGCCCACCCTGTACTTCTACAGGATTTGAACCAAACAGTTTTTTTTTTTTAACCGTAACCTAAGTTTTAGATTTAATTTAGCAAAAGGCGGTTTGGTTCGGGTCAAATTCAGTAGAAGCACCACAAAGATTTATGTAAATCTCTTGCAGCTATAATAAGGTCACAATCACAGTTCAAACTTCAGAAGGAACTCCTGTTCACCCAACACCGTAACAACACTGATAAAATGTGTTTTATTTTATTTTTGTTGATAAACCTAACACCTAATAATGATGGGCACTTCTGCATTTCAACTGTCACTTGGACTTAATAATTGAAGAGTTCCATTCATTCCACCGAGTCAACCGGAATGTTGACCGTTTGTTGGATTTTCGTTTTAAATTATAAATTTTCGTTTTAAAAGATCACTGTTGACTATTTTGAGAAAATTTTAATTCATACAATAAAAAAAAAATCACTGACTAAAATCAGTGACTATTCATTTTAATGATAAATTTTCATTTTAAAGATCACTGTTGACTATTTTGAGAAAATTTTAATTCATACAATAAAAAAAAAATCACTGACTAAAATCAGTGACTATTCATTTTAATGATAAATTTTCATTTTAAAGATCACTGTTTACTATTTTGAGAAAATTTTAATTCATACAATAAAAAAAAAAATCACTGACTAAAATCAGTGACTATTCATTTTAATGATAAATTTTCATTTTAAAGATCACTGTTTACTATTTTGAGAAAATTTTAATTCATACAATAAAAAAAAAATCACTGACTAAAATCAGTGACTATTCATTTTAATGATAAATTTTCATTTTAAAGATCACTGTTTACTATTTTGAAAAAGTTTTAATTCATACAATAAAAAAAAACACATTTTTATTATTTTTATAAATTTTTAAATTATTAAATAAAATATTTTCATATTCAATAACGATACATTGTTCGCTGTTATTATTCTTTGCTGTTAATATTGCCATTTTGAATAAAAACATCTAATTCGGTTACTTCGGGTTGGTTGTCTGCCCCTGCCTTCAAAAGAGGAAAGCAAATTAAGTCCAAGTGACAGTTGAAATGCAGAAGTGCCTAATGATGCAAGTATCGACATCGACATAAAACTAGCATATAACGGTTAGAAGGTGTTCTATAACTTTGTCGACAAAGGAAGTTAACTCTGTCAAAGTTTAATGGCAAGAATTTTTTTTTTGTATAAAAAGTGAATTTGCAAAAAAACAACTAAAGAAAACACAAAACAAAAATCAAACAATGTCTTAAGCTATTCTTTAAAAAATAATTTATTTAATTAAAATAAAAACGATAAAAAACAAAAAAAAAAAAACGACAAAACAAAAAACAAACAGAAACAAACAAAAAAAAAGACTGTTTGCTAAAAGAATTTCTTACAGACTCCGACCATGTTCATTTTTTCGATTGTCTTTGGTGGTCGGACAAACGAAAACAAAAAGGACAAAGAAAAAAATAAAGTGAAATAAAAAATATAATCTGTGAAAATTGTGGTAAACCAAAACGTGTCAACACAAAAGCGTGAATGTGGACTGGTTTCAAAGAACATAAACAGCGGTTATCTTGCGTTTTACCATAATTGACCGCATGCGGCCAACACAGGATTCAATTAGTTTATACTGGTTCTTGTAAACGTTTTTCTTTCGTAATTCATATTTCTCTCATTTTTACTAGATTCAACATATTACTGAGAAAGGGGTGATGTCCTCGAAATATTGTGAAATTCAGGTTTCACACATACGGCTCTTGGTGATCGATAGAAATCTAGAAGCAAGGAAGATTTAATTATATATTTAAAAAAAAATCGCCTTGTTATTCAGTTTTCCTTCTTAAAACACAGTATTTTTCTGCATTGTTATTAGACTTCTATAAATTATCTTTATACTACACATACTATCGATGCTATATATCGAGTTTTAGTTGAATTGGAGTAGTGGTTACAAATGCGAACCGTGGACTCAAAGTGCCGGGTTCAATTTCAGTCAGGGCTACTGCATCACTTTCAATAATATCCTTGAGAAAAGTATGAATCCATATATCCTCCCTCCGGCTATGGATTAATTAGTAGGGTAGACTGAAGCCTTAGCTGTGCAACCAATTTAGGAGAAGGAAAACTCTGAAATAGTACTAGTCTTTCTCTGTCGGTTCTGGGATTGTTTTGAGATGTTCTGGACTTTTTGCCACTGAAACTAAGCGATACCAGTTCAGATGAGCAGTTGAGGATTACGCAACCCTGACTTCACTATAGATTCCCCACATAGGCATCCTAACAGGGGGTATCCATTGTTTCTTGCAACTGAAAGAAGGCTTTAAATATTGGATTTTAAAGCTTTTTGTAAGATGCTGAAGTATCTTCGGAGAAATCATCCGATATTCTGAAAATTCAGTTATACGACAACTCTTCCACAGGGAAGGATCCCGATGAGAGGTGTGGGGCAGGGAAGGATCCCAAGAAGGTTTGTGGCGAGCAAATTAGAATTTTTTTTTTGTGGAGTACGGGTGTCCATAAATCTTTTTCCCTCCACATATAAAATTAATTTTATGAAAATATAAGACATTCTAAGCTAAGAAAAATAGGAAATATATATATATATATATATCTTCTATATAAAGTAGACTGATATTTTCCCCTGTAATTTTGACTACACTAGACAAAAAACAAATGCATCATATGCTACTATATTCAACATTCGTTCACTTACTTCACTCAAGTGTAATTCAAGAAATTTTCATTTAATATCATCCTCAAACATTAATTACTATTATTAGACCCCTACGTCTGGCTCTTCCAAATACGGAATCCAAACAGAGGGTAGCATACTTATTTTCCTCCTAATATTTTACTCCTGCCACATACCTCACATACACCGGCAAAAATATTAAATAAGGAACTAATATTGAAAACAACTTTACAAATTTATATCTACTTTGGGCAGGGGTTCTGCTAGTATCTTATATTATTTAGTTTACTTACTATATAAAACATTAATTTCTACTAGGAGATAATAAATCATTTTGCTGATAATTTTATGAATATTGACTAAATTTAGAATTACAAATATGTCTGCTCCAGTTCTAGTAATGCCGAAAAGGAGGAGGTTTACTGTAGATTTCATTGATTTAAAAACAAACAAAAGTTTTTTTTAATTCTAAGGAAACAAACCAATTTCTATAATAAATTGAATCCCGTCTGCAAAAGTGACCCTAGACAGATAGAGGGTTACCTTTGCATACACACACATATAGAGATCAAACTTATAATTATAAGACCAATACCATGGCAAGTTCACGAAATTTCTCCCCTTCTAGGGAAAAAAACAAAAGAAAAATTAAAAAAAAGAAAAAATGAAAAAGAAAGAGAAGAAAAGAGAAAAAGAAGAAAAGAAAAAAGAGAAAGACAGAAAAAAGAAAAAAATATAAAGAAAAGAGAAAAAAGAAAGAGAAAGACATTTTATTTTAAATTAAAAAATGGAAAAGAAAAAAATCTGTTCTTCAATCAATTTTTAAATATTCTATTCTTTTTAAATGTGGCCACAACTCTTTATGAAAAGTTTAGTCCATTGGTCAGAAATGGAGGCATCTTATCGTATTTGCGTCCAAGCATCTGAAATAAGCTGTTTCTGTCGGTCAGTCATGCTTCCGTTTGAAACGTGTAGATCGAATGGACGCATCTTATTTTAGAAAATGTCCAAGCATCTCTATAAGAGCCTCTGTCGGTCAGTCTGTCTGTCACGCTTAAATTTGAAGTAAAATTTTCATTGCCAAACGCGCAGATTGAACGGACGCATCTTAAGAATCGATCCGTTCTGGTTCAATTATGGTAAAACATTTTTAGGATCACAAGCAGGTGAAAACCGAGCCATTTTGAGCGAGAGAGGAGGGTGTGAAAGACTTCTTCAAAAGATTCCGTTACAGCAGGGCAACATTTTAGGAAGAGATGCAGAGTATAGTTTTAAAAGCACATAATCGTATCAAGCGCTTTGGGAAAGAAGGGGCCGTGTTAAAACAAGTTCGGTTTCTATAAAGAACTTGGAAGTGTACGATTGGGTCAAGAATTTAAAAATCCAACACCACCTGGTAGTTTGATAATATTTTTTTAATCTTTTATTTTTTATGAAAGTTTTTGTAAATTTTATTTCTACAAATGAATAGGTTTAAAAATGGCTGACATATTTATTATTTTGACAATTGTTTGATGCCATGTTTTTTTTTTAATTTGTAGAATTACTATTTGTTTTTTTAAAAATTAATTAAATTCTAGTTTAAAATAAAACTTGTGAATTAGAGTCTTGTTTAAAATTAAATTTTTTTTGTTAATCTTGCAGTATTGTTAATAGTTGAGAAAAAAAACTAAATAACTTTTACCAAACAATAAAATTTAATTTTCTACAAACCTGTATACTTTCATGTTAAGGAACTGTTTTTAAGTTTGTTTTTAATTTCAAAATAAGTTGCAGTGTCTCCAAACTTTTTCAGACCCAGTAAAAATCAAACATGGCTGCCAACATTTTTCGTTCATCCTTGAGATCTTATAGTTAATAGGCGAGAAATCAAAAAAAAATTATAACTAATAACTTTAACCAAACATACTTTTAACGTTCAGAAACTGTTTAAAAATTTTTTTTTAATTTCAAGTTGCAGTATCTCAGAGCTTTTTCGTCAGCCATTTTGGTTTCTTCAATTCTGAAATAAAATAACTTACAGTTTCAGCCTGTTAAAAGTATATGGTAGAAAATTAAATTCTACTGTGTTTGGTATAAGTTATTTGTTGTATATTTCGTGTTTTTTTTAATTTCTCGGCTGTTAACTACACTGCAATATTACCACTTTTTTCCTAGTTTAAAATATTTAATACATTATGGGCTATTCTTAAAATGTGTGTTCTGACCCTCACATAAGCATGGCCACGTATCATATTTGTCTCTTTTACAAAGGCAAATAATTGCCTTTTCGTGAGAAATAAATAATTGCCTATCTTTTTATAAAAACAGACTTATCTTTTATCGAAAAAGTCGTATCCCTCAACTTCAAGTTTTTACTGTTAGGATAGTGCATTTTTGGTATATTTGACAAAATTCTAACAGAATATTTAGCTGTCTATAATTTTCAAATGGTGAAAATTAATATTTTGTTTTTTTCTTCCTGAAGTTTAGTTTCTTTTTCTTTTTTAAAAAAAGAAACTAAATCAGTGAAATATTTAAGAAAATTTAAATTAATCAATTCAGATCTTAATTTAGATTTTCTTTTATTTATTGTTCTTTTTCCCAGCCACATGTTAACAGAATTTCTTTTTTTTTTTCCAGCCACACTTTTTTTCCAGCCACACGTTACCAGAATTTCTTTTTTTTTTCCAGTCATACATTACCAGAATTTTTCAGATGCATCTTTATAAGAAACTCTGTCCGTAGGTGACTCTGTTACACCTATGTTTTGAAATAGCATTTTTGTCGGTCTGTCATGCTTAAGTTTAAAATGGCATTTTTGTCTGTTATGCTTAAGTTCAACATAGCATTTTCGTCTGTTACATTTAAGTTTAACATAGCATTTTAATCTGTTATGCTTAAATTTAAATAACATTTTCTTCTGCCTGTCATGCTTAAGTTTGAAATAACATTTCCGCCTGAATATTAAACTTGAATTTGAAATAAGCATCTTTATTGCTAATCGTGCAGATTGAATGGAGACGCCTTAAGAATATCCTTTGCTTTTTTGTTTCGTTCGCTTTATCGACAAGGGTGACATTTCAGGAAAAGTCAAAATCAGTAATTTAAAAGTTTTACATACAAACAATTTTTGTTCCTCACTATGTATTTATTTCATATAACAATCTATTAATATCTATTACATATGATACTCTACAGTAATATTTTGATTAGCCATTGATACTTGTGGTTTCAAGAGGTATGGGAAATCTTGCCCATTGGACTAAAAAATACCACATGCTCCGTTTGTGGTCTAATCTTTAGACAACTGACTGACGAATGAAGCACATGTGATATTCTTTAGCCCAATGGGCAATATTTCTCATTCCTCCTGGAATCACAGGTATTAATGGTTAATCGAAATATAATTATTCAGAGACATTATAAAAGAAAATTTGGTGCTATTTTACTTATAGGGCGATCAAGTTAATTGTGTTCATGTAAAAGCATTATTTTGTACTTACTCAGTCATATTTTATCTCTCACGCCCCGAAAAAGAATTTTAAAATATCAAGCAGAACTTTAATTAGAACGATTTTTCCATTTCCATATGGGTTATATGAAATGGCGAGTCTGCGATTTTCGGAGTGGCCGGTTAGCTAACTAAGGGCAGATAAGTGTCCCCTTGTCTATTCTACCGACCGCTCACAGCCCAAAATGTCGGCTCGGGCACAAATACAGGTTGAACATCGAAATGGAAAAATCGTTCTAATTAAAGTTCTGCTTGATATTTTAAAATTCTTTTTCGGGGCGTGAGAGATAAAATATGACTGAGTAAGTACAAAATAATGCTTTTACATGAACACAATTAACTTGATCGCCCTATAAGTAAAATAGCACCGAAAATTTTTATAAATATATTTTCAATTGTATCATAAAAAAGTTCCTAATGAAATAAAATTTATGCTCCATGTTGGGAATAGAGCATTATTATGGTTAAAAGAGAGTAAAGATAATCAAATAGTTTTGCATATTTATTTTCCAAATTCTCAATATTCAACAAAAAGCAAAAGTTAATCCTTATGAGTCTTTTAAAATTCAGTGTTTTTCAAAGAAAATTATTCTTCACATCAGAAGAGTTAAGCTAATTTTGGAAAGAAAGAATCATCTGCAAATGTTGTTTTTTTCCAAATAATATAAATTATTAGATGGAAGATAATATGTATATAAAGAGAGAGAGAGAGAGAGAGAGAGAGAGAGAGAGAGAGAGAGAGAGAGAGAGAGAAAGAGAGAGAACAAATCTTTAAGCTAGAGTTACAGTGACGGCTCATTACGTTGAGGGGGGGGGGAGTCTATTTGAGAAAATTCAAAGAATTTTAAAGTTTAATTTTTTTTTTTTAAATCGTTTTGTTTACCTATCTGTCTCAATCTTCAAGTAAAAATAAGATTAAATATATTTTTTTTTTGGTTCACTTTACTTTTAATATTTTAATGTAAATTTATTTTTCAAGGTTATTAAAATAAAAGAAAAAAGATGAACATTTTTTTCATCAAGAAATTATTTATAAATTTGGCTGCTGATATAAAATGTTTTATTGTTCAACTAATGATTAATATAAAAGAACATGCCAGAATGTGTATTTTCACCTTACAATAAATAAACAATTACAGACAGGAATATCGATCTATCTCAAATAATAGTTTTAAAATACATTTAATATCAATTAATAGGGACAATTCATTATATGTTTTAAATGAGAATTAAATGTTAGCAGCTAAAAAGATATCTGCTGACTGACTGAAAATCTTGCCTTTGGTTAAAGACCCCAAATGTTAGATCTCCCGGCTTGTTATCGGGATGGCTTTGACCTGAATTCTTCTAAAAATCTTATTCAAGAGTAAAAACTGTTCTTAGATAAAATCTTTTTATTAATTGAAGACATTTTATCAAATTTAAAAAACAAAAATCAATATTAAATTTTTAAAAAATATCATGAATTTTAATAAACATTAACTTATTTACATCGTTTAAAGACCCCAAATGTTAGATCTCCCGGCTTGTTATCGGGATGGCTTTGACCTGAATTCTTCTAAAAAGCTTATTC
Source organism: Sepiola atlantica (assembly GCA_963556195.1). Lineage (NCBI taxonomy): Eukaryota > Metazoa > Mollusca > Cephalopoda > Sepiida > Sepiolidae > Sepiola > Sepiola atlantica. Next base: position 30,551,406 of record OY744542.1, read on the forward strand.
AAGAGTAAAAACTGTTCTTAGATAAAGTCTTTTTATTAATTGAAGACATTTTATCAAATTTAAAAAACAAAAATCAATATTAATTTTTTTTTAAATATCATGAATTTTAATAAACATTAACTTATTTACATCGTTTAAAGACTGTGTTTCCCATCTTAGTTGCCATGTTTACGTTTCAACCGTTGAACTTTCCGGTCTTCTTCCAATACCTTTTGTCACAGTCGACCTCCTGGGAATTTTGACCTTCATTTAATCCACTTATTCGGAGTTATACGTCTTTTTGTATAGATTGTTTCTAAGGTTTCCTCGCAAAAGATTTGAACCCACAGGTATTGAATACGATAAGAGAGATTTATTTGGAGTTTTCCCAGAAGGTTAGTGATTACGACAAAAGCCATCCCAAGAAAGCTGGAGAGTACAATGGTCGGAACATTTTGAACAGGACAACAACGAAGACAAAGGCAACTGCCAGAAAGATAAAAAAATTAACGATACCTTATTGCAGCAATATTGTAAAATTTAACTTAATTTAATTAAAATCCAATGAAAATGAATATTTATCTTCTATGAAAACACCGTACAGCATATAAAAATAATAGAAGCAACAAGATGATATTTTTGCTTTTTTTTTTTCAGAATATTGGGAAAGTAATTTGGAATGTATTGATCCTAATAATATAAAAAATAAATAAATGTGTATAAAAAAGTAAATATTTTATCCATTTACTTTTGTAATAAACTTTTTTTGCTCTGCCTAATTGATATTCGAAATCTATAATCTCTCTCTCTCTCTCATAATACCAAAACTCTGAGAGTCTTTCTTGGTTGATTGTTTACACACTTAATGTAGGAGGAGCGAATGAGATAAGAAGTGGTGGAAGGAGGGGAAGAAGGGGAGGAATGATGTACTAAATACAAAAGTCTCATAATCTGAAGGCAGCGTGAAATATTAGAATTTACATTATAACAACACCTATAATTTTACATGCTTTTATATTTTCCATAAAGTTACTTTTTTTATTTATCAAATGTGGAGAAATTTATTAATTTTAGCCTAGAAACACACTTATTGATATATATATATATATATATATATATATATATATATATATAGTCTCGGAAGTTTCTCAACCATTAAAACTATATAAAAAAAAAATAAAAAAATATATAAAAAAAAGAAAAAAAAACAAAAAAACTTATAGTCTCAAGTCTTCCAGTGGAAAATCACTCATGTAAGTCAATTTATTTTTTACAGTTATTATATTAGTTAGTTTCTAACACTATTTTAAGGGATCATCAGTTGTTTACCATGAAAAACTGTTTCGGGAATTTAAAAACAAGACAGTATTTAATTTCATGGCTTCCCAGCAGAGTTGATCAGACCCCACTTCCCTTAAAAGACAAAAACATAAACGTTCCTTATACTAAATCTACGTTTTGTTCCATATAAATGTTTTGCTATATATATATATGGATGTCTGATAAAAGATAACGGAATTTTCTCTCTTTGCTATTTTTTTTTTTTATTGTTGTCTCGACTTGTCGAGCAAGTTTTCAGTTTGCTGAGTCGAGACAACGATAAAAAAAATAACAAAGAGAAAATTCTGTCATCTTTAATCAGACATGTATTGATAACAATTTGCTGCCTAAACATGCATATATATATATATTATATTTAGGGGAACAGTCGTAAAAGTACACCGATAAACATGAATCTCACCGGTGGCCAATTTAACCCTGATCTTGAAGCGATTAACATTCAACAGAACTGATGAACCTTTCCAGAATAGAAACAAGCCGGATTTTCTCCTAAATCCAGGATGACCGGATAGATGACACCCGGGTATTCCCAACAGACACACTAATGTATAGTATTTAGATAAAATAATTATATATATAGGTGCTTCTTGCTTAAAAGTCCGAAAAAAAGATTTCTTTGTCTTTTACTGTTTAAGAGGTAAATAAGGGGCAGTAACTCTTAATTGTAATTTTGAGCCAGATTTTACGAGCATACGATCGCCTTGGTGCCGAAGGATTCCATCATTTGTGTGTGAATCACAAGTACAATTTTGTTGATCCACAAACCGGGGCCACCACCAACCACGTTGAACGTATGTGGTGTGAAGCAAAAAAGAAATAAATAAAATTGAATGTGGCACCCACACACAAATGGTGGATTCCTATCTCGCAGAATTCATGTGGCGGCAGAAATTGCCCAAATTTGCAAACAAATTGCTGAATTTTATTCAGTATAAAACCCAAGTATAAACACAATAAATTCTTAAATTTTCCATTTTTGTATACTTTGTTGTTCATTTATTACTAATTAATTTTCTGTAAATTACGTTACATGTAATAACAACAGTTGATAAGAGTTACTGCCCCTTATTTACCTCTTAAACAGTAAAAGACAAAGAAATCTTTTTTTCGGACTTTTAAGCAAGAAGCACCTATATATATATATATACATATAAAATGTAACATAATTAAAAATGTTCTAATCCCATAAAAAAAAATTGGAAAAAAAAAAGTTTTGAGATGGAATTCTGGTTACATGACGTCCTCTGTTTAGAAATGTCATTTTCTTTAAGTCAACATTTATATTTCACCAATATCCTGACCCGACGAAGCTTTAGCTGAAACATGTATGCACATATGTAGCCAGAAATGTTTGTATAAATAAGATTTATACTAAATAAATATACTGCTCTACTTATTATTGAGCACTATTAATTAAGCACAGCAAGATTTGTATTATTGTTTATCCAATCTTTATAAAAAATAAATCCACCTGGAATATTATATATATATATTGTTTGATTATGTAGTCAAAATTCAACCAAGGCAAACTTTCATATGATCAGCTCAATAGATTTTGCACTTTTCAAATCCAAAAATACTAGTAAAACATTTTGAATTATCTTATAAGGTGCCTCGAGAGCAAAGATAAATTAATTTCGATTTCAACTGAACTAAAAACAGTGTCAAGTAATCTTTTTATTTTAATTTTACAGCCGTTTCATCTTGAGAAACTATACAAGCAAACTAGGTCTGAATTTTACAGTAAAAAAAAAAAAGCATTTACATATACACAGTCAAAAAGGACACAAAACAATAGAGAAGAAATGTATGCACATTCGATTTTCAAAAAACAAACATGGCGGGTTTGGTAAAAAATTATCCTATATGGTTTTGTGTCCTTTCAACTGTGTATAAACAAATGCTTTTTGTCTCTGAAGATTTTTTTACTGTAAAATTCAAACCTGGTCTGCTTGTATAGCTTCTAAAGATGAAACGGTTGTAAAATTAAAATAAATGGATTACTTGACACTCTTCTCGGTCTGGTCGGAATCGAAATTAATTTATATATATATATATATATTATTTGCTTTCTGTTTTGTTTCCATGAACTTTCTGCACGATATAACATCTTTATAAATACTTGTTATTTTTGTTTCTGAAGAGCAGCGTGTAATTGAGTTTAATTGTAGCATATTGCACATTGCGAAACAATTGTAAGACCATAATTAATTCTGCCATTGCAAAAATAAATGATATGAGTAAAGACTGAATTTTGGTCATTAGAATTTTAAATAATCATTATATATATGTAAACGCTAACAGACGCTATTTTTGTATTAAATTTTACTGATTTAGATTGAATTATACCAACAATCTCGAGACTAGATATTAATTATAAATTTGAATTGTAAACATGATTTGTCAAATTTTTTGGGGGGAATAGGGGGGGGGGGAACTGGATTTTGGGGGGGTGATTTTTACAATTTTTTTTTTATCTCCAATGATTATACATAAGAATAAAAAAAATAACAACAACAAAAAAACAACAACAAAAAACAAGAGCCATTTTTTTTTTTAAATTAGGTCTTATAATGCAAATACATTTTTTTAAAAGTAAATACATACCAAATATACATATACCATATACATACATACCAAAATCACTTTCCAGAAAACATTTTAAAATAAAATTTCTTTTTAGTATCAGTTTAAAAACGTGTTGAAGTAGAATTATTTGCAATATGAGGCAAAACAAAAAACAAAACAAAAAACATGACCAAAACAGAATATTCCTCACTGTTTTTAGTCAACAACAACATGAAAATAAATATACTGCAAATTGTGTCCCTACAAGCCAACGTTTTCATCGTACAAATAAAAATCAGAATATTATCACTCAAATGGTACAAGAGTAAAGTCGGCCGATACAGAATGGCATGAAACTGCATGTAAAGCCTTGGAATGATTGTAAATCCGTATAAGCATATATTTCTAGGGTCTCAAGGGAAGAAAAAGAAGAGACACTTTCCCAACCCCTACTGAACTTAAAGTTTTGAATAATTTTTCCCTGTATTATTCATATTATTCAGACCACTATTTTCGTCTTGATTGTGATTTTCACAACGTTTCGGCTGATGTAACCTCTGACCGTCTTCAGGTGGATTTATTTTCAAACTCGGGAATCTTTGCGTCGATCTCTAAAGAGTTCAGTTCGAAATTCTGTATAGGTTCCCGAGTTTGACATAAAGATTCCCCAAATTTGAAAAGATGCACTTGAAGAAGGTCGGGAGTTTACATCGGCCGAAACGTTGTGAAAATAACAACCAAAATGAGAATAGTAGTCCGAATAATAAAAATAATCAATCCTCATCTAAAAAATTCCCTATAAGCATTTATCTATGAAAATCACATTTTCTTTTTAGTTATTGAAGACCCTAATTACCAATAATTTTGATTTCCTGAACACTAGTAATAATACTACACCAGCAGTGATGGGTACTTGTCGTCGGTAGTTTCCGGATGTTTACGTAGACGGACGGAAAATGCCAAAGCAGTAATCCAATCAGAATGCGAGAAAATAAGTAGAAGACAAGTTAACATTTCAATTGATTGAATCGCGAAATTCACTAATTGGAAATAAAATTGATCAAAGCGATAACGAATTTTAACGAACCCTACCCCCTAACCTTATTTTAACGCTTGTTCAGTGAAAAAACAAACTTTTTCATGCAGTAAAAAACATTTTATAACACTAACCCTGTTTTGACACTTGTTCAGTGATATTTTTCTTCTTCTACAAAAAAACAAAAAAACAACATTTTTTCCAGTTGTAGATTCAGCCTCATTTTCGATTTTTTGGATGCAGGCAAGCGACTTTTCATTTGGCTTTTTACGGCTGTCTATGTATACATCCGGAAACCACCGATGCCAAGTCGATTTTAACTTGGGTCTTAATCTGGACAAGTACCCCATAATGTAAGTCATTCATTCGCTCTTTTTCGCTTTGTTTTTCTCATTGTTCTACCTTCTGCTGGTTTTGTCTAACACTATGTAAAAAAATATATTCTTTTTTTTTTTTTCTCTGATGCATTTCCGAACACTTGTCTTAGCATCAGTTATTTAAATCAACGTTTCATATTTTATGCTTATACCCAGATTGTCACAGTTAGTGTTCAGGCAAAATGGAGATAGTTTTTTTTGGCCCTCCATGAATAAACGCTTGCAGGGTTCATGGCTTTTATGCCAGATTGACTTGTAGCAAACAATTTATATGAAAAAAAAAAATAATAAATAAAAATAAACAAACAAGTTATAACAATTTTTTTTTTTTTTTTTTAAATCATTGGATGTAAAAAGTCCATTAACAATTTTAAAATTGGAATAACAATTCTTCACCTTTTGCAATTTTTTCTTTTAATGTTTTTTTTTCCTTTTAATGTTTTTTTTTTTTTTCTTCATAGAAAATTTAATGTATTTTTTGGATCATTCGGACAACTATTCTCATCACAACATTTTGACCAATAACTTCGACCATCTTCAGGTGTAACTTATCAACCTTGGGAATCTTTATGTTGAACTCGGGAATCTATACGGAATTACGAACTGAACCATTCAGTTATTTAATCGAGAAAGGTAGATTGTTCTCATTCCATCAGCCATGACGGTGTAAAAGTGTTGAGTAATTTTTACTTTTTTCTTAGTCATTATTGCCTGTAGTGAAAATTGAACCTTCAACCCCCAGAAGACCATCACATCTTTATCCATTGCAGCACAAACCCATACAGATTCCTGAGTTTGACATAAAAATTCCCGAGTTTAACAAGATGCCCCTGAAGAATGTCGAAAATTACATCGCCCGAAACGTTGCGTGAATAACATTTGAGATGAGAATGCTAGTCAGAGTAATTCAAATACAAATTATCAATCCACATCTAAAAATTTCCGAAAAAGAAATTTTCATGTCAATGATTCTCCCTAAATAAATATTTTAAAGGGAAAAAAATCTCCCACCTATAGTGAGAGAGTAACATTATTTTGTGTGATTTTTCATGGAGAGAAAAATGTAAAACTTTTTTTTTTTTTTTTTTAAATTTAAATTCTCGCCATCTTGAATAACATTTTTTTTTTAAATCTAGCTTTCATGAAAAAAATTAAAATTTTAGTTTTCTTGAAAATTAAAACAAAATTTCAGTTCATATTTTAGCTGTCTTTTAAAAAATGATTTTCAAATTCTAGATTTTTTGAAAAATTAAAAAAAAAAGATTTTCAAATTCTATATTAAAAAAAGATTTTCAAATTCTAGATTAAAAAAAAGATCTTCAAATTTTAGATTAAAAATTTGTTTTCAAATTCTAGATTAAAAAAACATTATTTTCAAATTCTAGATTTTTTGAAAAAAAAAAAAAAAATTTTTTTTTTAAATTAAAAAAATCATTTTCAAATCTGCCTTCTTTGAAAAGTAAAATAAAATTCTTTTCAAATTCTAGTTTCTTTGAAAAATTAAATAATTATTTTCTAAATTCAAGATTTTTTTAAATTAAAAAAATTATTTTAAAATCTTGCTTCTTTGAAACGTAAAAAAAAGACAAAATATCAGATGTTTAAAATATTCAATATGGCTACTATAGAATAAGGTAATAAATAAATAAATTATAAAATTTATTCAATATTCTTAGTTATCTGCAGTAGATAATTCAAACATTCAATATTAAACACTAAATATTTAACATTATAGCAATCAAATATTCAATACTGATACAATATAGCAACATGGAAGGTATATTAAATATTCAATATTGGTACTAAATTAAATGATACAAACTATGAAAATTGTCTGTCTGCTAACTTTCAGGTTATTAGATCTATGATTGTGAAATTTAATCGAAATGACATTCTACTTATACAGATTGTTCTAATCTTTCTTTTATTTTTTAAAGTCCAGAAGAAGCAACCCCATCCCCAACACTTAAATTTTTTAAACTCTAATTTTGATGAGACTTAAACCATAGCTACATCTAATATATAAAGTAAAGTCAGTCTTTTTATTTTTCTTCCTACAAAATTAATATTTGATTCTGGTGCATCAGTTTTTCTTGTGGATCGTTATAGCATGTTGTTAAGAATAATAAAATGTAATTAGGTTTAATTCTTTCCAGAAAATACTTTGTCCGGATCAGAATTATTTTCAAATGGATGTAACTCTGTATTCGTCCATACAGAGTTACTTCCCTTTGCTTAAACAAAAAAATGGTATAGTTTAAAAAAAAGAAAAGTAAAACAAATGTCAAGTAAATACACTCCCAGGCAACGCCGAGTCGGGACAGTTAGTTGTATAATCTGTTTTCACCAAAGCAATCAATGTTTTTGATTACTTTGAAGTATTTGCGGCACTGCTTTCTTGAATCGCTTAAAGGTTCCAACTACATCTCATTATTAGGAACCAGTCCGCAGACGGGCATTACTAAAAATTAAAAAAAATATAAGTTTAAAATTATGGAGAGTAGAAAATGAACCATGGGTTTACTTTCGGCAGCCTTGTAACTCTTGCTTCCCTTATTTTGTCCTTTAGTCCTCACATTCCATGAGCGATGTTTCTGACCAAGGGGGAAGAATTGCTGTTTTCTAGGTTGGAATCTATCCATATAAGATTTATTGTTGGCTAGTTTTAGACCTTGTAGTGTTTTTCTTTTCTTTTTTTAGCTCCTTACATCAAGTGGCTTCATGCCCTGTCTGGAGCGATTTCCATTAAAAAAAAGTAAAAAGAGAATGTATATGCGATGACCAGGTAGATATGCAGCTGCAAACTAGAGGAAAAGATCCCTTCGACTGTGCTTCATCAGAAGCTTGGTATTAATGGAATTATGGATGCTTTACGTGCTCGGCGTGTACCACCTCTTGCATCAACTCCATAACAGAGATGGATATCCCAGGCAGTACAGAGTGTGGTAGATCAAGGAATATCTGGCTTGAGTGCATAAGAAGTAATTTAACTGCATGCAACACGACTAATATCAACCCTTTGGATCAGATCACATTGAATGCACGCGTAAAATATTACCGGCTTCTATTTATCTTTCTCTCACAAGGTAAGATGTGACACAAGGTCGGGAAAGTGGGAAAGAACCAGCGCTCGAGAATTTGAGCACTCTGGCTGTTTAAAAATTGCCTGGGCAGCCCCGTCGGCATTCCCCGGTAGGGGCGCCTCAGACAGTAAGCAATAAACTTACTCCTACCCAAAGAGGGGAGGCAAAGCCTGGGAGGGTGCACCTTCTAGAACTGCACAGGACCGACAACCCCCAATAGACCGGCGTAAATCCAGACCCGAAGGCCCGGACGATACCGGTTTTATTAGGCGGGGTATACCTGCTGTTGCTCACCTGAGACACTCTCCGCAACTTTACTACCAAAACCGGATGATGATGATGATGATGATGTATTTTTAAGTGTTAATAAATATATTAGATCAAACATCTAATATTTTCATAATAAACAATATATCATATCTAATATATTCGATATTGTTAATAAATAACATATTAGAGATATCAAATATCTAACATATCCAATATTGCTTATAAATGATAGATCTAAGATCTATCAAATACCTACTTAATCAAACGTCGTTCTCAATCGTTTCATAGTACTTTTCCATCATCCAACTGAAAATGACATTAACCCTTATCCTTAATTCTTCAACATTACTACAATCTCAATTATTCAATATTAAAACACATATGTGACACATTCAAAATAACTCCGACACTAAATATTGCGTATAGTACCAAATATATAATATATTCCATATTGCTCTGAAAGTCAATATTCAATATGGTAATAGAAATGTAAAATATTCAATATCATTAATAGCAAAATATGGCAGTCACTATATTGAATATTCAATATGGCTCCCATACTGAACGTCCAATACGGCAGCAGATATAGAAACAAACTTACAAAAAAATATTAAAATATGAAACAATGTCATAACTCGATTTAAATACTGATATGTAATTTTGAATCTAAAAAAAGAAAGAAAGAAAAAAAAAAAGAAAAGAAAAGAATATTCTGGATGAGTTGTCGGAAATTCGGCAAAGAATTTATTCCGCCACTCTATGCCTCATTTCAACTTGTATCTCCATTTTTGTTATTTTTTATCATGCTGATTTAGCAGGTATCTTTTACGGCCTTCTTCAAGTGCGTGCTGCAAGTGTCTAACTAGTCAGATTTACAGGCAAGGCAAGTCTACATTTCACAAGGAGACTTTTGTGAAAGATTACAAACATCTCTTTCTCCACCTTTCTCTCTCTATATATACCTTTTTCTTCTAATATATCTAATATATAAAGTTATCTAGTCGGATTTTCCATATTGGATCTAAATAGCTATGCATCTTACAAATCAATATTTGATTCTGACTAGAAATTTTATTTCGTTTTATCCTTGCAGCATGTTCTTTACATTAAAAAAGTGTAATTTGCTTCAGTTTCTTTCCGTAAATAATTATCCTGTCAAAGAAAATTACTACAATGGAGAGCATTTTAAATAATGGCCTAAAATAGCTCAAAATGTTATAGGTTTTAATAAATTCCACGCACAAGTAATGACCCCCCCCCCCCCGGCAGTTTGGGGATAAAACCAATAAAAATGAAGATACAAGTTCAAATAATAAAAATAATAATAATAAATCATAATCAAAAATGTTCCAAACTGATATAATGTGGATCATTATTTCTATAAAAAATAATGCCTCAATTATCTGTTACCATAAGATTATAATGTGTACAAGAAATGAAGCAATTGTTAGAAATCTTTTTTATCCGTCACCCCCTTACGTTCAATTTGTAATCTCATTTGCCAATTAACTGAAACTTCATGTATTATTTTTGATCAGACAATATTTTATACAATATTTTAACTTTGAGTCAAATTGGCTTGAACCAGCTATATATATATATATATATATATATATATATATATATATATGAAAGAAAAAAAGAAAAAAAAAAAAAAGAAAGACGTTTTAGCTGCCGTTTGAATAAATCTACCTAAATTTGCGGTCCCTATTTACTTGATTCTCCACGGGAGCAGAGTTAGACACAAGGTCAGTTTTTAATGTGTGGTAAAATACTGCTCTCTAAAAAGAGGGGCATTCTGTATTGGGACAAAAATAAAAATTGCCTCAGTCTAGAAAGACTTCTTCTTCACCGACTGAGGACAGAACTACACTTTGACTTATTTACTTGCAAATGAAACACAAAATTTAATTTACAAATTAGGCATCATCTTGATCCATTCGTCCAAGCACTGTTCCTTTCGTTCTTTCGCCATTTGTCCATCAAATACTACACTTTGATCCCAGCCGAAAGGCCAAGTAGTAAATTTGCAGTCAGGTTTACATACTTATCAATTAAACCCTAATCTTGGCAGAAACCTTCATTTTGTCTTACACAATTTGTTACCCTAAAAGCAGATTAGCAGCAAATTTACTAATGTAAACAGACATCTCGCTGCTCAGATCCCAATTTAAGCTGAACCACTAATCCTTCTCCCCTTTTCCTTTTTCTCAGTAGCCCCTTACGTTTACAGTGGCGTCCTGCCTTGTTTGGGGTGAATCATGTAAAAAAAAAAAAAAAAAATTATCTCCTCTTGCTATGTGTAATATTAATCTCGCGATATAAAAGACAACATTTACCATTTTTCCTGTGTACCTTTATACCAATCATAAAATCACTGAACTCTGAGCATTAATTTTATCAAACTCCTCCCTGTCCTGACATGAAACGAATTATAATCTAAATACGGGAACCTGATTTTATGAACAATCAAAATTAAGGTAATAATCTTATAAATCTTACAAATAAAGATTCTCTATTTTTTATTTTACTTTTTTTCTTAAAGCAAATACTTGATTTTTAATATAAAAATGTGTACATTTACTTTACAGTTAAATTTGATAAGAATTTTATTAAAAAAACGGTCCTCTTTCATGTTAATAATGTCAGGGAGATAAATGATCTCGATTTTGTGCAAGTCCATAACTGAAAAAAAAAGAAAAAGAAAAAGAAAAATTAAGAAATATCTTTATGATGTACGTACCCGTGACGAAAAGCATATATTGTACAAAAAAAAATCACTTAAATTGATCAAGCAGTTTTTTTGTTTTTGCAAAATAAAATAATAACTAAAAGACGAGCGTCGATCTATTGACGCTATGTTTGAAACTAAGGGAGATAACTAAAAAAATTCCAACTTTTGCAAAGTCTTCAGAAATAGAGTTTAGAATCAGCCTTGTACATAACAGCAATTTCTACGAATTTCCATTAATCGCTTAAAAATGATTTTCTTTTGTAAAAAACAACAAAAAAACTGCTTGATCAATTTATGTGATTTTTTTGTACGATATATGCTTTCTGTCACAGGTACGCACATAATAAAGATATTTCTTTTTTTTTTTTTTATGCCAGTCGAGTTATGGATAAACATCTAAAATCGAGATAAGTTGTCTCCCTTACATCATTAACATGAACTCAAGCCCAAAAGAGACATTCCCCACCCCGGCTGTTATCGATTTGCGCTTTGTCTAAAACCGAACAGACTTCTATTCATTTTTTTCTATCCATATATGTTGTGTGCACTATAACATCATGTTTTCTCACATTAAGAAATTCTGACATTATGTAGTCGTCAGCCAGCAATCCGTTTTTGATGACATAGGATTTCGCAAGGAGGTGTCACCTGGTATTCCCAAATGGTTATGCATCTGGTAAAGACCAGGCTCAACGTCGCTTAACTTTAGGGATCTAATGAGAACCGATCAACGTAATTATGCCGTATAATGACACACAAAGTAATTAAAAATCAGAAAATAATAGTGACAAGGGGAGATCATCCAAACAAGGGGAGATAATCCAAAGAAGGGGAGATAATCTGCTAATCATTAGTTAAAAAAGCGATAAGGAGTTTGAAACATATTAAAAAAAAAAAAATTCAGAAAGATAATTCTTTGAATTATGGAAATGAGGAATTAAAATGATATTTAAAATCTGATTGTTTTTGCCCATCTTGCATGTTTAGAGTCACGGCATTTCAGCTTCTATACCTTATTCAAGTTTCTATCTAACTTTTAACTAAATCCTTTATCCAACATTTGCACACATTTATACCCACAACATCTATTTCGGAAAATCAGATTTTTACATTTTTATTTCATGGTGTTTTTGGAGGTTTATTATTTTTGTATTTTTAAGAAACGTTTGATTGGTGGACAACAAAGGAATAGGCAGAGTACACATTACTAAGGCAGTAGCTTTTACGATTTCAATACCCAAGTTCGAATCTCACCTAAGTCTAAAGTATATTTTAAAACCGGATACGTGTTTTATAAATTTCAAGAAATTAACATGACATAATAACAACAAAAAAAAAAACCCATTATATAAATATATATATTTTAAAACTAAATGACTTTTAAAGGGTATTAGTTCAAAGCAGAATATTTTTGCTTAAAAACAATGTCTAATGGTTTTTGTCAAAAACAATACGTAAATATTTTCATCATAGTTACTTACTCTCACATGCAAATACTAAGAAGCATATTTTTTCCACAAAATTTCAAATATTTTTCTTTGTACTAGCTATAAAACGGTGGAAGGTAGCTAAAGATAAAAATTGACATACCCAGGTACTAACGCTCAAGGAGCAGGTATAAACTAATATATATTAAGATTTGTACATTTCCACAACTTTCCAGAACGCTAGTCGAGTCTAATAATGCAGTGGCAATGTTATATATGTATCCTCTTAATATCCTATCCTCGTCACTTTTACTTGTTCCTTTTCTTACTATTTTTCTCATCATTCTTTCTTCTGCTAGCATATTCTCAATGCAAGCTTATATTTTTTTAAATCTAAAGCATTTACGATTGGACACCTGTCTTAGTGTCATTTAGCAATGGCAATGTCATATACATATATTCTAAGTCTCCTATCTTAGTTGTTTTTCACTTGTTCCCTTTCAGTTTTTCTCTTTGTTCTTTCTTCCGCTGGTTTTTTCTTGATATTCAATTTTGTTTTTCCTATTTAGGGCAGAGTTAGACACAAAGTCGGTTTTTAATGTGAAGGAAAATCCAGCTCCCAAAAAAGAAGCACTCTGGATTAAGACAAAAATTAAAATTGCCTCAGTCTAGAAAGATTCCATCTTCATTGACCAAGAACAGAAATGTGTAATATTAGAATAAATACTACACTTTGCTCCTAGCCGAAAAGACAGGGGATTTTTTCTAACATATTTACATATGATTATTTTAGTGCCACTTATTTGAATTTATATTTTAGAATCTATGCCAATACCCATATTGTCACTGCTTGTTTAAAATTATCAGACGAGTGTTAAGCAGAGATGGAGAAAAGTTATGTTATTTAGGGAAGCCCCCATAACCTGTCATTTTATACGTTTCTCCAGAATACAAACCCAGTTTAATAATATTAAATTGCAGTGAAAATGTGAGTATGAACATATCTCAATATCCTACCCTAGTCTTTTTCACTTGTTCATTTTCACATTGTTTTTCTGTTCGTTCTTTCATCTGCTGGTCTTTTCATGACATTCTGTTTATTATTTTCCTGTTTTTCTAATGCATTTCCGGACATCTGTCTCAACATGACTTATTGAAATCGATTATTTTATATTCTACAGCTATTACCCTATTGTCACTGCTGGTTTAGTCTTATTAGACTGGGTTAGTGCTCAGGAAAGATGGAGAAAAATCATAGGTTATTTGGATCATTCGTAATTATAAAATACATGCTTGTAAATTATTTCAGTTTTTATCAATAGAAATATTGTAAATCACTGTTTGTTAATCTGACTTATTTTTAAATTATTTTTTATTTATTTATTTATTTATTATTATTATTATAATCGCCCTCCCCCTTCTTAAACTTTCTTTACAAATATTAAAAAAAAATGGCTTCCTCCTAATTTTAAATTGCAATAAAAGAAGTTGTAACAATTATTTATTTCTTAAAAATTTATTTTTTTAAAATATTACTGCAAAATTTAGATATTTTGATGTCAGTAACTGTCGGTTTTATACAAAAAAATAAAACGAAAACAAACAAAAAATATCCCTCTTCCTACACAAAAAAAAATGGAATAACTGACAGTGACGAAAATCAAAATTCTTCATTTTTTTCTCTGTAATCTCTTAAAAAATTTTTTGTTTTGTAAATACGGAAAACATTGTTTACGTTAAATAATTATATTATATATAAAAACAATAGTCTTTTTTTCATTGCAACCACAAATTAGGACGAATGCAACATTAAAATAAAAAATGAATTATAATAATTCAATAAAAATATTTTTAAAAAGTATTTAAAAAACAAAACAAATTATTAAATTTATAAATGATAAAAGATTAAAAAAATATATATTTAAAAAATTACAAAAATAGTAAAAAAATAAAAACAAACAAGTCTTCAGTATAAGCAGCGGGGTGCGATGACAATTACAATAACAGCAGCGTTAGATAAAAAAAATTGATGCTATATTTTTTCACCTGGTTTCAGAATAAACGTTGTGAAAAATTATATCTACTTCGCTTTCCTAATGTAGAATTATAACTGACTAAAACCTTTTGATTGAATAATCTGTACCAGTAACCATCAAGTTACTAGTCTATTACTAGTATCTTACTAATTGGTCATATAGTAGCCTGATTTAAGATTTAAGATTATGATTTAATTTTATTACAAAAAAAAAAGATATTAAACAAATTAAAACAAAAAAAAACGAAAAAAAAATGAGGAAAAAAACGAAAAGGAAAAAAACGAAAACTAATTAAGAAAATGAAAAAAATAATGTAAAAAAGGAAAACAAAATTTAAATCAAAAGAAAACTTTTTCATTTTTTCATGAAAAAAAGAAAAATGAAATGAAAAAAAAATTAAAAATGTAAAAAATAATGTAAAGAAAAAGATAAAAAAATTAAATTAAAAGAAAACTTTTTCATTTTTTCATGAAGAAAAAAATGAATAAATAAAAAAATGAAAAGAAAAAGAAATGGAAAGAAAAAAAACAAGAATTAAAAAACAAAACAAAAAACTTAAATTGAAAGAAATATTTGTTCTCATTTTTTTCATGAAGAAAAAAAATGAATAGAAAATGAAAAAAAAAAAATGAAAGTATTTAAAAAAAAATTTGTTTTAAATAAAAATAAAAATAAAAATGGTAATTTAGTGTGATTTGCCTCATTTACATATGAGGAAATAGACTTGTATTTAAAGTCTTGCTACCAGAACATGGTAACAGTACTTACTTCAGGTACGAGACCTGAGTTAACTGCTAATAAAACGAAAGACGACTGTTTACAAATCATAACAAAAAAACAAATTTACGACACAATGTTATGATTTGGGGATTTAGACCAACTCACATTTTTCACTCTTTCTTTAAATAATGGAAATTCCTCTCAGACGTATTATTCAAATGTCATTCCAACGTAGTAGGGAATCCACCAATGATATGTCATTATTATAGTTGCTGCATCCCTTGTACTCCCACCCACCCCAAATCAAACCTAAATTTCTAAGTCTTTTCTTTTACTCAGAGTTTTCTCATTCCAAGTAAAATTTCTGCAACTCCAAGATAGTAGACTGTCTGCGCAATGCCGAACAATGGGGCAATTACCAAAATTCTGCACATTGCTCCTTTGAATAAAGCTTTTGGTCCTTCATGTTTTAAAGTTTTTCTGAAAAAGAAAAAAAAGAAAAACAGGCCAATTTTTTTATATTATAATATAAGGCCAAAAAACAATAAGATTTATAAAAAACAAATAATAATCTGATCATTTTTGTGTCAAAAAGAGGCTGCCAAAGGCCAAGAATATTTTGATTCAAATACCTTTGATCTTTGATCAAAATTAGAATAAGGATTCTAAAGATAAAGTTTAGTATCTTGATTTTAATCTTTGTAAGGGGACATAAAATTGGTGCAAAGCTGTTCTGTTCGGGAAATTAATTTTACTTGTCCTGGGACAGGTATTATTCTACTATATAAACATAATTGTAAATAGATTGAAATCTATGGCTGTCCACCATCTTTAAATGTTTCACCACAAGATAGCAGTCAAGCATCATTGTAAACTTTAAACAACACGTTTTCATGGTTCAACTCTTTTACTGTTTTTCCGTCCAGAGAAAAAAATTTGCGAATCATGGTATTAATTGCCTTTTAGATGTACAACCCAGATCAGGGAGAGTGGGCCTGTACCTTATGAGCAATCCCAAGATGTCTGCTTTGTCTAAAGTCTAGCTGGAGAAACGACCGTCCCAGCCCCTCAGCCTCGATGTCACAGCATTATTTTGTACTGATGTCAAAATGGTGAGCATGCAGGATTACAATAAAAATTTAAAAAATGGCTTTGAATCAGTGAATTGAAGATAATATATATTTAAGGGATGCCATTGGAATTATGTGTAAGAATGAAAATTCATTTAGGCTTCACTTGAGAAAAAGAGAGGAAGAGAGAGAGAGAGAAGAAGGGAGAGAGAGAAAGACAGAATGTGCATTTGTTATTATTAATGGACATATAACAATTTGGTTTGAAGTAACTGTAGGGGTTATGTACCCTGTTTGGAGCGAACAAAAGTAAAACAAAATTTTTTAATGCTAAAAATTTGATTAAAATTGAAGAATTCTCTAATTTTTGGTGAACAAAATGAATATTGGTTTGTTTATGAGTAGCTTCCAAGGGTGTAGGGGGGGGGGGCCTGTATCAAAGATTGAGGATTCGGGGGATGGGGGTGTGAGGTTGAATGCTCTCTAAGCACCGGTACTGCTAATGGCTTATAGTAGGGCAGAATACTTTAAAGCAATTGTGATGTTAAATGAATTTGAATCAATATGAAATGTCGTCAAAAAAGTTCAAAAAGAAAAATGAAGTCCTAAATTACCCAAAACAGTCGAATATTCCTTTGTACTCTTGTTCTCCTTGCGCTCGGGTTAAAGTTTGTAGACGAGTTTTCACAACTGAAAAGAAACAGAAATGGAAAATGAAAAAGGTATAGAAAAGAAAACAGAACAAGGGAGGAAAAAAGAAACAAGAGAAAAGAAAGGAATAAAGAAAGAAAGGAAAAAAGAAAGAAAAAATAGCAAAAAAAAAAAAAGAAATGGAAAAGAAAAGAAAAAAAAGAAACGAGAAACAAGAAACAAGAAAGGAAAAAAGACAAAATCGCAAAGAAAAAAAAAAGAAACGGAAAAGAAACGAAAAAAACAAAAACATTTGATGCTTCTTGAAAGAAATACACAAATAAAATATGGTAGTTCAAAATAAATTAAGAAAACTTTTTCATATACTTACGTATCAAGCAAAAATAGATATCTACACAAACAATTATGGAAAATTATCGAGTAGAATTTTTGTAATAAATAAAATTAATTTCTTACTCATATACGTTGCAGCTACACCATTATGCATCTTTAAGCCAACGTGTCGTAGAAGATTATCTCCCTTCTTCTAATACAAAGACGCCATGATGTGGTGATGTGAGCTGGAGTTTGTTGACTACGAATAGAAAATTATTTTTATTTTTTATTGAAATTCTACTCCGTAATTTTTTATGGAAATATCTATTTTTGTCTGATACGTAAGTATATCAAAGAGTTTTCCTTTTAATTCATTTTGAACAGCCATATTTCATCTGTGTATTTCTGTCAATAAGTAGTGAAAATTTAACTTTGTTTAATGTGTCTCTTCCACATCGTTGGTTTCGATGTGTCATTGTTTGAGGTCATCTTTGACAGTCATTCAAAGTCTCTCTTGGCCTCCTCCTCCTCCTCCTCATCAACAACAACCGGTTTATTTGTTGAATCAGGCCACAATTAATCCTCTGATGAGGGTGGGGCCTGATTGTCTAGTCACGATCAAATTCTTCCCCATCTATTCTTGTCTTAGGTGAGGCCTGACGGAATCCATACCCATGACTTTCCTATTACGTTTGACCATGTCATCCCAAGACAACTTGGATCTGCCAGTGGTTGTCTTCTCTGCTGGCACATTCAACTGTTGGACTTTAGCAATCCAGCCATTACTGTGTTCAACGTGTCCCAACCAACGCAGTCTGCTCTTCTGCATCATATCCACGATGCTTTTCAAGTTGACTAGTAGGGACCCAAAAGGTATGCTTTGTTCAGGCCTCACCAAACAGATCCATCTGACTATTGTCATGTCATTACGGTGCAGTTTCTTTAGTGTGCTGACAGAGACAAGTGCACACCATAAATGGTTAATAATTTTGTGAGTTTTTATCAAGTCTGTTGCTGGACGTTTGAGCTTCAATGAATCCAAACCGAGGGAAGCAAGGCGTTCAGAGTATAGAAGGTGTCTGATGGAGGATATTTGCTTGAATGGTTTCCAGGCGGTGAGTGTTCTCAGCAAGATGGGGGTTCCAGACTGATGATGTGAATTCAACGTGTGGTCGCACATTAGCTGTATACAGTTTTAAACGGATGGCTGGAGAGCGGCTAACAAAGGTTTGGCCGAATGATGTTAAGAGACCCTTGGTCATCTTAACAATTTTAGAGAAATGATTTGCTGAATGCAAATCGCTGTTGACGACAGCAATGGCCAGGTCACGTTCACAAGAAGACTTCTTGATATTAGTGATGTTGTGGAGGGAGTATGTTGACACAGGTTTTTTTATTCCCAAAAGTCATGGTGATACACTTGTTCACGGCTAGCTTCAGACTTCTTTTATTACGGATTAAACTTTTATTCTTGTAATGTTCTTTCTCAGACAACATCACACAGTCTTCTGTAACCTCAAGGTATCTTTGAAGGTTTATTGTTGTCGTTTTGTAAGAGAGTTTCAAGTAAAACTAACCCTTTGCCTGCATCTGATCTGGGCACGTACCGACGATGTACATTATTATTATTATTAGTGGTGGTGATGGTAGTAGTAGCTGTATACATTTTCAGATAGTTTTGTTTTCTTTACATTTAGGACCAATATTCACAGGGCTTTTTTGATAATGTCAAGTTTCTGGTTGCTACTTCGAAGACGATGTCAATGCAGAAAATGTCCCTTCTGATTATCTTCCACTCAGATAGCGTGAACTATTTTTAATATAATTCATTATAATTCATTATAAACTGGTTTTGTAAAAAACAAGCCGCGCGTGCGTGGTCCCTCTCTCTATGTGACTCGATGTGGCGAGTGTAAAATGCAATAAATTTGGGCAATTTGGGGCATTTTTGACCCCCCTTTGACCACCTGGGGGCGCGAACCAGAATTTTTCTGAGGTCAAGGATGCTCATTTTATATCCAGAACAATTACCTCTACATTTTGGCCAATTTTCAGAAAAATTGAATGGATGGATCAAACGTTATGGGAAAAAAGAGTCATTTTTTGCCATTTTGGGGGCTTTTGACCTCCTGGGGGCGCAAACCAGATTTTTTCCAAGGTCAGCGATACTTATTTTCTATTAGGAACAATCACCTCCACATTTTGGACAAGTTTCAGAGAAATTGAATGGATGGATGAAAAGTTATGGGGCAAAAAATGTCATTTTTTGCCATTTTGGGGCCTTTTGACCCCTTGGGGGGCTAACCAGATTTTTTTTCAAAAATCGGAGAATGTCACTTTCTAACCTGACCAAAGTTACAACTTCATGCAAAATTTCAGAGAAATTCAATGGATGGTTGCGGAGAAAAATCCGGACGGACATGCCTCAAAACATAAGTCCCCCGATTTATAAAATTGGGGGACCAAAAAGATGAGTATTTGTAAAAAGAAAAAACTACATTTCCAATTCATTTGAGTATCTGTAAAAAAATAAAAAGCAACAGTATTTCTGCAGTTTACAGACCATGCTGAAATAATAACGTTATTATCTAGAAAGCCATTTCTAACATGGGGAGAGGGGGGGGGGTCTTTGTTAACTCTTCTGTACTTTTACCTAACAATTTAATAAACAAAAGATACCGTAAAAATTCAATTAAAAACGTTTGATTTTCTTATGTGAATTAAAATGAGGAACACTTTCTGCATTGTCACCGTCTTCCCGTCTGCGAAGCAGAAACCGGAACTGAATTTCAGCAACAAAACTTGAACATAGCCACTTGGTCATCTACACAGACTTTACTATCATTTAATGGGGTTGTTGATTTAATAGTGGAGTAGTAGTAGTAGTATAGTAGTAGTTTCAAATAGTTTTGTTGTCTTTACATTTAGGCTTTTTTTTTTTTTTACACAGACTTTTCTATCATTTAATAGTATGATTGGCTTAATGGATTCTATAGAACCCATGTTAAACCAGATACAAGAGAAAGTGAATATTGTGTAAAAAAATTATTTAAGCCAATCAGAATTGTGGAAAACATACGAGGCTTGTCTAAAAAGTATCCGACCGTTATTTTTTCCATGCGAAATAGAGACGATAGGGCGGCACCACTCTACATAGTGAAGGAAGACACCTTCATGTGCATGTATGAATTTTATCAACGTACGTTAGTCGCTGCCTGTCGTTCGCTTAGTGAGGTGCTACACAACGTGTTCGTTGGATTACCGATTCTCTCAAAGTGACTGAACATGTTGAGCAAAGGTATTGCATCAAATTTTGTCAAAAGTTTGGTGATTCTCAAAGCAAAACAATCCATAAGATTCAGCAGGTGTTTGGAGAAGATGCGATGGGTGTAACACAAATTAAGGAGAAGTTCAACCGATTCAAAAATGGCTGCACATCAGCAGAGAGTGACTAGCGTTCTGGCAGGCCCCAAACTGCTCGGAGTGCAGCTGTTGTTGAGAGGGTGCAAAATTTGGTGATGGAAGATCGTTGTTCAACCGTGCAGGAGATCGCCCAAGAGGTCGGAGTGAGTAAAGATTCCGCACATGCAATTTTGCGTGATGATTTGAACGTGCACCGAGTAGCTGCAAAAGTTGTGCCCACGTTGTTGTTGCAGGAATAAAAGGACCTCCATTTTGAAGTTGTACAGGACCTTCTGGAAACCACTAACACTGATCCTGGGTTTCTGAACACCGTGATAACTGGAGATGAGTCATGGGTGTACGGGTACGACCCAGAAACAAAAAGACAGTCGTCGCAATGGAAGCATCCCGAGTCTCCAAGGCCAAAAAAAGCGCGACAGGTGCAGAACAAAATCAAGGTGATGCTGGCGGTCTTCTTTGATATCTGTGGAATTGTGCATCACGATTACGCACCGGAAGGGCAAATAGTGATTAAGGAGTACTACCAAGATATTCTCCGGCGTCTCCATGACGCAGTTAGGTGCAAAAGACCAGACATGTGGACGGCAAAAAACTGGCAACTGCATCACGACAATGCCCCGCACATTCATTCCAATTGATTCAACATTTTTTGGCCAAACATGGAGTTCCAGTCATTCGCCAACCTCCCTACTCTCCAGACATGGCTCCTTGCGACTTCTGGTTGTTTAAAAAATTGAAGACGTCACTGAAAGGTTACCGTTTTGAGACTAGAGAAGAGATAATGCAGAATGTGACGGCGGAGATGAACACCATCCCAAAATAAGACTTCCAGAGGTGTTTCCGGCAGTGGATGGATCAGTGGGCTAAGGGGCCTACTTTGAAGGGGATTAGGGTCCCAACCCTGTCAGGTATTTGAAATATTTTTTATGGCCTAAGGTCGGCTACTTTTTAGACAAGCCTTGTACGTCTCCATAATATTAAAAAAACGAAAAAATAAATAAATAAATAAGAGTTTAAATTTATTCATGCCAATTGCTGGGAGTTGGTCAAATTCATATTTAAACAGAAACAGCTTGAAAATTAATCTATCCCAGTTCCGTTAGATAGACCGGTCAAAATGGAAAGACGCAACTACACTCTCCCTGGCAACTTGTCAAAGAGAAGAAGCAATGATTACTATGAACTTACTTACAAAGTCACATAAGATGTTGCCAAGGCGGCTGCAAAGAGGTAGGCTCCTTCTACCAGGCTAGAAACTTCTCACATCTGCCAGTCTCCTAGATCTTTACAAAGCCACCATTCCCCGTGCATTGAGTATTTTTGTCACATCTGGTCTGATGTACCAACCACTAGTCTCTTCCTCTTGGACAGAGTGTAAAAAATAATTTTTAACCTAATACGTACCGCACTAACTGGCAAGATCCAGCCCCTGTCGCATCACCACAGAAAGAAAGTTGATGGTTGAGAAAACATTGCTAGATACTCCATAGTTAGGCTTGGTAGTTTTGGTAGTTTTGTTTTACGGCATATCAACCCTTTTTGGGTTATTTAATGCCGAATCTGGTCTTGTTTTCTTCTCTTTTTTGTTTCTTTCCCCTTTTAATATCTGTTTCTATTTAACCCATAGTTGGGACCCTAACAGGTACTACCACTCCGGGTCAGGGTGGACCTGGGAGCAATGGTAATTAAGAGGAGGCTCCACATTCCCCAAAGTCCGTAAGCCGGATCTCACCATCGGATGTAGTTTAAGGTCATATCCAGGACCGGGAGTAGGGTAGGAAAAATAAAAATAAAAAAGGGGAGGGAGAAAGGGAGAGGGGCTGTTGTTTTTGTTTTTGGTTTTGTAGAACATACAAAAAAAAAACAAAAAAAAAAAACACGTCAATGTAGGTGAATTTCGTCTCAGGGAGCCACAGGGCAGCCTGATCTGGTATCACCAGCCATAGTTAGGCCGTTGATATATTGAGAGCTATTGTTCTAGAAACGAAGCTTCCATCGAAGACATTCACCGATTCTATGCGATATTACAGTCAGCATGTGATCAAATTTTGTACTTACCGTCAAATGGATTGACGCTAAAAGATGCAACGCAACCAGCAGCACAGCCAGAAAAAAAGGAATGGTAAAATACTGTCTGTTCACTTCCTTCACGTTTTTTACCCTAGAATGAGAGAAAATAAAAAAATAAAGATTTTGCTTTTCAAGCGGACATTTTAAAATGGATGCTCATAAAAGTTCATCTACAACATCATCATGTTTACACACTACATACTCACCATTTTTCTTTTTTTAAAGTTGATACTTGTTAGATCAAACAGACTTTTCATCTAGAAAATATATTTAAAAGGGAAGTAACTCTTTGCTTGAGGGTTATCTCCCTTGCCACAAAGAGATTGTAAGAGTGAGTTAAATCCCTTGGATTTCCAGACAGCAGACATTTTGGATCAGGACATGTTGCACAGCTTTCTTCAAGTAAAACGTCTAAACTAAGAAGTAATTCTTTCTTCAGTTGTAAATGGAGAATGAATATTAATTATGGATCTATACAGAAGAGTTTTATTAAATTAATTCGTTTAACCACCACTTCAATACACATCTTTAATTTTTAAAAATAATTTGTGACTGTTGCAACTTTTTGAGCCAGTTTAGATGAAATATTTTCATAAATATGGGAAAATAATTAACAATTGCAAAAAAAAAGAAGAAAAAAAACTTTGACGTCATAGATTCTGTTAAAAATTATATATATCACAATATATATTTATATGTATTTATATATGTATTACAGAAGATTAAAACAACATTGGTACCGTCTGTTTTGAATCCGACAAAGGGGAACAGTATGTGACCGTCCTTGGTAGACCCACCTGAGACCAGAGACTGAGGAAGGTCAACAAAGGACGGTCACATGCTATTCCCCTTATTGGATTTGAAACCGACGGTACTAAGCCTTCGTAAATGGTGACTCATTATTAAAGAAATAGGTCCGAGCTGACGAAAGTTGAAATTGTAGTTTGCAAACTTAAACAGGTGATTTTATATTTTTAAAGTTAATATATTTAAATTTATCTCAAATATTTATGGACACAATAAAAAAAATTACGTTCGAAAGAAACGCTGGCTTAACGTATGTAAAAGTTTTTTTTTATCGAATATTTACCTATGCAGTAAAAAAAAAAAAACATTAAAAAAATCTAAAAATTTATGCAAAAATATTTCCACACAAATAAATAAATAAAGGAAAGAAAAAATGTTTGCGTTTATTTTTACCATTGCATTCAAATGGGCAAAGAGGGGGAAATAAATCGCTGAAAAGGTGACGTCCCTGAGCATTGTGGCCCCACATCCCCTGTAGAGGCCAGTGATTCCTTTCTCTCGAATCAATCCAACGGCAATGCTTGTGGCCGATAAACGAGGAACAGCTTGAGTGCCACTACCAACTGAAAAACAAAAAAAACAATAATAAGGGAGATAACTCATAGAATGAAGCGTGCTCAAGATGCAGTCAATATTTTTAAGTTTTAGTTTCCAAACGTTTTAGGATTATGCTCCCGCTCCCCACTCTTTTTGTTATATTGTATAATTTAAGTTTATTTTGAGATAAAATCACAGTAAAAATACTTATGCCACGGATGAGGTTTGAACTCATAACCTATGCTTAGATTAGTTTTTTTTATATATTCTTTTCACGTTTTATTATTGACGGTTTATATTCAGTGAATTTTAAATGTTCACTTAAAAAATTTCCAGCAATTTTGCGAATCCAAGAGAATACCAGGGTAGAAGGATGGGCTGTGCAATTGGGCTAAGGGATGCAAAGGTGGACTATGGAATTATCTATGCCAAGTTAAAATCTAATCGGATCAAGGCTATTCCTATAACAGGCCGAGAGATCTAAAATTTGGAGTCTTTTACTGGAGGCAAGATTTCCATTGACTCTTATTGATCCAAGAAAATATCTAAACGATTTATTTCAGCTGAGATTCTGTATTATATCATGAATTACATTTGGATTATAAGTTTGTGAGTATATTGTAAAAATTCAAAAACGAAATTTACTATTTTTTCGCCATAATTAATTAAAAAAAACTATTAAAACAGTAGTTCATACTATTATAATTTCTTAAGACAAATTTGTTAGTTTTAAATAATATTTTGTAAAAGTTTCATGTCAATTTTTTTTATGGTTTTCTTTTCATATTGACAACATTGTTTATTTAAGAAATATCATTTTTTTCCCTTTTGTTGCAGTTACAAAAAAAAGTGTTGTTAAAAATCTCGATCATTTTTTGACGAAATGAAAACTTTTTTCAATAAATTATCAAGTTTTTCAAACAATTTGATGGGTTAGAATTCCCTTTTAGAATGATATTTTCTCTGACCAACGAGAGGGATGTGTTAGCAGCTACAAATATATCTGCTGATTGACTACAAATGTTGCGTTAAGTAAAAGATCCCAAATGTTAGATCTCTCGGCTTGTTATAGGGATGGGCTTGTATGAAATTTATTTTTTCTCACACTTTATGGAAATGGTAAATTCATACTGACCACTTCTTCCTGCATCTTGGAGTTGAATTTTGAGTAATTCCATTGGTGTGGTCACAATAATTTGACATAAACCAGCACCTCCCCCAGACAGAATCTCACGGTGGAATGGAAGTTTGTTGCTGAAGAAAGAAAACAATAAAACAAAACATTTTAATAAAACAAATTACCAATTTTTCTTATTATGCTAATCTGTTGATGTTGTAGATATAAGCTACTTTTAACTCCAAACCTCAAATGTTGATGTTGTAAATATAAGTTACTTTTAACTCCAGACCTCAAATGGAAGACTTACATAAAATCTGTTGCCAAGGTCGCCGGAAAAATGGTTGAATCATATTACCGCTCCAGAAAGTATCTCACTCCTGGCGCAATCCTCTACCTGTATAAGAGTCAACTACGTCCTAAGGTGGACTACTGTTGGCACATCTGGGGAGGTGCCAATCAGAGCACCCTTTCCTGTCTTGACAGAGTGCAAAAACCGACTTCAAAATCTAATGGAGGACGTCCTCTACTCCACCCTACAACCTCTTTCTCACAGAAGAGATGTTGCTCGTCTTTCTCTACTTTATCGATACTTTTATGGCAGGTGCTCGACTGAACTTCGATCTATGGTTCCCTCTGTAAAACATTCACAACAAGAACTCATCTAGCTACAACCACTGTCAATAAATTCCCTTTCTTCCTCTGTGTACTAAGTACTAAGCGGAACTTCCATGGGTAGAGTTTTTTTCCTAGAACTGCTCGTCTGTAGAACACGGTGCTGCAGAGCTGCTTCTTGGCTAACTTTCACATTGTAGTTTTCAAGTCCAATGTAAACAAATTCTTGTTGAACCATCCTCTTAAATAATCAGCTTCTCTACCAGTTACAACCAGTTGCTGAGGGCACAAGCACTGGTCTATAAGTTGTATACAAAAACGCAAAAACAATGCAGACACAGATATTATGTAAACTTAACTTGTTAAACACGGGTGTGCGTGTGTGTGTCATTAGGGTCCTGTCGTAAGCATCCACTCTTCTTGGCTAAGCCTCCCATCTCCCAAGTCTAGGATATCAGCTAACAACTAACTAGGATCATTCGCCTGTTGAGACAATCATTGTCGTTCACTCGAAGTCATCTACTCTTATCCCTGAATCGATCTAACATCTCGACAGCCAGTCTCCCAAATGTATTTACTCTTGATTGAAAATATTAAATGTCAGATCTGTCACTCCCCCATTGTTCTCTACATCCCCATCATTTTTTTTTTGTATTGTCAATCTATTTCCTAACTTAACATTTTCAATATTACGCTCACACCACTCAACTACTGTCAGTGATTGGTTCGCAAAATGACCGATTTACGTAGCCGATGACGACAAGCATTACTTGATTATCTCTATTTGTTTACAACGTGTTCGCACAAACTTCACTCGTTTTCAGAAAGCCAGTCTATCACTGCAGACCCAACACACAAGGTGGCGACGTTTTGCCTATCAGGGATCGTCGTCTTCAGAGACAGTGGGTAATTCATTTTGCATAACAAATCCACTACGTATGTATTAAAGATACAAAAAAAGCTTTCCAAGACTTCCACCTGTTGAACACATTACTGCAGGAATGTTTCTCTACGACCTACAACATGATCGTTTTTAAGTCTAATGTCGACAATTATCTGTCGAGTCATTCTGTGAATTAATCAAACATAGTTCTTAATCCTTTCACAGTACTGTTCCATCACCCAACAAAACATTTCACTAACCCTTATCCTCGAGTGGCTTTTGACTGTGGTAAGGATTGAACCATTAGTATTAAAAAAAAAAACTATTTGGAGGAAAACCGAGATAAGTATACAGAGATATAGAGAGGGGGGGGGGTAAAGAGACAGATTAGATGGAGAGTTGGACTTCCATCAAATGTTTTAGATTGATACAGAAAATTTGCAGTTACGCCAATTAAACATGTATCGTTAAACTTACCCTTCTGTAGAGAGGACATGGCGGAAAAAATCGTTGCCAACTAACTTGATTGCCTTTTCAGGTGTGATGAGTAAAAGGTTGACACCAGACCCTGGAAGTAGAAAATGAAAATAGAGTTCATTTTGGAACTAAACATCAATCTAAGATAATCTTCTTCTGTCTAATATATAAAATAAAGTTAGTTGGATTCTCAAAAGTATTTATTGTATTGCTTTAAATTCAATAAATTCTGTTAAAATTAGCTTTTTGTGTAAAAATAATATTCAAAGTTTTTTTGTGTGTCAAAAAGTTTAAAACATTAAAAATGTTTGGTCCAAGAAATAAACAAGAAAAAAAAAATATTAAGAGAGGACGCCAAGTGTGCATGTGGAGGGGAAGGAGACAGGAAGTAATTCTTTGATGAAACATAAGTCTTCTACCTCTTCTACCCTCCCTATCATGAATCGCTTGAAGTATGTCAAAATTAACATTTCCAGAGAGAGAGGGGAATGGGCAGTAAAACAAGACAAGCCGAGGAAAAGAGAGAAAAAACAAGAAAAGAGAAAAAAAGATAAAGCAAGAGACATTCATTTCTCTTCATGCATATCCTCACGTATGTCTGATAGACTCTTCCCTTAGTCAACAGGGATAATGCTCTGCTGGTTAGTAATGTCTGTAAAAAAGACTTACAGAATAAGCAAATTAGGAGTGAGAGATGCCTTACCTCGGTACATGCCGAAAAATCCTTCATTTCGAAATGTTTTTACTGCACAGTCAAATCTAAGAAAGGAATAAAATTTTGAATTAGTAAAATGATTAAAATAAAAGAGAAATTTTATCGTTCATAACAAGACACTCGAGGATAAAAGTTAATTAGATGGATAGATTGTCAGTTAAATGGTGAAGAATGTTATGGCAGGATTGAAAATGAGGATTTTTTTTAAATCTCAAAAAATATTAAGCATGAGAAAATGTTCTTGTTTTAAAAAGCATTGTTTATATAGGAAACTTAAATTATTAAAAATAATAAGCCATTAGAAAACCATACAAAGCAATTTTGTTTCATTAATTTTTTTTTTCAATTTAATTTTCGAAGATATAATTCTTCATCAGAATTGCAAATAAGGATACAGTAAAATACCTTTTTTTCTTCTTTTTAATCGTTTCTTTTATTTGGTGTTTTCAATTTGTCTGGCATTGACGCAAATACGGGACAAAAGTTTTCTCAGTCAAGAACATTTGCGTGGCAGTGCCAAATGTTCTTGGCTAAGAGAATTTTCATCCTGTAATCGTTTCAACACCAGACGAATTGAAAACACCAAATAAAAGAGCTGATTAAAAAGAAAAAAAAGGTATTTTACTGTATTTTTATTTGCAATTCCGATGAAGAATTATATCTTCGAAAATTAAATTGAAAAAAAAATATATATATATATAAATTAAACACAATTGAATTGTATGGCTTTCTAACAACTTATTTTTTTTTTTAATAATTTAAATTTCTTATATAAATGTTTTTGTATATTAAGAATATTTTATTAAAATTATTTTTTTTTTTGTATAATTATCAAATTATCTTTGTCATCGAGTTTTCTTTTCTTTTCTTTTCTATATTTTTAAATTCTAATTTTTGGAATTTACTTTAGATCTATAGATTAAAAATAACCCATAGGAATTCTGTTTTAATTAGAAAAATTTTTTTTATGGAAATGGCTCCAGACAAGGCATGAAGCTAAAAAATAAAAAAAATAAATAAATAAACATTACTTCAACTAGCCAACGATGTTAGATGGATAGATTCCGATCCAGAAAACAGTAATTCTTCCCCCTTTGTCAGAAACATCGCTCATGGAATGTGAGGACTAAAGGACAAAATAAGAGAAGCAACCAACTTCTTTCGTGTGAATCAGATGATTCTGGTGTTGGCATTAGTTTCCTTGATGTTTTTCTAGTTAGAAATCTTTCTGGAAAGACATCGGGTACTTATGGGAAGGACCACGAGAAGGTTGCCAGCATCTCTAAGTGAAAGTGGTACTGTGAAACCGACTGGATTTGAACTTGGAACACCCACGTCTTCAGTCCATGTCGTTATCCACTTAACCACAGTCACCTCCCAGCAAAAAACTACTAATGTTTAAAGATAAAAAGTCCATTTATTTATTTTTATTTTTTAAAGTCAACTATAAGAGAAAAAGACAAACAAAATAAACACATCCGGTAGCGGGAGAAGGCATACTTATGAGCATATATATATATATATATATATATATATATATATATATATATATATATATATACACTATAAAGAGATTTTGTTTGTGTGTGCCTACCTAAATGTCAGAAACTACACAAGACACACCCACAATGCTGATATATTCTTTTTCAGCATTGCCTCGGACAGAATATGGACACATTTAGAGCTCTGTTCTTTTTCTATCGACTTTTGGTGTGAAATTGTACTTTTTGTACCATTGGAAAATGTAATATATTTTTCAACGTATATAGATGTGATCTTTTATGTCATAGCGAGAGGAAGAGAGGTGGAGGGGGGAGATAAGGGGAGAGAGAAAGAGAGGTGGGGGGGAGATGAGGGGGAGAGAGAAAGACAGGTGGAGGGGGGATGAGGGGAGAGAGAAAGACAGGTGGAGGGGGGATGAGGGGAGAGAGAAAGACAAGTGGAGGGGGAGATGAGGGGAGAGAGAAAGAGAGGTGGAGGGAGGAGATGAAGGGAGAGAGAAAGAGAGGTGGAGGGAGGAGATGAGGGGAGAGAGAAAGAGAGGTTTTAAAAGAAAGATGTTACACACTTTTTAACTCTTCGATTTTAGTGTCCACAACCTAGGGCAACGCCGGGTAGCTACGCTAGTTTGAATGTAAATTATTAAACAAAAAAACATGAATACATAGCGAAATGTAGAAATAAATATTGTGTTTCGGAATTTTTTAGATGAGGATTGATTATTTGAATTATTCAGACTACCATTCTCATCTTGGTTGTTATTTTCACAACGTTTCGGCCGATGTAACCTCCAACCTTCTCCAGGTGTATCTTATTGAACTCAGGCACCTATATGGAATTATTATGTTATGTTAAAGGCATTGATTAACAATCAGTTGTAAATGACAGTTTTCTGAAGGGTGAAGTTTCAAAATGGACACAGATTTTTGGGTACGATGTATGTTTCAAGTGTCTGTTTAGGGTTAGGTTTAGGGTTTAGGGTTAGTGACTGTTTGAAATGCTGAGCTTTTATCAGTAAAAGATTAGTATGATTGAGTTGAAGCTGGCTAAAAATAGGAATAAGATTTTTCCTGCATTAAATTAAATATAATTGAATTTGAATTAAATTTTTTACGAAAGTTCATTTCTTGAAGAAAAAGAGATTTTTTAAAAATTGTTTTTTCATGAATCACTGTTATTTGTTCATAAGCCAATTTTCAGTGTATAACTAAAAATGCATTCTTCGAACAAGTGAAAAATCCTTACAAATGTAATGCCATCTCGTGGTAAATGAAAATTATTCAATAATTATTAGATCAAACCAGCCTAAAAACTGAGTAAAATCCCGTTACCCCTCAAAAGACTCAGTGCCAAAATAGCATTAAAATTTTTTTCTTCTGTTTTACTTATCACTAATTAGTCACTTATCAAGGCTGAAAGCCACTTGAGGATGAGGGGGTTAATGAGGTCGGATAGATTAACAGTTGAATCATCTTCTTCATCGGTTCTTTTATATTAACATGCAGATTTGAGGGTGGGTCACCATCCAAGTAGCTGACGAGTTGCACGCATGGAAATATCCGTGAAGGTTTATTTGAAGAAAAAGTTTTACGGAGGATGCCCTTCCTTGCTCAACACTTTTGCATGATCGACGCTAAATTCGTCACTAACCAAGGTTAAGAGCCCGCAGTCGACCAAGCTAGTCAGTCCGGTTTTTATGGTGTCCGACACCCGCCGAGTCTAAACTTTACATTGGGCATATTATGATGATGAATATTATGAGACGATTGAAAATAAGGAATAAAATTTGATGACTTATGACAAGTGTTTATTAACATTAGGTTTGAAGATGACCATGTTGTAATCCTCAGGAGAGCAATTATGTGGCAATGTGTTCAGCAGATGGAAAGTTATTGGAAAGAAACTCTATTCATAGATTTTCTGTTTGATGTTAAACACACAAAGGAAGAAAGAACAATTCTTTGTAGTGGTGGTAGTAAGAGGATTGAGTGGTGAAAAAAAAGAGGGGACAAAAGAGAGAGAGAGAAGGGACAAAAGAGAGAAGGAGTGAGGACAAAAGAGAGGGGGGACAAGAGAGGGGGGGCAAAGAGAGAAAGGTATGGGGGCAAAAGAGAAAGGGTGGTGGGGACAAAAGAGAGAGGAGGCGACAAAAAATATCATTCTATCGCTCAAAAGAGAGAGGGGGTGGGGGAAAAAGAGAGAAAGGGGGGACAAAAGAGAGAGAGAGGGGGTGGGGACAAAAGAGAGAAGGGAGGGGGCAAAAGAGAGAAAGGCGTGGGGGCAAAAGAGGGAAGGGGGAGACAAAAGTGGGAAGAGGGGGACAAAAGAGAGAAGGGGTGGGAACAAAAAAGAGGGGACAAAAGAGAGAAAGGTATGGAGGCAAAAGAGAAAGGGTATTGGGGACAAAAGAGAGAGGAGGCGACAAAAAATATCATTCAATTGCTCAAAAGAGAGAGGGGGTGGGGCAAAAGAGAGAAGAGAGGGGACAAAAGAGGGAAGGGAGAGGACAAAAGAGGTAAGGGAAAGGGAGAAGAGAGAAAAGTGTGGGGGCAAAAGAGAGAGGGTAGGGGGGGACGAAAAATATAATTCTATCGCTCTAGAAAGTATGTGACTCCTTATGCAATCCTCTGTGTAAGAGTCAGATACGTCCTAAGATGGAGTACTGTTGCACAGAGCACTCTTTCTTGCCTTGACAGAGTAAAAAATTGACTTTGCAATCTAGTGGAGGGTGGGGGTGATCTCTTATGTTCTTTACAGCCCCCTTTCTCATAGAAAAAACGTTGCTAGTCTTTCTCTACTCGATTGTTATTTCCGTGGAAGGTTCTTGACTGAGTTACAATCTCTGGTTCCTCCTTGTAAGACATTTATAGCAAGATCTCATCTTATTACCACAGCTGAAAAGATATTTCCTCTTTTCCTCCCTGTGCCTAGCATCAGACAGAATTTCCATGAACAAAGTTTATTTCCAAGAACTTCCCATCTGTGGAACACATTATCACGAGACTGCTTCCACGGTAGTCTTCAAATCCAATGTCAACAAATACTTGTCATAAACTGTCCCCATAAGTAATCAAATTTTGTTCATTCAATTCATCATTTTAAATCCTCTCATAATATTCTTCAAGATTCAAAGAATGGATGAGAATTAGTAGATGTAGAACAGTTGAGGTAGCAGGTTCAGTTCATGTAGGAAGGCCAAGGAAAACATGTGAGGAAGTGATAAAAATGGACTTGAGAGAAAAAAAGGTAACGGTAAAGGTCGCATAGCCTGGACGCGCACGAGTGTCGTTGCCGACATCGCACACTGCCCATGGCTGTAGCGGCGGTGATTTGTTAAGAATCACCGTGTCTAGGGCACAGCAGATGGAAAGCGGAGCCCATCCCTCTCCTTCTGCTGCCTTGAACCTTCCCTGAGTTTTAGTCAGGTACCCATTTACTGCTGGGTGGACAGAGGGAGTTTTCAGACCCAAAAATTTGCATGCCGTGAGTGGGACTGAACCCGGGTCGTCCAGCCCAAAGACAAGTGCTATAACCACTCGTCCACAGGCCCTCCCTAAGAAAGAGGGACAAATAAAGACCTGGCTTAAGCTAGGTTAGTTTGGAAGTTAATTTCTTAAGGCCGGCCGGCCAACATATGTAAAACTGACGTTAAACCAAATATAATGATTATGATTCAAATGGGAAGAGGGATAAATATCTGTGGAAATTCATCTGCAATGAATCATTCACAAAGTAATTGTTTATAATAGAGATTGGTGTTATTAAAAATGAGAAGAAAAAAACTCTTTGTGAAAAGGTTGGTCATGCATGAGCTATAATAGACAATTATTTTGTTCACTTGCAAACAGGAACCTATGTAGCATAGCTGGGGTGTTCTTCAATCCCCACAATGCATTCACTTCTTCAGCAGAATTAGTTGTTCAAATTTCTGTGGTCACAGTGCACCCAGCAGTGGAAAAAATAAATTTTTGACTATGCTCAGATGGCCGTGAAAATGTTTTAAAGTGAAACTAGAAAGCAAATGTGAATCAACAAAAAAAAAATTAGCTCAAAAGGTCCACTTTTGGACTTTTAACAGCAAATTGAAGTTGGTTGGTTTGCGAGTTGTTCAAAATGATCATTATTTTTTCTGCAAAAAAAGCTCAACAGACAAAAAAAGGCATATTTTGGGATGGACTGTCCTTAATATGGTACATTTTACAATCTTAAGTGTGACTTTTTCATAAAACACATACAATAATGTCTTAAATAAGCCACATATATATGTATATAAATGAAATTTAGAATTTCTGATACCAAAAATGTTATTGCACCATTAGAGAGTGGCCGCACAGTGTGAATTTTGCCTTTTTTTGTGAAAATAAAAAATGTTGATGTCAGAAGTTTTTTTTGCAAGGAGATGCAGGCCTGGGGTTTTCAGATGTTTAAAATACACTATCTTGGCTAACAGATGCACATAGCCTACTACCTGCCCCAAAAGTTTTATGGACAGATCAAAATTTCCATTATTATGCAAAAATCTGGCAAAATGGGCTAAAATCAGCTGAACTCTACGAAAACCGTTGATCTGTTGTAAATCTGGTAAATCATACGTTTATGTAATTACCAATGATGTGGAACTAAAAATAAGGCTGGAAATTAATGGAATGATGTTATTTAAAGAAGATCAGTTCAATAAATGGTAATGAATGACCATTATTTGTCAAAATGGTCCACACGGTGTGAATTTTGGCTTTTTTTTTTGTAAAGCTCAAAAATTTTGAGGTCAACTTTTTTTGCAAGGAGATGCAGACATGGGATTTTCAGATGTTAAAAATACACCATTTTGGCAACAGATTTCTGTTGCCTAATACCTGCCTAAACCTGCCTTTCCGAAGGTATGCAAAATTCTGGTAAAATGGGCTAACATAAGCAGAAATCGATGAAAATCACCAATCTGAAGTAAATATCGTAAATCGAACCTTAGTGCAATTACCAATATGGAACTATAAAATGATGTTGAAAATTGATCGAATAATGTCATATAAAGTAAATGACATTGAAAGAAGTTTTAGGTATTCAACACAGCCACATCCACACGATCATGACTTACAATATTATAGCATGACTCAATGAAACTTCGTTTAAGGTCCAACACAGAAGCCACATTCATTGGGCATGACTGAACAGTATGTCCATGTTTGTCGCACCGCTTGCATCGTGGAATCTTCCTTTTGGATGCAATGAGGGGATGGGATTGGACAAGCATTCTTGTGAAGATATCCCTAGTGTTCAGTTTGATAGAGCATTGTAATGCTCGGGAAGCTGAACCGGACTTGTAGGCCCGGATATGCTTATTCCAGGCCTCGCTGGACTGTTCAGCATACACCGCAATAGGTTTTCCATCATTCATGGCGAACAACTCCCAGGAATGACCAGCCATCTGGTGGACACTAGGTGAAATGATTGCCCACGGAAAGGATCGTTTGTAGTGGATCATTAGGTCTTTACTGAGAGCATTCACCTTCTCGACATCAAGAACTTTGGATACATCGCAACTTTGTGTGATACTTAGCATCTTGTTGAAGTACGAGAGAAGTTCGCTGTATGCAGATTTGTCTGATGACTTGTTGATCTTCTCACAAATGCTATTCCAATTCTCGGGAGCAAAAAATCATTCGGCTACTGAACCTGTGTTGGTGTTCCCTCCATTAGGAGTTGGAGAATCGACAAGGAAATTGCATTCCATAATTTTATCACAGTCTGCCATAATTTTAGGTTTTCACTAGAAGCACCTTGTTAATACGTTTCCAACTAGCTATCAGCCACTTTCTTATTTCGAGTTATGGCGAAGTTATGCTCAAAAAGGGTGTTTATGAGAAAATGCCCAAATATAGTAATTTAGGTCCAGTCCTCCAAATTTCAGTTTTATAAAAGAAATTGTTATTGCATCTGAAGCGCCTGGTTAATACGCTTCCAACGAGGTATAAACCAGTTTCTGATTGTGAATTATGACGAAGATATGCCCAAAATTGGCGTTTTTTGAGAAAATGCCCAAATATGGTAATTGAAGCCCAGTCCCTCAAATTTCAGGTTTGTCAAGGAAATTGGTATTGCATCTGAAGCGCCTGGTTAATACGCTTCCAACGAGGTATCAACCAGTTTCTGATTGTGAATTATGACGAAGATATGCCACACATTGGCGTTTTTGAGAAAATGCCCAAATATGGTAATTGGAGCCCAGTCCCCCAAATTTCAGGTTTGTCAAGGAAATTGGTACTGCATCTGAAGCGTCGTGTTAATACGCTTCCAACGAGTTATCAGCCACTTTCTGATTCTGAGTTTTGGCGAAGTTATTAATTTTTTCCACTTTTTGGCTTTCTGGGCGCACTGTGCAGCGGTGATGTGGCAGCCAAAGTTTCCATCCTCCTCTCTTTCGCCGATAGCTGCAATCACGTACAACATAAAAGAAAATAGAAACCCTCCAACAATAGGATTTTCTCAATGGCTCATTTCCCTCAATGTTTTATTCCTTTATTCTCTCACAGCACTGAAAAGTTACATATAAGCTTTTCATCGCCCAGTGGAGAGGGATAAACAAAATCGGAACTTCGAAAAGCTGCAACTGAACACAATAATCTTATCTGCCAAAGAGAAAGACTTTCCTCCCTTCTTCCCTACGTGTCATTTCAGACTTCCTCCCATGATTCAACTTCCTGTACACGTTAGCTCTTATTCTACTCTTACTTCCAATGGAATCTTCCATTCTCCTACGTAATTTCAAACATGTGGAAAATTACCAATTAAACCGTTGTCCTTGTAACCTCATTTTTTTTACCATTATTTCCAAAGTGATCTAGTTTATTCGTCAAGTAAACCCTCAACCACATTATGTAGCGTAGCTGGGGGGTGTTCCTATTTACTTGCCTCCCCACAAGGAAAAAGTTAGACACAAGGTCGGTTTTTAATGTGGGGAAAATCCTGCTCCCCAAAAAGGGGCACTCTGGATTGGAACAAAAATTAAAATTGCCTCAGTGTAGAAGGAGTTCTCCTTCACTGACTGAGGACAGAAAAGTTGAAGTGTAGTATCAGAACAGATACTACACTTTGCTCCTAGCCACAAGGCCAAGCTGGGGTGTTCTTCAATCCTCGCAGTGCATTCATTTTGTTAACAGAATCAGCTGGTTGAATTTTTGTAGTCGCAGCGGTGAGGTGGCAGCTGACTTCTAACGTCACAGGTTGATCAACCATTGTTAGATCATTTTATGCCAAAACTGCAGTTCTTTTTTTAATCATCATATTCGGTTTAACGCCCATTTTACATGCTGGCACGTGTCAGACGGCTTTTAGAAATTGAATTCCATCACTTCTTCCCATGTTTTCCTTGGCCTTCCCCTGTGAGCTTATCCTGTTACCTTAAATGTTCTACATCTAACCCAAGAACTCTCATTTATTCTTTCAATGTGGTCATACCATCGAAGTCTCCTGTTCTGCACACATCTCCCTATATGGTTTAGACTTGATCTTCCTCTGAGATGATCAAATCTAAGCATGTCTTTACAACTTTTATCATCAAATGCACTTGGAAAAAATAGTTAGCGTCTTGTTTAAAAACAGTTCTAATTCTTCAAGTTAGCTGCTTCTGAGGTTTGGTGAACAGATACATGCACATAGCAACAGGAATTTATTTTGTCATTACAAATTACACATACATTTTTAAATAGAGAATTTACCCTACTTATACAGGGTGGGCCAAAATAAGGGTCCTATCTTTAAATTTGAATAACTTGAATTTGAATAACTTCCACAAAATAAAAGTTAAACTCACCAAACTTTATGTGTGTGTAGACTGCCCCTTCCGAGATTTTTTGAAATAAACAAAACAAATTTTAGCCGAAAAACACTTCTTAAAACTTACAAAAACTAAAGTATTGTTTTTTACACTGTTTTGAGTTTTTTAAGCAAAAATAATGTTTTCTAAATGAGGGTACGTTCCTTAGGGCTAATACGGCTCATGCTTGCTTCGGAAGGGGTCCTTTACTTATTCTAAAAAAAAAAAAAAAAAAAAAAAAAAAAAAAAAAAAAAAAAAAATCAATAAATAAAAAAGTTATGAATTTTTAAAAATAGGACCCTTATTTTTGCCCACCCTGTATAAAAACGCTTCCTTTTTATGCCTTGTAGATATATCCCATAATGCAGATATATTTCTTGCTTTGCTTCTATAAAAGCTACTAATAATCATATTCAGTTTAACATTGCTTTACGTTTTGTATACACAGATCAATTTGTTTTTTAGGCATATATTTTGTAAATAAATCGTCTGTAAACGATAGATTCTATTTAACCCATAGCTGATAGCTACTACTGTAGTACTATGGGTTTTAATTGTCCTGAATAAAAAAAAAAAAACTTTTATTCACCCCTTTTTAAGTGGCTACATAGTTGCTAAAAATAATAATGAGACATTTTATATTTAAAAGGGAAGTAACTCTTTGTCTTTTGTTATCTCATTTGAAATAATGTGCATTTTGGAAAACAGAGTTATATCCCTTGCATTCAAGACCAGCTGACATTTTCATGGATGTGTGTCGCACAGCAACTTCAATTAATACGTCTTCATTATACAGTAATTCTTCTTTAGTTGTTAATATATAATAAATATTATTTGTTGATCTATACAGAAGCGTTTTTATTCAATTTATTCTTCATATTTGTCCCTTAAAACTCACAAATACCGCACATAATTTAAACAAGATAAACAAAACAAACCACTTTTCAACTGGACGAATATTGTAAAAAAAGAGAAAAAAGATGAAAAGAAAAAACTCAGATTTATTTGAAAAAAAAAATACAAATAAAAGAAAGACTTGTCAGAAAAGATTTTAATAAACCAACAAAAGTTGTTTGAGAAATCTCAACTAAGGATTTAAACTTCTTTAAATCAACAATTTTTGCATCAACTGACAGTGATATTGCCACTGAAGCGTCAGGGGCTATTGTGATAAGAGTCAGATTTATAAGGAGGCAATTTGGACAATAAGATTTTTTTCACATTGTATTTAAAATCAATTAGGATGTAACCCGATTTGTACTTTGTTGCAAAGTTGCTCCCCTTTCATCAATTTCTTCATCGAAGAATAAATAACAAACGACGAAGTTGATAAGTTGTGAAATGAGCAAAATGATTTTGTACATTTGGTATAATTGTACAATTCCTGGTCTTTTGCATAAACTCTGAGTGTGTGTGCCAGACCCCATTTTGCATTTTTTTGTTTTTCCAGAATTTATATAGAACTCATTTATATTATTTTATGTGTTCTTTTAACTTCAATTTCCGAAATAATATTTTAAATTGATTGTTTAACCCTGTTTTACACTTAAATTTTTCAATTTATTTATCAATTTTATAACAAGTTATTTTCATCCTACCCTTTTCCCAGATTCCAATTGTCCCATTGTTCATCTGGTTGTCCAGTCAATACTAAAAAGTTGTCACCCAATTTTAGCCAAAATTGTTGATTGAATTCAGTTTCAAACATTTCATGAATCATTATCATTGTCTATTATTCGTTTTATTGATGTTAGATGAAAGGAATGTTGTGATTTCCAATTTCTCTCAATTGTGTTTAAAATAATCTTTTACAGTTTTCTTTTTAAATTATTATTTTTTCATTACGTGGCTTTGAATTGAGACAACTGTGTCAATGTCACATTACTATGCTATCACTCTCAATCATAATGGATCTTTGAATAATAGCAACTACGGAGTGGCTTTGCATTTTTCAAAGCTCTTAAATAAGGGTGGCATCACCGGATGTAGTTTTCTGTCAAGACATTACAGATTGGTTTGGGGATCACACTGAAGTTGGAATCTTTATCATATTATTGTTTTGCTTTGCTTGCCTTTATTTCTTATATAAACAAGGTACTAGGGTTGTGGTGTCGTAAGTTTTGGAAGAAGTCTGAGTTGTAAGAATAAATAGAGTCTGAATATTGGAAGACTTTAAAATAAAAGCGTTTGAGTAGGAGTCGGATATTTCGGAATTCTAGGTGTTCAAGACATAATTTTTTGGAATCTTAGGAGTCAAAGTCAGACTTTATACCTTCTAACTCCTCAATCCTGCTTTCAATTTTGCACTATCACTCGGGACCAAAGCATTTCCATAGTCAGATACTCTACTGATGAATTAATTCTCACTTTTATTTGATATTTAAAAATATTTCAGAGAGCATATAAATATAACATCTATATGTAAAACATACACATTATATATATATCTATATATATATATATATATATATATATATATATATATATATATACTTTCTGTACCTACCCAATGTAACTGGGATTCATTAATATCATTTAGTCTAAATATTAAAAATTAAAAAAAAAATAATGTGTAATTCATGAAGAGATGGAAAAAAGAAAGCTCAAAATGTAATTGACATTTTTTTTTACCTCCTTACATTTTGAGCCTTTTTAGGTCATTATTTAAAATAGTCTCCATTGTAATAATCTTTCTTGTCGGAATAATTATTTTTGGAAAGAAACTGGAGTTAATTCAACTTTTTTATGTAAAGAATATGCTGCAATGATGAAAAGGTAGAACTGGCAAGTCAAAATCAAACATCGATTTGTCAGATGCATTGCTGTTTAGGTCCAACATGGAAAATCCAATATGATAAGTTTATATATTAGATTATTATACTAAAGCTAGCTGAAATAATCAACGTTTGTTTCCCTAAGGCCCTTTTCCTATATATTTTAATTGCACAAAATAAATGTTAACTCTCTTCCTTATAAACAAAAGAGAATATCACCACAAGTAGTAAAACTATTTAACCCATCTCTTATTAAGTTTCTATCTTCATTCTTGTCTAAAAAATATTTCAGACAGCATAAAGACGGCGGAAGCTGGAAGTCTTTGACAATAATTGCCTCTGACACATCTTGTATTGCCGGCCAGTTGACAGTGTCCCAACAGCTATTCTCCACCAAGACCTCAATCTTAAGTCTCTGCCATCTGTTCTTCGATGGTTTGGGGATGCAGTTTGTCATCCGGAAAGAAAGATAATCTTCCCTATCTCTCTGTCTGGGTGGCACAAGCTGGTCAGTGACAGCTGAGAACCTGGACAAGAACCATCAAGAAGGACTTGGCCAAACTCTCAGGTCCACAGGTGGTCGGCCT
This sequence comes from Sepiola atlantica, assembly GCA_963556195.1. NCBI lineage: Eukaryota > Metazoa > Mollusca > Cephalopoda > Sepiida > Sepiolidae > Sepiola > Sepiola atlantica. The sequence goes on from OY744542.1 coordinate 30,592,329, forward strand.
TCGATGGCGGAATTGCGATTGGCTAGCCATCTCATGCGACCTTGCTCAGGATCACCGTGCATGGGTCGCCATGATTCGAGATGTAGTGCAAGCCAGGGAAGAAGCCAGGTCAACCCGATCAGGATAAACGCCGTTTCAACATATATATATGTATATATATATATATATATATATATATATATATAGAGAGAGAGAGAGAGAGAGAGATATTATATATTATGAATAGACATATATATGTTTTGTGTTCTTATTTTACGCTCATCAGTATGGAATAATGTAACCGTATTGCCAGTCGGATAATTTGAACCACGGATCCAAGTGTTATGAACCCTGGTTTTGTAACCATTCAGCCAGCACGATGATCACGCTTTGATATGTGAGAGAAATACGCTTTGTATACTTTCAATGTAAAAACAAGTACTGTGATTCTAAAGAGAGTTCCAATCTCCCAAGGGAGAGAACCTTGCAACGTGGCTAATTTATGAATCATCAATTTATTATCACTCGAAAGGGCTCGACTTTATAGGGACTTAATAATTATTATTAATTATTATCGCTTTGAAATGCGAGTGAAATACGTGTGTATATATATATATATATATATACACAGGGTCTACCATAAGTAACTATATATTTTCTTTTTGTTTGTAACTTTGTTAATACTACATATAGCATCGTTGAATTTAAGGAACAAATCTGAACTGTCATTTTTGAAATCCTAGAAGTCAGAATCAGACCATTATACATTCCAACTCTGCAACCCGGTAAGATACACTTATGCCTAGTGACACTCACCTGAAAATAACAGTTTGTTGCCCAACTCATACATTGTCAAATTCGGGCTTTCTCTAAAATGTCCACACTTCAAACTAGCATAGTATGGCTTAAGACCATTCAATATTTGGCAAAATCTTTATTTCTTAATTTTAATGAAATTTGAATTATAAAGGAGAGTAGAAAGTAGACCTAGTGTTTACTTTCGGCAATCTCTTAACTCTCACTCCCTCTATTTTGTCATTTAGTTTCCACATTTCATGAGCAATGTTTCTGACAAAGGGGGAAGGATCGCTGTTTCCCGAGTCAACTATAAAGGAGAGTAAAAAGTAGACTTTCAACAATCTCTTAACTCTCAGTCCCCCTATTTTGTCATTTAGTTTTCACATTTCATAAGCAATGAAGGATTGCTGTTTCCTGAGTCGGCTGTTGTTTTGAGTGGGTGATATGTGGAGATTTTCAATCCTCTCAGAGTATTCATAATCATTCAACTCTCAATCTATCCATTTTATCCTCGAGTGTTTTTTTTTTAGCCTGGTGACTCATTAGTAAAAAAAAAAGAGCAAAGCTGTAGGTCCTTAAAATTGAAGCAAATGTAGGTGCTTTTTCGGAATAGGTATCCAGAGACTTGCAGTTGTAGTGTACGCAGTTCCAAATACAAACGGAGAAAGCTGAGTCAAGTTCCGATGCTTCTACACAATATCAACCAAACTAAACTGACTTTTGCCGAACTAAACCTAAAACTAAGGTTAGGGTAAAAGAGAAAGAGTTTGGTTCGTATTGTGTAAGAGGTACCGAAAAAACAGTACAGAATACACTTAAATAAAAGATAAAAATTAACAATTTCTCTCGTTAATACATTCAGTTTGTTCTGTTAACGTTCGTCAGTCTCAAAAGTCTTCGGTGAAACTCAGAATTTATGACATAAGTACTGAAATTTTCTTGGATACCTATTCCTAAAAAGTACTCAAATTTAAATCAGTTTTGGACTTTCTAATTGAAGCCTATGTCTACAAAGTTAAAAATTCAATTTTTTTTTTTTAATTTCCTCATTTCACCATAGCAGCACATGTTTGTTTGCTTTGAAGCAGTGAAAAGATAATGTGAATATTAAATTAAGCCCGATACTTAGGAATAAGAAGTATTTATATTCATGGAATTGTCTTTTTTTTAAAGAGAGCGAGAAAGCGAAAGAAAAAGAGATGTTAAATATTGGACCGGGAAGATCAACCACTGCATATTTTAGTTCAGAATAACAAGAAATATGGAAGGTGAAAGGTCAGCAGAGGTGAAATCACTGAACCAAGAGCAGCAAAAATTAGTTAGGCTGTGGGAATGTACTAAAGAGAAATATTATATTGCATAGCTTAAAGAGAGGGTGATAGCAAGCAGGCGGTCTGTTTTGAAGCATGCAAGGGTGTTGGATGCAAAATTAAATGGACTGACAATATATAAAAATGAGTGATTTCGATCTTTTTCTCTGTCTTCTCCACCCCCACTATTCTGTGGTTAACCCCCCCCCCCCACTCTGTGGTTTCCCCTCTCCCCCGCTACTCTATGGTCCCCCTCCCCGCTACACTGCGGTTCACCCCACTACTCTGTGGTTCACCCCATTACTTTGTGATCCCCCCCCCTCCCCCGCTACTCTATGGTCACCCTCCCCGCTACGCTGTGGTTCAGCCCCCGCTACACTGCGGTTCATCCCTCACTACTCTGTGGTTCACCCCCCACTACTCTGTGGTTCACCCCCCAGTTACTCTGTGGTTCACCCCCCCCCACAACTCTGTGGTTCACCCCCCCCCACTACTCTGTGGTTTTGAACCAAGATCTTGTTGAATAAATTGTTCGCTTTCTTCTATCAGATCTGTGTTGGGTTTAGTCTTTTTAACGGTATAAGACATTTTAATTACAGCACAAACATTTCCTGGGATGATCACGTTAAGAGTGCACACAGGAAAACCGACCAGCAGCCAAGGTATGAATGACAATTTGTGAACTTTAATTTTTCTGTAACAGCAATTTTGTTGCTGCATATGTGACACCAGGTTGAGTATGCAACAGGGAGAAAGAGAATATTGGTAAACTTACAAGCTTGTGTATCGTAGCTGCCCTCCTGGACCAGGCTGTTGATTTTGTAGACGGGTTTTTACTAAATCGATGGGGAAGACGCACGTCACGCCAACAATTCCTGCAATGGCGCCATTGATGACCTTTGGAACTAATCTGAAAAAAAAAAGAAGAAAATGACTGATATTTATTTGAGGTCAAATTTGGTTTCATTAAAAGTTGAAAAGATTATTGATTAAAATAAGAAATTCTTATATATATATATATATATATATATATATATATATATAGAGGAGAGAACCCCAACAGAGAGCTCGATTATTAAAAAAACTAAAAAATAAGAGCGTAATATTTATTTATTTATATATGTATTACAGAAGATCAGAACAACATCGATACCGTCGGTTTCAAATCCAAACAAAGGGGACCTATAATTGATCCTCTTTACCGGACTCTTTTCAGCCTCTTTTTATGTCTGCCACCCCAGAGGTGCAGACATAAAAAGGGGCTGAAGAGAGTCCAGTAAAGGAAATCAATTATAGGTCCCCTTTGTTTGGATTTGAAACCGACGGTACCGATGTTGTTCTGATCTTCTGTAATACATATATAAATATAACATATATATATATATATATATATATATATATTTTTATTTTTTTATTTTATTTATATACATGTATATATATATAAATATATATACATATATGTATATATTTATTATCATTAATCAGACTTTCAAGGCTTGTTAATTTTTTTAAAATCCAGAGCATGTATAAATAAACAATAGAAAGTTAGATTCCAGTAACTATGCCTTTATTCAGTTTAAAAAAAAAAATATCCAGATCTTGATGGAACCGTTTCCTCGACACATAGACAACGATAATACAGTTATATATCCTGGATTTTCTATAACTTACTCATAAGAAGGAAAGTCCCAAACACTATATATATATACAGTGTACACCCTCCCTAAAGAAAATGACGGAGAAAAGTTATGCTTCACAAGTGCTTACACTAATATTCATATTAAATCATAAAATTACGTCAGTAATTTACTTTTTCATATATAAATTATTATGTTTCTGAATTTTTGAGATGAGGATTGATAATTTGAATAATTTGGATTATTCGGACTACTGTTCTCACCTTGAGTATTATTCTCACAGCGTTCTGGCCGATGTAACCTCTGACTATCTTCAGGTGTATCTTGTTGAACTCGAGAATCTTTCTGTCGAACTCCGGAATCTGCATGGAATTTCGAATGGAACACTTTTATTTAATCCATGGGGGTAGCATGCTCTCGTTCGATCAGCCATGACCGGGTAGAAGTCTTTAGTAATTCGCAATTCCTAGTATCGCCCGCACTAAAGATTGAACCGTCAACCTTCAGAAGATTGCACCTAGACTTGAATTTTACTTAGTACTTTATCTGTTACGCCATGGGTCTTCTAAAATTCAGCTCTAAGTGCATAAACTCCATTTCATCAACTCGTCGACTATGATGAAGACACCCAAACTGTTTATTTGTGGCGAGCAGGTCTGTTGAAACATCATGGTGAAAATATGACCGTTTGTTTGCACCACAAACAAGTGCTTGGTAACATCTTTGAGCAGCATTCAACCAAGTGCCGCAGTATATTTAAGATTCATAGACGAAAAACCCAAGGATTGAAAAGGATTACCCTGGATATGGCAAAGCAACGTAAAACAAAAAATTCTGATGTTCAACACGGTCACATGATTTGCTGTCAATGCATAACTGCTTACGAAAACATCAACGCAATTTCCTCCGACACAGAGGTGGAGGAGACTCCAATAGATAGCATTGATGATAATGCTTTGGATGATGTAACGTACAATGAGACACCAAGAAAACGTCTCAATACGAGTTTGGAAATGGTTAGAATATCTCCAGTAAATCTACATAGTGTACCGCAACACAGTCATGACACAAGCGCCAAGCGGAAATTGTACAAAGTTATCGGCACTTTTCAAAGCACCATTGCTTAAGTGTATGATGTGAACAAGAATGTACTTCTTCTTTCGTTTGCTTCACAGCATCTCACTGTTAGATCACCAGCTCGGTTGAGAAAAGCCATGCTAATGTTTTGTTGTCTAGTGCAGCTATGCCGGCTTCGCCGTTGGGTGGTTGATATTCAAGGCATGACTCGATGATGTGGTCTACTGTCTGTTCAGAGTGACCACAGTCGCAGACAGCCGAGTCCCTGAGTCCTGATCCTTTCATGGTCGCTGCGAAACGGCCGACACCTGTCCTGAAGCGGTTGAGCATTGCCCACTGCCGGCGAGGGAGGTTCATGCCTGGTAGGTTATCCAGTTCCTCTACAAATCTGTGCAACCTTGATTTATCTGCTGCCTGCCATTTCTCTGTCCAGCAACGTTTCAGCCAGATTCGTTTTGTGACGTCACCGGGTGTTGAAAGCAGGAGCTGGTGGGCATGCTCCAAGAATGGGAGTCGTGACTTCAGGCAAGCTCGTGGAGGGGTTTCTGTGGCGAGCTTGTTGAGAAGTGGTCCTCATCGATAGTGGTCTTTCTTGACAGTGCAAGGACAGCAGCCTCACAGCGCAGGGTTAGTGGTGCGATGCCGGCGAGAATCGGTAGTTGGTTGATTGGTGTGGCACGCAAACAGCCAGAGACTGTGCGTAAGGCGGTGTACTGGACACCTCCGACTCTGGTTTTATGAAAGTGATGCAGGGTGGAAAGCAGCAGAGTTAGAACAGCTGCATGATGCTATGAGGAAGAAATTGAAGACTGCTTCATATCTTGAGAAGATTCACATACTGCCACTGATCCCCGACAATTCGTCACGAGAGTATGCATCAAAACATTTGGATGTGAGCGAATACCAGATTCGAACTGCTCCTGCATTAAAGAATGTTGATGGAATCCTGGCTAAACCTGCACCAAAAAAAGGTAAAGAACTTCCAAGAAACTCTCAATCTAGTCCAAAGTTTCTATGAAGATAACAAATACAGTCGACAGATGCCTGGAAAGAAGAACTATGTGAGCATCAGTCGAAATATGCAAAAAAAAAAAAAAAAAAAAAAAAAAAAAAGGAGATACGTTCTGTTCAATATCCCAACATAAAAATTGAATTTTCCAAGTTTTGCACTCGAAGATCAAAATAGTGTGTTCTTGCTGGATCATCAAGCATCCATTCTACTTACATATGCAAGACTCACCAGAATGCAGTATTGCTGGTTGATGCAATCGACTGGGGTATACATACAAAGACCTAATCAAGAAAGCTGTCTGTGACCCAGATAAAATAAGTGTGTATGATGCATCGATGTGATTTATATCCACGAAGTGCTGCTTTAAAAAAGTTTCTGAATGATAAGCTCAATCATCTAGATATTGACTCTGAATTCCATTATTGTTAGTGGCAAACAACAGATCGTGCTGCACTGGCTACCCTTACAACGACATTCAAAGAATACAAAGAACTCCTCATTGATAGCATTAACAACCTTACTGGCAGAATCCCAAGCAAGATACGTGAAATTGATGAAGGAATCTCTAAGTGTGAATGAGGTTTTAGTGCTAGGGGACTTTGCGGAGAACTATCAGTAGGTGATCCAGAATGAGATAGCAAGCTTCCACTGGAGAATGAGATAGCAAGCTTCCACTGGATAATGAGATAGCAAGCTTCCACTGGAGAATGAGATGGCAAGCTTCCACTGGATAATGAGATAGCAAGCTTCCACTGGAGAATGAGATAGCAAGCTTCCACTGGAGAATGAGATAGCAAGCTTCCACTGGAGAATGAGATAGCAAGCTTCCACTGGAGAATGAGATAGCAAGCTTCCACTGGAGAATGAGATAGCAAGCTTCCACTGGAGAATGAGATGGCAAGCTTCCACTGGAGAATGAGATGGCAAGCTTCCACTGGAGAATGAGATGGCAAGCTTCCACTGGAGAATGAGATGGCAAGCTTCCACTGGAGAATGAGATGGCAAGCTTCCACTGGAGAATGAGATGGCAAGCTTCCACTGGAGAATGAGATGGCAAGCTTCCACTGGAGAATGAGATGGCCAGCTTCAACTGGAGAATGAGATGGCAAGCTTCCACTGGAGAATGAGATGGCAAGCTTCCACTGGATAATGAGATGGCAAGCTTCCACTGGATAATGAGATGGCAAGCTTCCACTGGATAATGAGATGGCAAGCTTCCACTGGAGAATGAGATGGCAAGCTTCCACTGGAGAATGAGATAGCAAGCTTCCACTGGAGAATGAGATAGCAAGCTTCCACTGGATAATGAGATAGCAAGCTTCCACTGGATAATGAGATAGCAAGCTTCCACTGGATAATGAGATAGCAAGCTTCCACTGGAGAATGAGATAGCAAGCTTCCACTGGAGAATGAGATAGCAAGCTTCCACTGGAGAATGAGATAGCAAGCTTCCACTGGAGAATGAGATGGCAAGCTTCCACTGGAGAATGAGATGGCAAGCTTCCACTGGATAATGAGATGGCAAGCTTCCACTGGATAATGAGATGGCAAGCTTTCCACTGGAGAATGAGATAGCAAGCTTCCACTGGAGAATGAGATAGCAAGCTTCCACTGGAGAATGAGATAGCAAGCTTCCACTGGATAATGAGATTGCAAGCTTCCACTGGATAATGAGATAGCAAGCTTCTACTGGAGAATGAGATAGCAAGCTTCCACTGCATAATGAGATAGCAAGCTTCCACTGCATAATGAGATAGCAAGCTTCCACTGGAGAATGAGATATCAAGCTTCCACTGTAGAATGAGATGGCAAGCTTCCACTGGAGAATGAGATAGCAAGCTTCCACTGGAGAATGAGATAGCAAGCTTCCACTGGAGAATGAGATAGCAAGCTTCCACTGGAGAATGAGATAGCAAGCTTCCACTGGAGAATGAGATGGCAAGCTTCCACTGGATAATGAGATGGCAAGCTTCCACTGGATAATGAGATGGCAAGCTTCCACTGGAGAATGAGATAGCAAGCTTCCACTGGATAATGAGATACCAAGCTTCCACTGGATAATGAAATACCAAGCTTCCACTGGATAATAAGATACCAAGCTTCCACTGGAGCATGAGATAGCAAGCTTCCACTGGAGAATGAGATAGCAAGCTTCCACTGGAGCAAAGAGTATTGTACAATGCATCCTGTAGTCATCTACTACAAAGAGACAGATGGAAACTTCCAACATAATACTCTCTGTTTTATTTCAGATGACAACACATTGGACATCAGTTTTGTTCACAAGATTGGTAGAATGCTTGATGCGAAGGCCCTCAAACATTGATGGGCAGTAAAAAGATTTCAAGAACTTCCTTTATTTATGTTTCCATAAAGAGGATTTTTTCCATCGAAGCAGAGTGGATTTTCTTTGCAACTAGTCACGGGAAATCACAGTGTGATGTAATTAGTGGTGCGGTGAAGCGTCATGCTGCAAAACAAAGTTGACAGAGACCACTCAACAACCAAATTCTGGATTATCGTGTGGTGCTGGAAGTATGCCAACAAAAAATGAAATCAATTATCTTCTTTGGCATTGACAAAGAAGACATGGCCGAGGTGAGAAAGAAGATGGAGAGATTCGAAGAAGATAAAATGGTACCAGGTACAAGAAGCAGTCATCATTTCTATTCTCCAGTCAGCGTCACAAATTGGACACAAACTGTGCAGTGAGGATGACTCGTTTATGGACATGCATGACTTCAAAAATCCAACTAAAGTTTATATTGGCAACATTGCACCATCGTCTTACATCTCTTGCGTGTAGAATCCGTAGTGGTGGGTCGGTTTGGTGAACAAAGTTGATGAGGAGCAAGGTGATATAGATGTCCAATTCATGCACCCCCATATGGACCACGGAAAAACATTCAACTGGCCAGAAGATGGTGATAGCTGCTATGTCCCTATAAAAACATGTGCTTACAGGCACCTATTACAGCCACTGGAAGGACTATCAGAATTTGTGATGACGATTATGATAAAACGATTTATGCATTTGCAAAACTTAATTCGTAAACAGTTGTGGTTTTGATTTTTTTTTTAACATGCTATGATGTACCTTATAAATAACTTCTAATTTTCTGTCTATGCATTAAATTACCAATAGCAAAATGAAAAATAAATTTTGTGATACATTTGAGTTTATTTCCTCCAGTGGAAACAGCAAGACTGTACGGTCGCGACGTGTCAATGCGAAAAAAATGTCCGTTTTTCAAGTTAAATTGTGGGCTAATGGAGAAAGAACAAAACTTCAGTTTTGGATGAGAGAAAGTTAAAACTGTATAAAACACACAGAAAAAGAACATTTTTATTTTCCAATAGTACCACATATTTTTTTAGGTTTGATAGTCCCACACGTAAATTTAGGTAAACATGTACAATAACTCAAAAACAGTTGATTTTTAGAGGTTTTAATTGTGATTTTTGGATTTCTTGTGTAAAAAAAACCTTGCCTGTACCGATTTTTAACATTCTAGATCGTCTAGAATTCATTTTATGCACAAAATATATGTATATATACAAATGAAATAATAATATATAAAATAGAATAAAATTATCTCATGACCAGACACACATACAAAACACACAAAGTTAAATTTTAGATATAGATCCTCAGAAATTCTTGTTGATCATAGAAAATAACCTCCACCCACACAAGACAATCAGATTTAACTAGAGAACATTCGTTTTCCTTCTTTTATCCTTTCATTTCCTTCTTGGTTCATTTATACTGGAAAAGAACCAGACAGCAAGCGCTCATACATAAGATTGCAATATGTGCCCTGGTGGGCAGATCCGAAAATATTCATTTGAGTTCAACATTTTCAAAAATTCTGTTCATACTTCATTGAAAGCTTGAGGAAAAAAAAAAAAAAAAAAAAAAAGGTTTCCGAAAATTACCTAACAAAAAAATTACCTAACAAAAAAATTACCTAACAAGAAAAAAAACTAAAAAAAAAATTACCTAACAAAAAAATTACCTAACAAAAAAAATTACCTAACAAGAAAAAAAACTAAAAAAAAAATTACCTAACAAAAAAACAAATTGGGATTTACTTTGCTTCTACAATCGTCAAAAAAACTCAGTACGAAATAGTAAGCTACACATTTATTTTTATTTATTATTTTTAAAAATTTATTTTGTATGCTTACGATTTTCCATCGACCGATTACACTCATGTATAATTGTATATATATATAGTAGCAGGATAACCCGACATTGCTCGGAATTGAATGAGGATCACTATGTACTTTTAAACTATGCCATAACACAGTATTACTTTCTTTGTTTTTACTGCCTTCTCCTGTTTCACCCCCTAATATAGTCGGACAAAGCAGAAAGGTCGAAAAACTATCTAAATTAGTGTCTTATACATATGATATATGTATTTGAAGTTGTAAGGGGGTTTCTTTCCCCATGGGTCACTTAGAGGTGGCAGCACATAGATATTTGGCACATAGAGGTTAGTGCCCGCATAGCCCCCTTAGGGTGCACTTAGAGATTTAAGAACACTTCCATTATCTTCCCCAGTAAATCTTACATAAGAATACACTTGTTCCAAAAGGCTTCCCATGTTAAAGATAAAAAGTAGTATAAATATGCCTTTGTATGCCAAGAAGCAACCGTTAAGCTAAATTTCAGAAAGTCGGAAGTCAATGATCACCAACCGGAGAACAACAACAAAGCAACCGAACAAAAACGAATGTAGAAATGAAACGAAGAACGAACCGAAAATAGCGAAAAACTAAAAATAATGGTAAAGGGGACATAACCCTGCAAGCTATTGGAATATTTAGATTTTCAAGAAATTATTATCACTACTCAAACAAAGTTGGCTAAGATCAAAGTGCAGTATCTGTTCCGATGGATACTGCACCCTATACCGGTGTTGTCTTGGCCTTCGGGTCTTGATTTACGCCCGTCAATGGGTCTGTCCTGTGCAGTTCTGGGAGGTCCACCTTCCCAGGCTTTGCCTCCCCTCCTTGGGGAGGAGTAAGTTTATTGCTTACTGCCTGAGGCGCCCCTATCGGGGAATGCCGACGGGACTGCCCAGGCAATTTTTAAACCCCACTTTCCCGACCCGACCTTGGGTCACATCTTACTTGTGGGAGTAAGATAAAAATTGGCCTTGTGCCTAACTCCTGGAGAGGAGTAAATCAATACTCAAACAAGAATTCTTCGAGGTAAACAAATTTACGACAATTTATTTACATACGTTCTAAGAATGCAACAAACAATCAAATCCGGTTAAAAGAAACAAATAATATATAATACTGTTCAAACCACTGTAAAAAGTTTTAGGGTTTTATGAAGTAAAAGGTTCGTCTCCTCTAGAAACATGCGTAAAAGTTATTTTGTTCCGAAATTGTTATTAAATCATAGAATGATATACTCCTGAATTTAATAATATATCTATTTTTTTTTGTTTCATTTTACCTCAGTCAAAGTTCTCAGAAATCAAGGGGGCCCCTTCCTGGGGCTAACACTTGATCTCTATATGAGATACATAGATATTCAAATATTCCATTAAAGTTTTCCTTTACCTGTCAAATGTTGAGTTAGTAAAGTTTAGAACATTAATTTTCCTTTCCCCAATTGACCAGTTAACTATCATCTTTCTTGTGGTCTCTTGGTCTTACCGGATTCTAGGACAGAATTCATCTAGTCTGGTGGAGTATCCAGCTAAGTACTGTTACTTGAGGTAACATTACTTGGAGAAGGTGCACCATTTCTTGTATGAGCCAGTGTATAGCCGTGTCGAGGGGATCTTATTTGGGCTTCGAATACTTTGTGATTTTGGATATTTGGTCAGGGTTTACTTGTAGGGTGAAGTATCCTCATATCTGGTTGTCCTGACAAACCCTAGTACAGAGAGATGGAAGACACTCGAGGCTGGTGTCTAGTAGGTAATTCAAACTCTATATAGATAAAACTCAATGTGTGAATGTCTGTCTGTGCATGTGTGTTCCCTATAGAAAGAAAGGTTAGAGAATCTACATAAAATCTAAAAGTGTATTCTTATGTAAAATTTATCAGGGAAGACAATGGAAGTGTTCTCAGAGCTCTAAGTGCACCCTTAATAGGGGTATGAGGGCATAACACCCTTAAAACTTCAAATATATCCTATTTTTATGAAATTTAAATCATATGTATGAAATTTTCTGGGGAAGATAATGGAAGTGGTCCTGAATCTCTCAGTGTATCCCTAACCTAAGGGATCTATGGGGCTGAACTTCCTTTAAAATTTCAAATAAATCTCATTTGGATGAAATTTATATCATATGTATAAAATTCGTCAGGGAAGACAATTGAAGTGGTTCCAAATCTCTATGTTACTCTCCATGTGCCCCGCCTCGAAGTGACCCATGGAGACAGAACCCCTTAAAACTTCAAATACGTATATCTGATTTTCCTTATAAGTGTTATTTTAAAACTCGACTTAACAAATGTCTGAATTGTTTATTTGGGAAAGTATCAGACTGAAAACATTGAGTGTGCGGTTTCGATTCTACCCTTCGATTTAAAATAAAAAATTACATGAAATCAAAGAAAATTTGTTTTCCTTTTTTTTAATATAATAAAATGTAAGTGTAGAATTTTGGTATACTTAATATGTAACACCTTTCCGTCAGCCTATCTGCCTTCTCTCTCTCTCTCTTTAACACTGTCTATATACCTAGATCTATCTATATCTAAATGAATAAATGCAAAGGTTTTTTTCATTTATCACTCCTATATTAACATCAAAACGGGTTACTGTTATTTAAATCAATAAAACAAACTATTCTTTTGGAATACTGTATATAAAGTAAAGAGGAAATACCCATCGACATTCATAGATCTGTCTAATTAGCATAACTACTTTTTTAAACAGTCTATAATAAATTACGGTTTGGTGTTATTCATTTGTGATTTTATCGTTCCATTTATTCCATATATATGTATTATTTTTGTCGCTATTAACAGTAATTAATTTAAGTGATTTAATAAAAAAAGGATAAATTATTAAACCTTTCTTAAACTATTTGCTGATTAATTTTCAGGGGAGGTAATTTAAATTAAACTAACTACAATGAAAGAAAGAGTTCAGAAAGAGGAGAAGATGATTGACTGACTGACCTACCCCCCCCCCCCCCTCTCTGTCATTATCTGCCTCCGTCTCCATCCCTCCCGTTTGTGACGTCACATGGAGAAAGACAGAAGGTGACACTGCTCCCAACCCCTTAGCGGTCAACATTTCTTTTGTTTTTAAATTGAAAAAAATTATAAGTTTTAAAAAAAGAGCACACACACATACGACCGCACAGGCGAATTGATTTCCTTCTTTTAATTTCTTGACAGTATCTTATTAAAGATAAATAAATCTGTATCAAAATTACCAAAATGTTAATATTTAATTATATAAATAAATGCTAAAGATTTTGTCCTATGTTTACAACAAACTGATGAGTGAAGTGTTTATTATTTAACATTTTGGTTTCAAGTATTTCAAGTAGCGAACTTTGCGAAGCGATAGCAAGCTGGCAAAGCTAGCTATATTATATATATATATATATATATATATATATATATATATATAATAAAGGAAAACACCTCTCTGTGCATGTCTGAACCTAAAAATGAAGACGAACTAGGGAGTGTACCTTAAATATAAGTGTATTCACATGTACAATTTGCATGTGAACACAATAGAAGTAATTAGGAGCTAATGACATTTTTCTAACATGTTACACAATGAAATTAATACATTTATAAGCGTTAGATTAAGAGTATTAACATATCTGAATAGCTCAGTGGGTAAAATATCAGGTTGACAACACCAAGGTTGTTGTTAAAGTAAACTCTCCTTAATATGATGTTGCATATGATGCTATCCCACACTTTAACCCAGGCAACGCTGGATAATCCTGCTAGTATCTTTATAAATTTAAGTATGTTTATATTTGTATGTACAGGATTCACTCTTAAACTAATTAACCGATCATTATGAATTTTGGAACACAGCTGCTAAGAGTATTGATTTACTCCTCTCCAGGAGTTAGGCACAAGGCCAGTTTTTATCTTACTCCCACAAGTAAGATGTGAGACTCACGGTCGGGTCGGGAAAGTGGGGTTTGAAAAGCCAGCGCCCGAAAGGTGAGCACTCTGGCCATTAAAAATTGCCTGGGCAACCCCGTCAGCATTCCCCGGTAGGGGCGCCTCAGGCAGTAAGCAATAAAACTTACTCCTCCCCAAAGAGGGGAGGCGAAACCTGAGATGGTGGACCTCCTAGAACTGCACAGGACAGACCCGTAGACCGGCGTAAATCAAGCCCCGAAGGCCAAGACAATACCAGTCTATGGGGTGCAGTATCCATCGGAACAGATACTACACTTAAGGGGTTCAAATCTGGGCTATATTTAGTCTAATATAGTTTTATACAAAGGGAGTAAAAAGGAGTTGAAGCTCTTTGTGAAAATTCAGATACCTCTAATTTTTTTGAAATTTTAACAAAAGGCATTAGGCATTTATTAATAAATATTCCCCAAATTTCAATTTCTTTGAAATATGTTAAAGGGGTTTTTGGTGAGGATAATATGGGTACAATCTGCTATTTGAAAATATTATTGAATATGATCCATAGTCATTAGACACCAATAAAGCAAGATTCCCTGAATTTAAATTTCTTCTTAAGACCCCTTAAGCTTAAACCTTAAATTTGAGACATTTTATAGATTCAAAATCATCTAATGGATTTTGATCACAATTGGAATAAGGATTCTAGACATAAGGTTTAGTAGCATTAGGTGTTGATTTAATCTTCGTAAGGAACATAAAAGTGTCGGAAAACTGTTCTGTTCTGGGAATTAATTTAACCTGTCCTGGGACGGGTATTCTTCTAGTAAAATTATGAGACAATTTCATGAATGTGTACGTATACTAAATGCAATATTTAACAAATGTTGATCACTATAAAAGGAAATTCTTAAACGGGGATCTGCAGCTTAGGAACACCAGATTGAACAAACTATTTAGTCAGGAGGAAAAAGAGTCAATCTATAATTTTGCTTCGGACAAGATGACGTCATTCGAGAAGGAAATAAACATTCTATTGCTGTCATAAAACGAGTTATTGTGTCCAAAAGGAGGCAGAAAACTGCTGACTTGCTAACAGGAGTTACCTTCTTTCTGACGACTCAAATTCATGACTTGCTAAATTGCAGAACAACCTTGGCCGTATTTTATATAAATGAACTAGCCCCTCCTCACCTCTAACTCTCTGACATCAGGTGAGAAATTTTGAAGTCTAAAAAAAAAAAAAAACTTGATACACCTCAATCATTTCTTGGGGACTGAATATGATCTTTCCCGAAAAATTTAGACCCCTCCTCCCTACTTTAAACAATTTCTCTAAAAAAACTATTTAGAGAATCAGTTTTTTCAAAAACTATTATGCCTAAAAGTCATCCTGGGGATTAAGCAGGTGCAGTGTGGCAATAAAAAAATGGTAATTCTTTTACTTTTAGAACTTAAAAAAAAGAAAATACTTTCATTAACACAATTATTTTTTTTAAACATAACTCGATCCCAGAACTGAGGTATATTTTAGCATGTACTGAGTGTGATTCAATTGCACAAGAATAATTGTATTTGGATTATTCGGACGACTGTTTTCATCTTGGATGTTATTCTCACAACATATTGGCCATTGTAACCTCCGACCTTTTACAGGTGCGGCTTGTCGAACTCTGGAATCTTTATGTAGCCTTCCAACATGGACCTGTGGCGCAACGGATAAAGTGATAAATAATAATCAGTTCTAAGTAAAAGTCTTCTGGAGATTGAAGGTGCAAGTACAGGCGATAATAAGAATATAATTAAGAATTGCGGTCATGGCTGATGAAACGAGAACAATCTACCCCCGTGGATTAAATAAAAGAGTTCTGTTCGAAATTTCGTACATATTCCCAATTTAGACAAAGATTCCTTGAGTTCGACAAGATGCACCTAAAGAAGGTCGGAGGTTACATTGGTCGAAACGTTGTGAGAATAACATCCAAGATGAGAATAGTAGTACAAATAATACAAATCATCATCATATTCAGTTTAACATGTTTTACATGCTGGCATGTGTTGGACGGCTTTAAGTAATTGACTTCCGAAGTAACCTATCTCTGGTCAGGTTTTTGTTTATCCTTCAGGTCCATTTTTATCACTTCCTCCCATTTTCTCCTTGGCTTTTCCCTGCGGTCGGTCTCTTCTGGTTAGTAATGGCAGAAGTTCCCTGGACTTACTCCATCCCCTCCTAATTCTTGTAATCACACTGTCACCTGCTCCACCCTGTGCTCCAATGGTATCACCAAGGTAACAAAACTTTGAAAACCTTAATAGCTTCACCATCCACACAGAACATAAAAATAGAAAATATATTTTATAACCAATGAGGATCTCTAATATCTCATAACCAATGAGGATCTCTAATATCTTATAACCAATGAGGATCTCTAATATCTTATTACCAATGAGGATCTCTAATATCTTATTACCAATGAGGATCTCTAATATCTTATAACCAATGAGGATCTCTAATATCTCATGACCAATGAGGATCTCTAATATCTCATAACCAATGAGGATCTCGAATATCTCATAACCAATGAGGATCTCGAATATCTCATAACCAATGAGGATCTCGAACATCTCATAACCAATGAGGATCTCGAACATCTCATAACCAATGAGGATCTCGAATATCTCATAACCAATGAGGATCTCTAATATCTCATAACCAATAAGGATCTCGAATATCTCATAACCAATGAGGATCTCGAATATCTCATAACCAATGAGGATCTCTAATATATTATAACCAATGAGGATCTCTAATTTAATCCTACTTTTGAGCCTAGTATTCTTTATAAATAGAGAAATAATCATAGTTTTATTATGGACAGATTTTGTATACTAGTATGTATAAGAATATACTATTTTGTACAATTAAAAAACAAATGTTTTCAAAAACAGAGGTTGGGAGAGTGATTGCATAAGTTATCAAAGATGTCAGTAAAGTAAAAAAATGTTAAAAATGTCACATTTTTCGTGTGAAATTGGAATTTTTCAATATTTAACAAACAAGAACAATCAAGTTTTGGAGTCATGGTCAGGGGAGAGTAGTGAACGAAAGCGTGCAAACATGATGTTCCTCACAATGAAAGATGTCCAAAAAGTATTCAAATGTCCTAAATATGTGACCCGAAGGCAGAGAGTGTACATAGGGGTGGAGATTGGAGAGTCCAAAGATATATTTTGGCTAAATAGTTTACCAACCGAAATATGTTGACAAGATGACAAAGCAGGGATGGGATGGGGGAGGTTACGACCAAAAAAAAAGCGAAAGAGAAAATCTTTTATAGGAGATAAAAGACATGAAGGTCAGAAGTGACACATACAGCTTGGAATGTTTGCATTTTATGCGCAATAAATTGACTATATTTATGACAAGTGCATTCTCAAGTACATATGAAGACATATATATATATATATATAGCTAGTTCCACTAGTTTTGCTTGAGCGTTGAACACTGTAAACAGCAATAACACTCCCACGCCTCTTGGGTAACTTTATTTTAATTTCAATTACTGTCTGTGTCGATTTCTTGTGGCTGCGATGTCCTGAGCGTTTGTCTCGTGATTCTAGTCTGAATCTACGAACTGCGTTTGTGCCCATGCGACTGCTTGCAACCGCCACTCCTACACTGATGAGGGTAAGAGAGCCGAAACGACGTCGTCTGTAGGTTTAAAACACTAAAATTTATAAAAAATATTTATAGTATATATATATATATATATATATATATATATATATATATATATATATATATATATATGTGATTTTATGAAGGCTTACCAAAGCATTCCTTTCAGGACACCAATGATCACCATTAAAGATATTTTTTCTTACAAATATTATTTATTCAAATTAAATGTTTTTTCCTACACGTGTTTCACTACCAAGCAGGTACTTGCTTGGCAGATCATCAGGGAAATTAAATGTCTGGAATATGGGTTTCAAATGTGGCATTGCAATAGTTGAGGTCACTTAAGAAGAGAAGAGGAAAAAAAAAAAAATAATAATTTGAATAAATAATATTTGTAAGAAAAAATATCTTTAATGGTGATCATTGGTGTCCTGAAAGGAATGCTTTGGTAAGCCTTCATAAAATCACATATAAATGCTCTGTACTCTGTAATCGAGTATCATCGAGCTTGTTTTTATTGGAACAACCCCGGTCTTCACTGAATGATCTATTTTATAAGTGAAAAATCTAAATATATATATATAGATATATATATATATATATATATATATTATCCACAGACATATGATCCACTATCTATGGCTCATGAGAATCACTGAATCTAGTGACTGAAGTCTGGCGCCTTACCACTGTATATATATATACTACAAGAATACGCCTCCAAGGACGAGTACCCCCCTCCCCCAACAAAACAGTTTTGCACTATTCTTATATCCACTTATGAAGATTTAAATATAGATATAATGATACTTAACCTTATTCCAATTTTGATCAAAATTCATTATATGACTTTGCTTCTAGAAAATGTCTGAAATTTAAGGGATCTGAAGAATAAAGTGAAATTCAGTGAATCTTGGTTAATTAGTGCCTAACGAGTATGGATAAAATTCAATGCAAATCTGAAATATTTGAATTTTCAAACGGGAAACAAAAACCTTCAAAATACTCCAAAGAAACTGAAATTTAGGCAATATTTTGAGAAATATTTATTAATTGATGTCTTTTACATAGTTAAAATTTTACAAAAATTCGAGGTATCTGAATGTTCACAAAGGGCCTCCACTCCCTCAACATAAAACTAAATTAAATATAGCCAGCATTATTCACTCTTACGTTCAGCAGCTATGTTCCAAAATTTATAATGATCGGTTAATTAATGTAGGAGTGAATTCTGTACATACAAATATATAAATGTATACACATATTGAACTAGAAAAAATGTGAACCGTTGGGTAATCGATTGAGCTTGGGTTAGATTGATGGATTCAGGAAAAAAGCAATAGGCATAAACCAACCTTCCTTCCAACAGAGGTGGTAATGCTTGGGAGAATGGCCTCCTAGGTCCAAATCAGACCATACCTCATTCCAAGAAAGAAGGATCTGTCAAGAGACAAAACAATCCCTAGGTTGCCAGAATGATATCAAGAATTCCTCCGAATGGTATGAAAACAGAAACTGAGTTTGCAAACCCAGTTAAATTAAAAAAAAAATAAATAAAAAGACAATATCCAAAATTAGTTTCTTTCTCCCCTCTCTCGTACGCCTTTATCGATGTCAGAAGTTCTTAAACCTTTCGGTGCTTATACATCTAAGAACACATGAAAATCGCATTTCCAAATAAAAAAACTCCTTGAAATACTTACGTATCAGGCAAAAATAAGTATCCTCGCCAAAAATTAGGGAAAATTATCAAGTAGAATTTTAATTAAAAGTAAAAATCAATTTTATTGTATTTTACATTATTCACCATTGGCATGAGCGCAGTTGTGAAGAATTATGTAAAACAGGGGTGGTAAGTCTCCTAAAAGGTCGTACTCCCAGATAACGTGAAAGCCCCCCCCCCCTTCTACATGTTAAGAAGGGAAGAGGCGAAATAACAGACTGATTAATCTCCCCTGTTTTACATAACTCTTCAAAATTACTTGCACTTTGGTCAATGGATTGAGAAAAATATGATAAAACTGAATTTTACTTTTAATTAAAATTCTACTTGTTAATGTTTCCTAATTTTTGGTGATGATACTTATTTTTGCCTGATACATAAGTATATCACAGAGTCTTTATTTGGAAATGCGATTTTCGTGTGATTTTAGATGTATAAGCATCAATCTTTATTAAAACTCATTATTCCAAATTAAAATTAAATTAGAAACAAATGTTTCAATATTGGTAGCGTTACTTTTCCAGTTTAATATTTTCTATTATTAACCGACGGAATAATTTGAAACTTTTCGCTACCAGTTAGAAGTATACATAAATAAACATAAAAATAAGTCAAGATTTTTTTTTAGTCAAATCAGCATACATACATTCAAACTCCTCGGCCTAACCTTCACAGGTAACATGAATTGGAACAAATACATTGAAGACATTGCCAAGGCTGCCGCAAAGAAGGTTGGCCCTCTCTACCGTGCTAGTAAACTCCTCACACCTGATATTATCCTGTATCTCTACAAAGCCACCATCCGCCCATGCATGGAGTATTGTTGTCACATCTGGGCTGGTGCATCATCTACTAGTCTCTCCCTCCTTGACAAGGTCCAAAAAATAATCGCCAACCTAATAGGTCCATCACCGTCAACCAAGCTCCAGTCCCTGTCCCATCACCACAATGTAGCATCCTTGTGCTTGTTTTACAAATACTTCAATGAATTATGCTCCGATGAATTGACTACTCTGGTGCCCCCTCGACATAAATTCACTAGACTAACTCAACAATCAACTAAATCTCATTCATTCACTGTGGAGGTCCCCAGATGTCGGAGAGCCTTCTACTCAAATAGCTTTTTTCTTCGTGCTGCTGGCCTCTGGAACTCCCACCCTGTCCCCTGTTTCCCCGACAGTACATGCAGAAATTTAAAACTAATGTAAACAGACATCTCGCTGCGCAGATCCCAATTTAGGTTGACCATACCCCCCCCCCCACACACACACACACACACACACAAACCTTCTCCCCTTTTCTTTTTTCTCAGTAGCCCCTTACGTCTACAGTGGCGGCCAGCCTTGTTTGGGGTGAACTATGTTAAAAAAATATATATATATTTGACATCCTTTTTTTTCATTTTCTTTTTTATTCAAACTTTTCTTTGTTTATTTATTTTAGACAATCGAATTACTTTAGATCTATGCGGACAGCTAAAACAGATTTTAAATTTTGTATCCCTACGCCAAACTCAAACAGTTTTAGTAGATTAAAAAGACAAAATATTTTCGTTTGATCGGTGGTTGTGTGGATAAACCATTCACCTTCAGTTCCAATAGTTCCAAACAGAATTGTGTACGATCGTT
>OY744542.1:30618269-30668269 GCA_963556195.1 Sepiola atlantica
TAAACTATTAACAGATCATTATGAGTTTTCGCGTAAGGGTGGATACTCAGGTCTTCATCAACTGATCCCCTCCATGTCTTAAGCGGCCTACCACATGACTTTGGGCCATCAACATCTATGTGGGACACACTTTTGTCTATCTGATGTGCTGCAGCCAGGATCGCGTTGTTTTAACGTTTCGGCGTCGACCACGTTTTGCAACTATACAATTGTACAGGTCAGACATGTGTGTTGTATGCTGCCACTCTTGCATACAATGGGATCCGACAATGTAAGGTTTATAAGTATATCTTTTGAAATTTCTGACTTTTAGCCGAACACACACACAGACAGATTTACAACTTTCCTTTATATAACTTTAGCAGGGCTACCATAACACTTCTATCTCTCTGCCTCTCTCAATCCATCTCTCTATCTTTGTCTCTTTTCTCCGTTTTTTCACTTCTTTTTTTCCACCCCCACCCCTCCTATACCCCGCCCATCCCATTTCTCTCTTATTTTATTGTATTGAAAATAATAATAATGTAAGTCATTCACCTCTACTTTACATTGAAAATGGCTGAAAAATCGACCTCCCTCTGACGAAACTGACCCAGTTGATCCCCAAAGAATGAATACATTTAAAAAATGTTTTTAGACATTATTCATCCAGGGCAACGCCGATCAAAAATATACCAACTTCGTTGGCGTTTGTTTTGTAGTTCTTGACTTTTAGCTGGACACACACACTTTTATATAATAGAAGAAGAAGAAGCCCGGAAGTAAGTGTCAACAAAATAGAAGAGTTAAAAAGTTTGTGCACCATCTTTCTTTTAAAACTTCTCTATCCCCTCCCCCACCCTTTCAATCACCCCCACCCCTCCAATTCTTGTTTTCTCTGACAACTGGAAAATTTTGACAAATTACTACATAACATTAAAAAACGCTCTAAAAGTTCGCCCTCCCCAGCTAATTTTGTTCCTGTTGGTTCCTAAAACAATATTTAAAAAAAAAATGTGCTTATATTTTGCCCGAAGCAATGCAGAAAAATAATATATGAGCTTTGTGGGTCTTGTGTAGTTTTGACTTTTAGCCGGACACACACGTACAAACAAATTTCCTTTATATAATAGAAGATAACGTTAGTTTTAATGTTATTATGTAGTAAATTCACTATTTTACGGAAACTGCTAAGCCTTAAGAAATGCTAACTAACCTCCGTCCTCATATTAATGAATGGGTTTCTAAATAATCATTAATTTAGAAACGCATTCTTAATATGTGAAGAGGGGGGGGGGGAGGAATTAGCGTTTCTCACGGTTCAACAGTTTTCATAAAGTAAATTATTACATAATGGAGAAAAAAAAAAACGTTATAAATGTCGACCACTCTTTATGTCGACTAACTGACCTCCAAGAAAATGAATATTACAAAATGATAAATAAAATGTCAAAGGCAAGACAGAAAAAACGTCTCAAACTGAAAAGTTGTTTTAAAAAACGTCTCAAACTGGAAAGTTTTTTTTTAAATGTATCAATCGATATAAAAAGAAAAATGAAAACGTCTCATTATGGAAATAGAGTGATGGATTTCTTTTCGAATTCATTTAAGACATCCGGGTAGGGGGTTTCTGACTTGCTATTTACTTTTTCCTTCCCCCTAAACACTTGAAAGAAAAGATAAAATTATAACGTTAAAAAATAAACAATAAAAACAAAAATAAATAAACGCATCAATCATTATAGAAAGAAGAAATAAATAAAAAGAAAGAAAATGTCTCATTATGGAAATAGTTTGAAGGATTTCCTTCCGAATTCATTTAAGACTTCGGTAGCAGGCTTGTCTGACTTGCTAGTTACTTTCTCCCTCCCCCTAAACACTTGAAATGGTTTCGTACATCACTGAATTACAGTAGTTTTTTTTTTTTTTTTTACTCACTAACGTTTGTGTGACAGGATGGATATTTACATATATACAAATAAATACACATTGGTCTTTATTATAGAGTGGAGGATTATTTTTATATCAATATCTCATATAGAAATGTTTTGAAGATAATAACAATTCTCTGTATTTTTCAGAATGGGAAACAGGTTGTCTTTATCAGATATTAGATAAAATGGCTTCCAATCGCTGTTGATAAAGGAGATGAATAATCTGCCATTTTGTATGAAAGAGGTCAATTGAGTGCAGCTGAGGCAAGTTAAGAAATCCTACAAAAGAAAAGAATCTACTCAATGTACCAATTTGCCTAAAGAAGTTAATCAACTTCATAAATTATAAAATTATTTTGCGATTTTTCATCAGACAATGCTCTCTAAAATTTCTGCTATCCAACTTCTTATGGCAACCCAAAAGAGTACCCGACTCAAAGTCAGCAGCAAACGGTGTTCAGTCAGATTTTTCCTGATATTAAAAACTCCCTGTTGTGGGTTGCTTACTCTTCTGGTTTGCCAAGTTTTGTACTAATTTTTATTTATTAATTTATTTATTAAATTGTTAGGTGAAAGTACACAATAGTTAACCCCCCCCCATGTTAAGAATGGTTTTCTAAATAATCTTCTGCAGTTTACGGACCGTGCAGAAATAATAACATTATTTAGAAACTCATTTTTAACATGGGGAGAGAGGGGGGGGGGCTTTGTTAACTATTCTGTACTTTCACCTAACAATTTAATAAATAAATTAATAAATTTAAAAAACTAAAACTCTCGCTGGAAGTTATATTATGGGTGAAGTTTAATATCAGGAATTAAATCTGACCGAACACTGTTTGCTGCTGACTTTGAATTGAGTACTCTTCTGATTTGCTTTTCTTATTCGATACGGTATCTATCACTCTCGCTTCTGTCACGTTCCCTCTTTCTTTTTCTCTCTATTTATGAAGAGTCAAAGATATTTATTATCAAACAACTAATTTTGGATTTTGTCTTTGTTTTCTTAAAGTTAACTGGTTTTGCTAACTCACTTTTTCCTGATTCAAACAATCTAACCCGTGCTCAATGGATGACCCAACAGTCACATTTTTTCTAATAAAGTGTAAGTAATAGGAAATATTTTTAAAATCACAACGATAATGCAATGATTTAGAGGAATATGTAAGATGTGAACAAGTTCGAAAAGGGGAGATTTGTTATATAATGGGACGCATGTGTGGATGGACGTATGAGAGATCGCTTGACTTGCGCGATTTGTAACGAAGTCATCTCGTGCAAGTTTAGTGCAGTGTTGTTCTCACGGTCGCAGTGACAGTTGATGAGACCTTAAGTTCGAGGTTAGGTCACACCTGGCGTCGATCACAAGGTTTTGCGACGTCACAGTTTTCCCCCATGGGAAAACGAGATTGAGATTCGAGTTCTCGACTGGAAGCCAACGAGAGAACACGCTTTAGCCATGTAGTGATTACAAGCTGAGGGATTTCGAATCCCCAAAAATGAGAGCCAGAGTGAATCTCCAATCTTCCTTCCTTTACAAGTAGCTAAATAGTTAGGAATTTACTAGCGTAAGCTCTCTCTCTCTCTCTTCTCCAACGAACTTACTCAGTGTCGACTAGCAGTATAGTAAATAAATGGCTCTAAATTAAAAAGGAAAGGCTTGTTATCTTTTATCGTGTACGGCGAGATTTGGTTTCAGTTACAGAAAGAAACCGCCGGCCTGAAAATGTAACAATGACAAAGCGTCTGCAGAGAATGGTGGCAGCGACGGAGCGACTAACAATGGCAGCTGGGTTGCAGACAACAGAGAAGAGACAGAAAAAGAAAGGGAAATATCATTCCCGAATTGCGTCTACTGCTGTGTCGGCCGAAAAGGGGGAGATTGAAAATCGGGACCGAATAGCAAGACCACTCGACGTCGCCGGATCGAGAAACGACATATCGTCCCATTAGCAGCAATGCCGTTCGTCCTGGATCAACAGGGAACAGTTCTACGACAACAGAAATTCCCGACATGAAATGTATAATAAACCTGTAAATGTAACAGATTAATATATGGCTATTGGTGTCTAGAGCTTGCTAAAACAATGACAAAACGATACGAAGGAATATTAGCTTATTTTTATATCAAAGAAGCAAAAAATGGTACTTGATGCCCCCTTGCTAAACACTCAGCATTATAAGGTGCAGATCAAGGGTAAGTGGAGCAATCACAGGAAAGAAGTGGCGCCTGCCCTCATGAATATGCATGTGTGTGTTCACTGCACAGACCATGATCGTCCCGCTCGTTGTGCTGATCCAAAGTTGTTGTTCGATTCGGTCAGTGCTGCAATAACGGAATTCTCCCTCCAAATAAAACCATAACTCTAGTTTAAAAACAATTAAAAAGGTTTATTTTTCTTTGGAGGTTAAAATGGTACTCGTTTTCTTAGGTTGAATAGCAGACTTGCGAAATGAGATTTTTGCGCGACCAAATCAAAACATGTCCCATAACCCTAATCCTTTAGCTAAAGGCCACAAAGGACCATCTTGCTTTGCTTAGAGAGGCACACAGATCCAACTAACTCTCAGGTGTCCAATTCTAACCGACTGCCTCACACCTGGAGGGTCGGGTCTCACTGTCGCTCCTCTGCCCATAGGCTGGAATATAAGCACTTTTGACCGGAAATCCCAGATGTCTAGTCCCCCTTTCAGTCACTCTCAGCTGATCAGCCCATCCCCATTTGAACCCCCTATAAAAACTATCCGAGATATCCACTGGAGATAATGGCGAGACAGTCAGTGTTGCAACAAAGGAATTTTCCCTCCAAATAAAACCATAACTCTAGTTTAAAAACAAGTAACAAGGTTTATTTTTCTTTGGAGGTTACGATGGTACTCGTTTTCTTAGGTTGAATAGCAGATTTGCCCGACCAAATCAAAACACAAGTCCCCTAGTTTAGAGCCTAAGAGCCCACTTCTCTGAGCGACACACAAATCCAACTGACTGCCAGTCCCCCCAAAAAACAAACTGACTGCCTCACGCACAGAGAGCTGGTTCTAACCTGCCTCCCCTTCCCATCTCCTGGAATTTATGCACCTTCGACCGGAAATCTTAAACATCCGGTCTTGATCTCAGTAATTACCAATCGACCACCCAGAGATTGACTACTCTTATATCCACTAGAGATAATGGCTAGACAGTGTCCACTCAATCGGGCTTATCTCCAGACAATCTAGAAACATTACTTTTCTCAAGTAGGTTGTTCTTAGTATATCCCCCTCCCATTTAATGAGGCATTTATTTTATTTCAAACAAAAAAAATCTCTAGATGGTCAAACTCACAAAATCAAAGATATTTTCAATTCTTTGTGTTGCCTCTTTTCTCCTTCTTAAATATTACTCACTTGCAGCAAGTCTGCTGTTAACATGCATCCAATACTAAACATGCAACCGTCTAGTGCATGTTTACAACATTTGTTCTTGTGTTGTTTATTTTAAATTGATATGTGATGATGTATGGAAGTGAAACCTGGCCAGTGAGGGTTGAAGACATACGTTGCATGGAGAGAAATGACATGAGAATGATGTAATGTGAGTCTTAAAGACAGGCTTAGATCTGATGACCTCAGAGGAGGATTAAATCTGGACAGTATCGGGAGATGTGTAAATAACAAGAGACTTTGATGATATGGCCACATTGAAAGAATGGATGAGAGTTCTTGGGTTAGTAGATATAGAACAGTTGAGGTAGCAGGTTCAGTTCACAGGGAAAGGCAAAGGGAAACCTGTGAGAGGCACACAAATATCACTGACTCTCAGACGTCCAACTCTAATTGACTGCCTAACACCCAGATATCCGGTTCTAACTCTCCTCCTCTGCCGATAAGCTGGAATGTACGTACTTTTGACCAGAAGTCTTAGATTATGATCCTTCTCAGTCATCCCCATTCAACCACCGAAAGATTAAGTACTCGAGATATCAACTAGCGATAACGATAATGGCCAGTAGTGTCCACTCTAAAGGGCTTATCTCTAGACAATTTATGAACATTATTTCTTCAAGTAAGTTGCTCTAAGTATAAATCCTTGTTTAAAGAGACATTACTTTATTTCCAAAGAGAAATAAAATTCTGGGTGGCCGAACTACAAAATCAGAGATATTTTCAATTTCTTCTGTGGCAGAACATCTCTCACCCCTAGCAAGTCTGCCATTTGTATGCAACGAAAACATGCAACTCACTAAACATGCTGCTTAGTGCATGTTTAATCCCCCCCCCCCTACATCTCAGTGTAGTAGCCAATGAAAAGGGAGCCTTAGGGCTGCCCTCGACTATGGTTAATCCAAAATACAAACAACTCACATCGAATTCATCATAGTAGCGATTTCTTATTCTCTCAATGGAAATGAATTTAATATGAGTTGTTTGTTTTTTTGGATTTTTGTTTATTGCATCGCTATGTATTTTTTCTGATTGAGAACTTTCTGGTTTTCTGATGAGTCCATGGAAAAAAGATCCGAGATAGACATACAAATAGCGGTTGTTCTTCTGTAATTGTACCAAAGTATTTTGTTTTGAAAAAATGATTGGTAAGGTGAATAAAATCTTGGTCTTTAGAATATAGCAAAATGTTGTTTATTTATATATGCTCTGTTGTTATATGCTAACAATCATGGAACTTTCACACTGAAAAGGTTGGTATATATAAAGAATAGAAAGTATACACAAAAGTATATATATATATATATATATATATATGATTATTTTTATTTACACAGACATGTACAAAATCTGCGACACTGGCATGTCGATATTATTGATCAACAGCTAGTATAAACTGAGATCTCATCAGGCAGAGTTAGAATCCGATCTTAACCTTAGATCATATTTGGAAAGTAATTTGAAAGAACCTTTCCAAATATGATCTAAGGTTAAGATCGGATTCTAACTCTGCCTGATGAGATCTCAGTTTATAATAGCTGTTGATCGATAACATCGACATGCCAGTGTCGCAGATTTTGTACATGTCTGTGTAAATAAAAATAATCATATATATAAGCTCTATTTGATATTGAGCACTTTTTATAAACCCGGTTGAAATTCTTTGGATTACTACCCTGTGGATGTTTTACCTGGATTATATATATATATATATATATAAAAGTTATGAAAATTTTTCTTTGAAGACAGAGATGACACTTCGTGAAATGACGAGACGCAAAAGCTACTTGTTTTTTTCATTATATTTTTAATTACAGCAATGCGATGATTAATATTTCTCTGCCCCCAAAATAAGTTGATGTCCCAGCATCTGTCATCTGTTATCTTCGTCTTCCACTTGGTTGACAGAGTATTGTTTCTCTACTGAGGAACATACCTACCTAAAAGGCACGAAAATATATCCAGTTTTCACAACAGCAGAGTGTACTTGCCGTGCGGGGGAGGGACGACTGCAAGCAAACACCCCCATTACATATCATATACACACTAGCCTGTCAAATATATTGAACACATTATATATACAAGTATTAAGAATTGTGTGCGTTATTAAACAAATTAATTACGGATCACATATGAAAGAAAACCACATTTGTATTCTTTTTCCTGCGAACTATCCAATTCTGCAGATAATATTTATTTATTGATATTTTTTTTTACTTTAATTAACCTCAAACATGTCACATTGCCACTGAGACATCTTTTGGCTAAGATCAAAGTGTAGTATCTGTTCCGATGGATACTGCATCCCATAGACTGGTATTGTCTTGGCCTTCGAGGCTAGATTTACGCCGGTCTATGGGTCTGTCCTGTGCAGTTCTAGGAGGTCCACCCTCCCAGACTTCGCCTTCCCTCTTTGGGGAGAAGTAAGTTTATTGCTTACTGCCTGAGGCGCCCCTACCGGGGAATGCCGACGGGGTTGCTCAGGCAATTTTTAATGGCCAGAGTGCTCACCTCTCGGGCGCTGGCTTTTCAAACCCCACTTTCCCGACCCGACCGTGGGTCACATCTTACTTGTGGGAGTAAGATAAAAACTAGCCTTGTGCCTAACTCCTGGAGAGGAGTAAATCAATACTCTTGAATAGGGTCAATACATACAGGGGCATCTTAAATGGGGAGTTGTTCAGCAAGATGATTGAAATTTCTGCATGTTGGTACAGTCAGGGAAACAGTGAGCAGGAAGGGAATTTCAAAAGCAACTAGTTTGAGGAAAAAAGCTAGTAGAGTAGAAAGCCTTCCGGCATCTGGGGACCTCTACAGTGAAGGGGTGTGATTTTGATGACTGCTGGGTCAGTTGAGGGTATTTACGTCAAGGGGACAGGAGTGCAGTAAGTTTGTCAGAGCACATGCTGTGGGAGTACTCGTAAACCAAGCACAATGATGCACATTGCGACGATGGGACAGGGACTGGAGCTTTGTAGGCAGTGTGGGACCTATTAAGTAAGACAGTTTTTTTTGTATCCGGTCCAAGAGGGAGAGACTAGTGGTTGATGCACCAGCCTCGATGTGGCAACAATACTTCATGCATGGGCGAATGATGGCTTTATCAAGATATAGGATACTAACAGGTGTGAGAAGTTTTCTAGCCCAGTAGAGGGAGACTACCTTCTTTGCAGCTGACTTGGCAGTATCTTCTACGTATTTATTCCAATTCATGCTGCCTAGGAATGTTAGGCTGCAGAGCTTAAACGTTGGGTTTATGGGAAGTGTGCTATCAGCCATCGCAATCAGTGGTCGGAAAGGTTTCTTATAATTGTTAAAGGAAAAGAGTATTGTCTTGAATTATTTGTGTGTGAGGTTCATTGGATTTAAATCCTGTTTGAGTAACTCAGTAAGTGGCGGATATTCACTTCTTGTTGAAATGCTTCCTGCATTCAAATGATTTGTTTGGGGTGTAGGAAATATTAATTTCTAAATAAACGGCTTGACCTGTGTTATCTAAATGAATAAATGTGAAAGTTGGGTTCATTTCTTACGGTAATGGTAAAATCAAAACACCCTATTTCAAGCTAATTCAACTTTACACAATAGATGCGCCATCTTTTTTTAAATACTGCTTATGTATATGTGATATCGGTCGTAAAGTTAACTAATTTGCATATTGATTTTGAAAAAGGACATTTTATTAATTAATTATTATATGTTATTGTTGTTTTTTAATTCAATGATTGTTTTAATTTTAAATATAACAAATGGTTTTGTTTTGCAATATTGTTTTATTTCACGGATACATATTTAGCATTTGTGTTCAAATGTTCCTTTCTTTAGTGGAGTTAACTTGATTTTCAACAAGTTACAATCTATTTCTAAATTGCAAGTGAAAAGGCAAATTGATTTCTTTTTTCCTGTCACATTTAAAAGATAAATAAATTTGTATCGCAATTACAAAATGTTAATGTTTATCTACATTAATAAATGAAAAGATTTTGCTTTGTATTTACAACAAAGTTATGAATAAAATGTTTATTATATTAAATAAATGTTTCAAGTATTTGAAGTAGCAAACTTTGCAAAGTGATTTTATTTAGACAAAAATTACGTTTACAACAAGTTTTAAAAAAATATATATTTAAAAAAACAAACAATGAAAATAAAGTTTATATTTTGCCTTAGGCATAGAGCTCGAATCGTTTTGAGGAGGGGGGGGGGTCGCTGGTCATACAGTTTGTGAGAAACTTTTGGATTTACCCTCCGCTAGACACTCTCACCAAAATGCCACATTCACTTTTTGGGTTGATCCTACTTAAAAAAATCCCTAAGTAGTTTCGATGAAATTCTATTTACAAAAGGAAAATGAACAATGAGTGATGACGGGAGTGGGGCAACATTAAAAAACACCCCAAAAAGAAAGAAAAATAATGAACAAAAAAATGATAATGCAGGTAAGTAAGGCCCTCCCAACCCACTGCTAAGTTTTAGGCCGCCCATTGTTTTCCGAAATTAAGCAGGTCGGTTTCTAAATGGGAGTGGGAGCTAAGTAGGAGCTCAAAAATAAAACAGATCATGGGTGGAGTGATAGCGAACCGGCAAAGCAAGCTAGTAATATATATATATATATATATATATATATATATATATATATATATATATATATATATATATATATATGTGTATCGAGGCAGCATTTTTTCTTTAAGACACGTATTATTAAAAATAACCGACAATTTTTGTCTGGTTATTTTAGTGTTGATCCCTTCAATTTTCCGGATTAAAATCTTAATCTCTTCCGACTCTTCAACACTAAAATAACCAGACAAAAATTGTCGGTTATTTTTAATAATAATAATATATATATATATATATATATATATATATATATATATATATATATATATATATATATGTGTGTGTGTGTAAATGAAAGAAGGAGAAACTAAATTATCAGTAAAGTCATCAACGTTTCGTCTTTATCAAGAAAAGACTTCTTCAGGATGGTTAAAGAGAATAAAAAAGTTATAAACACAAGTATATTACTTGGAAATAGTCTGTATGTATAGAATGTATAGAAAAATATTTATGTTCATCTTCTCGGCGAAACACACCTTTTATCTGTTCTTTCGATTTCTTAATCTTCATATATGGTCAAACGACCACAAGCAAACTTTTTTCTGTTCTTTCAAACTCTTTATATTCATATATCACTGAATAGCATAACAAAAAAACCTGATGGGACCCCCCCCCCCCCCAATAAATCTGGAAAAAACTGATTGATAAATTGTTAATACTGAAAATAAAAATAAAAATAACTTCCTCAAAAAATCCTATATGGTAGCTTCGTATTAAACTTTATTTTGAATATGGAGTAGGGTGGGTTGATGGTAGCTCAGTTGAATTCGACTGTAAGAAAAAGTTAGACGTATCGTTTCAAGTTTTAGAAATAAGTTTTTTCTTGGGAGGGGGGGGGTCTGAATTTTATCACCATTTATTATGTGAATGTTTTTTCATGTATTTTGACTTGCCGTTACCTTTGTCAGGAGCTCATTTTTTAAAACTCTTTCTATCCTCTTTTTCCTTGTCTTTGGATCGAGGTGTTTTTTTCTATTGCTACTGAATAAACAGTTTCTCTGATGAGCAACAAAGCTAAGATGAAGACTGCGTATTTCTCTTGATTCTGCTGCAAAACGCGTGTAAGATGTAGAAAAAGCATTGAAGTTGGAAAAAAAACAAACATAAATGAATTAAAAAAAACAAACAATATAAACATGTTAAAAAAATTTAATTTGTGAGACAAAGAGGAATTACAGGTATTCGGTGATATATGAAAGTAAGACGATTGAAAGAACCAAAGAAAAGTTTGGTGGTGGTCGTTCAACGATATAAGAAGATTAAGAAATTGAAAGAATAGATGAAAGGTATGGTTATGGATTGATTGTTCCTTTGCTCATTGGAATGTACCTATAATATATACATGTTCTGAAGCTTGTAATACAACTTCACTGAGCTTGCAATTGGGAACCTTTTCGAATATTATAAAGAGTATTACTTAAATATATATACACTCGTGAACAAAAAAAATGGGCCATGATTAAAATTGGAGCAAAAAAAAATGGGCCATGATTGAAATTGGAAAGAAAACAATTTTTAAAATGTTTATCGCTTGTTTGCTAATAATTAGCTGTTATTTAGTATTTTTCAGATTATTAGTATTAAAGATGAGTCCAAGAAAAGTAAGACGACATCTTGACGAAAAAATTAAAAACCGAATTGCAGGATTACGACAGGCAAATTTGACTTACAAGCAGATTTTCGACATTTTGAGAGAAGAAAAGGTGGCAACATCTCTTTCAGCTGTGAAGAGAATTGGGCAAAGGTTCGAAATTGAAGGCACAGTGAGCAGGAAAGTTGGTTCTGGTCGCCCCAGAGCATCCACAATGAAGGACGATCACAGGCTTAAAATGACCGTTTTGAAGGATCGCAAAAAAACTTATGTTGACCATAGCAAACAATTCGAAACAGCAAAAGGAAATTCTCTTTCTAGAGTGACAATATCCAGAAGGATGAAGGAAATGGGATTTTCATCAAAAAGATGTGCAAAAAAACCTTTGTTAACTAAGAAGAACATCAGCGACAGAAAGACATTTGCATCATGTTATGGTACGAAAGATGCAGATTGGTTTAGAAATGTTTTCTGGTCGGACGAATCAAGATTTTGCCTTGCCAGTGATGCCCCTGAACGTTGCATCCGAAGATCCAGAGAAAGATTTTCACCGAATTGCATAAAAACCACAGTAAAACATGGAAACGGAGGAATAATGGTATGGGGGACCTTTTCTGCTGCAGGAGTTGGGGAAATTATCAGATGTGATGCGTCAATTAATGCCAAAGAATACATTCAAATATTAGAAAGAGGTCTATTACCAAGCATCCAGAAGTTAGAAATGAACAATGACATTATTTTTCAACATGATAATGCCCCTGCACACACAGCAAAAGTCACAAAGAAGTGGCTTACTGATAATTCAATTGATGTGATGTTTTGGCCTGGCCAAAGCCCAGATTTAAACCCAATGGAAAATATTTGGGCAATAATATCTCGTGCATTAGTTAGAAAAACTTTTTCCAACAAAGAAAAATTATGGGAAGCAGTACAAAGAGAATGGAATAACATCTCCTCTTCACAGTGCTCCAAGTTGGTTGAGAGCATGATAAAAAGAATTGATCTTTTAAAAAGATCTAAGGGCAATTCCATTCCATACAAAGTTTTTATTAAAGTAAATATCTTGCTCTTTATATTTTTTACTCATTTTCGTTTATTATTTAATTGCATTTTGTGTAATGCAGCTTTTTGTGCAATAAATTGTAAATTTCTTTCCTGGCCCATTTTTTTTGTTCATGAGTGTATATATATATATATATATATATATATATATATATATATATATATGTACAGTGAGAAAATAAAGATAAAAATTATGTCTTTAAATTATATCCTATCTTGAATAGTCAATACTCGATATACGAGAGAGCAATTTGGATAGAATGCAATTGTTCAAACAAGAGAACAAGGGTTATATAAAAAAATATATTTCTTTCCTTAATCCATAAATTTTCAAAGATATGCTCTTATCAGAGGAAATTCGATGAACAAGTCAGTAAAATTTACTGTAATGCAACCATTCGAAAATATAAAAATATAAACATTACACTTTATCCAATTTTTATTCTCATCACTTATCTACTTTATATATATATATATATATATATATATATATATTATAATATGAAATGAAGTAATAAAATAAGGTGTCAATCAAATTTTATTAGAATTCAAAGTTCAAGCAAAGTATCCTTAAGTCCTTAGCTTCATTTTATATTATAATATTAATGCTCTATCCAGTATATTGAGCTTCAGTTTTTATCCGGATGTTTCACTAATTATAAGATATTAGTTGACGCTTATATCTTTTGTTGGATTGCTTCATTATATATATATATATATATATATATATATAATAATCCAGGTAAAACATTCACAGGGTAGTAATCCAAAGAATTTCAACCGGGTTTATAAAAAGCGCTCAATATCAAATAGAGGTTTTATATATGATTATTTTTATTTACACAGACATGTAGAAAATCTGCAGCACTGGCATGTCGATGTTATCGATCAACAGCTATTATCAACTGAGATCTCATCAGGCAGAGTTAGAATTCGATCTTAACCTTAGATCATATTTGGAAAGAACAGATTTTGTACATGTCTGTAAATAAAAATAATCATATATATATATATATATATATATATATATATATATTAAAATATCCATTTAGTACAGGTAAATTAATTCC
This sequence comes from Sepiola atlantica, assembly GCA_963556195.1. Lineage (NCBI taxonomy): Eukaryota > Metazoa > Mollusca > Cephalopoda > Sepiida > Sepiolidae > Sepiola > Sepiola atlantica. The sequence continues at coordinate 30,631,952 of OY744542.1, forward strand.
CAGAACAGTTTTGCACAACTTTTATGTCTCCTTAAGAAAATTTTAATCAAGATATAATGCTACGAAACCTTATGTCTAGAATCCTTATTCCAATTTTGATCAAAATCTATTACATAATTTTTATTCTAGAAATTGTCTACAATTTAAGGGGTCTTAAGAAGAAATTAGAATTCAGGGAATCTTGCTTAATTGGTATCTAATAACTATGGATCAAATTTAATGCAAATCTGAAATATTTTAATTTTCAAATGGGAGTTTGTGCCCATATTATACCCTCTAAACCCTTTTTAAAATACCTCAAAGAAACTGAAATCAGGGAATATTTATTAATTGATGTGTAATAGCTTTTGTTAAAATTTAACAAAAATCAGAGGTATCTGAATTTTGCATAAAACGAAAGTAAACTACATGAAGCCTACATTATAACTCCTTACATCTAACAACTGTGTACCAAAAATCATAATGATAGGTTATTTAGTTTAGGAGTGAATCCTGCATATACAAACATATACACATAGATAACTTTATATTAATCAAAATATAAAAATAAATAATTATAATTATTAACATCAATTAAACATTCTCCTTTACCTCTCTATGGTTCAGCCATATCGTATTATTTTGAACTAGTAAATGCGATACAGTGATGAAGCAAATCCTACATACCTGGACTTTTGAATTGTATATTATGGGATGTGCTGATTCATATTCTATGAAAATATTTGGCATTTAACAATGTTAACAATGTGATAATGTTTTTCCTGGATATTTAAACTTTTTTTCTAAGAACTTGTCTGATGAAAAACGTAATATTTTATTTTTTTTTTTGAACGATATCTATTTATAAATGAACGTTCATTGAATATTCAAAAAAACAAAAATCTGGAGAAAAGTAAGGTTTTGAAACGGTCGTAAATGAGGATATAAGTATCCAGACTTTTTAATTGGGAATTGATTTAAATGTAATTTAAGTTATTTTTAACATAAAACTATAAATCACCTACAAAGTAGTATAATGGATTCGTCCGAACACTTTAAAATACAAACAAATTTTTGTAATTAACGGATACAATTTATTGACACAGACGAGCAGCGCAGGTGAGGAGGACATTTAAAAAAAAAAAATAACTAATATAAGTTAGCAAAACGGCTATTTGGAACAAAACTTAGATCTAATATACGGAACGTTTATGTTCTTGCCTTTTAAGGGAAGTGGGGTCTGATTAACTCTGCTGGGAAGCCATGAAATAAAATACGGTTTTGTTTTTAAATTCCCGAAACAGTTTTTCATGGTAAACACCTGATGATCCCTTAAATAATGTTAAGACTAGCGTAAATTCTTGGAAGCAAACTAATATAGTAACTGCTAAAAGTAAATTGACTTATAAAAGTGATTTTCCACCGAGTGATTCGGGACTAAAATTTTTTTTTTTTAAATTTTTTTTTTTATATAGTTTTAATCGTTAGGAAACTTCCGAGACTATATATATATATATATATAAATGAATAAATGCGGAAGTTTTTTTTTTCATTTATCAGTCCTATATTACCATCAAAACGGGTTACTATTATTTAAATCAATAATACAACAGGTATCTACCTTCCTCCAACTGCGAGAAGATGTGACACAAGGCCAGAAAGTGGGGATAGTAGGCCAGCAAACAAGTGGTGGTGCACTCTGGCCCCGCAAAAAATACCTGAGTAGGCTCGTAGGTATTCCCCGGTAGGGGCGCCTCAGGCAATTGGCCATAAACCAATCCCTTCTCAAAGAGAGAAATCTGGGAGGGTGAAACTTTCTAGGATTACCCAGAACAAATACCTCAGCCCGACAGAGCTGGGCCAGAAGAAACCACAACGGCCCACCCTCTGTCAGACTGATCATCGAGGACATATCTTTGACTGGTATCAATGTATCTGAATAAAAATTCAATAATACAACATATTTTGAAATACTCCATATATAGTACAGACGAAAGATCAAAATACATCCGTTTAATGCCTAATTTGCATGATTATTTTTTAAATAGTTCATAATAAATTAATGTTTGGTCTTATTCATTTGTACATTTATTGTCCTATTTTTTCTTTATATATGCAAGTTTCGTTGATATTAACAGTAATTAAAATTATTTAATAAATAAAAAGGATATATTACTAAAAAGCTTTCTTAAACCAAGCTAACATCACTCGCTACAAAGAAAGATACCAACGAGGCCTAAGTGAGAAGAGAAAGGGGAGAAAAAGGGTGACTGACTGTGTTGAATTTTTCAGCAGGTTATTTTAAGGTGCAGATAGGGGTGGGGAAAGGAGCAACTCCTTTTTTTTTTCTTAGAAGCGGGAGCTTCTCCCAAACTAGTGGAGTGGGTAAAGCCATATATATATGTATGTATATATATATATATATATATATATATATATATATATATATATCCAAGACCTTCCAACCCCTTGTATGGGAGCTCCTCTATGGTGATGATGCGGTCTTCGTTGCCCACACTGAGGAGGATATACAGATGATAATAGACCTTTTCTCTCAGGCATGTACCACCATTTGAACTCACCATCAATCTGGAGAAAACTAAAGTAATGCTCACTACTTCCGCAGGACTCCAATATGTAGAGCCCAACATCTACGTCAAAGGAACTAGATTAAGTGCAGTTGACTCATTTGTATATCTTGGTAGCACTCTCTCCAGAGATGGATCCCTCAACTCGGAGATACTTCTAAGAATTGAAAAAGCTAACAAAGCTTTTGGTAGACTTGAAAAGCGCATGTGGTCAGACAGAGCCATTATCACATCAAAATAAAACTTTGTGTGTACGAGTCGTGTGTCTTGTATTTTCTGTATACTTCGAAGACGTTGACTACATATTGCAGACACATCAAGGTTCTGGAGAGGTTCCACTAAACGTGTCTCAGGAGGATCCTAAACATTAAGTGGCAATCAAAGACACCAGACACCAATGTTCTAGAGCAAACTGGAGTGCCGAGCATAGAAGTGCGTATTATACGTAGTCAGATGTGCTGGACAGGACACTTAGGATGGGAGATTACAAGCTCCCTAAGCAACTGTTATATGGGGAACTGCTGCATGGAAAACGTCCGAGACACAAACCTAGGTTACATTTTAAGGATGTAATAAAATACAATCTGAAAACCTTTGATATGAAAGTGGAGAACTGGGAGAGGATGGCTCTGGGGCGATCGGTCTGGCGCAAGTGTATCTATGATGGGTGTGGCAAATTTGAGGCCAAGCATATAAAGTACTCCATCTTTAAACGTACCTTGCGGAAGCAATGAATGCCAAACATCCCAGACACATTTCAACCTTATGTGTGTGATTTATGTGGCAGAGTCTGTCTGTCTGTCAAGGGCTGGTCTACTCAGTCACATGAGATCCCATGGTAGGAGCCAACTAAACAAGTGTCGAACAAGAGTTTAATATAGCTACGTACCAACGGAAACCAGTGGCCTTGTATGTCATATCTGCAGCAAGACCTGTAAAAATAAGTCGAGCCTGCTGAGCCATCTGTGTGCTCACAACCGGGCATTGAAATATTGTAGGGATGGCCTTCTTTAAAAAAGTGGCAATCATCATCATCATATATATATATATATATATATATATATATGATTATTTTTATTTACACAGACATGTACAAAATCTGCGACACTGGCATGTCGATGTTATCGATCAACAGTTATTATAAACTGAGATCTCATCAGGCAGAGTTAGAATCCGATATTAACCTCAGATCATATTTGGAGAGAATGAAGTGGAGAGAAAAAGAAGAAAAGAAATTTAGAATTTCAAAATTTAGGGAGTCACGTGATTTAGGGCCGTTAAAATTTAAAAAGTTAAAAACTAAAATTAAAACAAACAAAACAAATAAATAAATGAAATAAAATAAAATAAAATAAAGTGGAAAGAGAGACATATAATGAAGAGAGTAGATAGGTAGATAGACAGATAGAAAAGTGAAAACGTCTGTTGATTCAGACCGAGAGAGGAAAGAGGTGGGGGATGAAAGAAACATGCAAGGTAATATGTAAAAAAATCGACAGTTATTTTGAACTCAGGGCGCATAGGCGAATTTTCAAGTCAGCTGTAATATAAGTGTGTATGTGTGCGTGTGTGCCCCTAGATCAACCGTGATGGGGGAGGGGGGGGTAAGGGGTTGTTACTCAAATGTGTTACTAATTCTGAATTTACAGTTTTTAATTTTTTTTTGTCTAGAGTTTACCAACTTATCATTAATAAATTAATAAATTGAACAAATATTTTATTAAATTAGTTAAGTTTAACAGAATTATAAGTAATAATAATAATAATAATAATAATGGACACCAATAATAATTGAAATGATATAAAATGATAATAATAGTGATAATGTTAATGAAAGATAATAACAGTGATAATTTAATTTAATAGTACTAAAATGCCGCCATTATTAATTATTAATAGTAATAATAAAAATAGTAATAATAATAATGATAATAATAGTAATAATAATAATAATAACAATAATAATAGTAATAATAACGACAACAACAACAATAATAGCGGTCAGCAATAATTAAGAATTAATAAAAAAGTAATGGTCGGGAAAAAAATATAGAATAATTAAGAAATATTGGAAATACTAGAAGGTGGTGGTGGTGGTAATGGTAGTAGTAGTAGTAGTAGTAGTAGTAATAATAATAATAATAATAATAATAATAATAATAATAAAAATAATAAGATTAAAAATAAAAATATAGAAGTAGGTAGCAATATAATGGTTGTAAATATGGTAATATAAATCAGTGGTTGCAATAATGCTGATCATGTTAAAATGGTGATAATAGTAGTTATACTAACAGCAACAATTGCAATAGTAACCCCAATAATCCTAACAATAGTCATTATGATATTAAAAATAATAAATAATCATAAAACAATGCAAATAGTTGTAGTAGTGATAATAATAATAATAATAATAATAATAATAATAATAATAATAATAATAATAATAATAATTAAAATAACAGAATTATAGATAATGGCAATATCATTAATGGAGGTATCAACATTGTTACTAAACCACATAATGACAATGGAAGTAAAAGTAAGGTAACGGTAACCATGGCAATATCAATATTATTAATATTATTATTAACAATAATAGTAAAATGGTAATATTGCTAATGCCACTGATACAGATAGTGATAATTATGATAATAATAGCGAACGGAACATTAACATTAATAATAATAATAATCTCGATAACAGTACAGAAATAACAAATAATTAAATGTCTGATAATTAAATTTAAAATATTAATAATGATAATCAATAATGATAATTTAAAATAGTAAGTAGTAGATGGACAAAACTATAAGGGAATATTAGAGGGTAAAGAAAAAACAGAGGATGACAATTAATATTAATCATAGTAGTAGTAAATATGATAATAGAGATAAAACTAAAATATTTAATGATAGGGAAATTTTCTGTTGTGATAATACTAATAATATTAATGATAGTAGAAATAATAGTGACAGCCATAATAATGGTAATAATGGTGGCCACAATAATTTTAATAATTTTACTAATGATAATAATGATGATAAAATAGTAGTAGTATTATAAATGATAATAATAAAAAATAATAAAATTAATAATAAAATTAATATATAAGACTGTTAATAATAATAGTAGGTGGTTATTATATATATATATATATATATATATATATATATATATATATATATATGGGAAATGAAAAAGGAAAAACCAAGAGATATTTTTTATATATTCATCAACGATAATAATTTTAAGAAAAATGTCATGCAAGTACATCGACATGATGGATTGATGAGAAAAAGTAGTAGGCTACTAAGAGCGCTGGACCGAGGTCCGGGCTGAGAGAAGTCAGTCAGTGGTAGAGAGTGAAATGAATGGTCCAGCGCTCTTAGTAGCCACGGCCACTACCTTTTCTCATCAACCCACCATGTCAACCCAATATTTCGATGTACTTGCATGACATTTTTCTTAAAATTATCATCCTGAGGAAGTCTTACAAATAAAGACGAAACGTTGATGAATATATAAAAAATATCTGTTGGTTTTTCCTTTTTCATTTCCCATTACGTCGGATTACTCTCATCCTTCCTTTCTCATATATATATATGAAAAACGAAAAATGAATAAAGACGAAGCGTCAATAAATATATAAACAATTTTGCGGTTTTCCTTTTTTTGTTTGATTATTAATTTCATAATTATCATTACATATACGACATAAGTAAGGAGACTGAGAGATGAAGTGGCGTAACAGACTTAATGATCGACAAAGACGCATCTGTGTGAAGACGCATCTAAAAACCAACAAAAATTGATGTGTTTTGTTAATTGCATTTGGCACTTTTCGTAGAATCATCTGTTCAAAACATTATTTTTGTTGTCAAAAATGATCTTCCCATTTCGGGTTCCCTTGGAGACATTGGTGCGGGAGAGACAAACACTCTTTGACAGGTGTAGAGTATCACATGCAGGTGCCAAAAAGAAAACTGAAACTAATTTCTACGTCTCAAAAAAATAATAATTTGCTATTAAGAAGTTAACATAAATTGATACATGCAAAATTCTGAGAGAGAGAAGAGGGAGGGCAGAGGACGAGAGAAGGAGAGAGAAAGAGAGGGAGATAGAGAGAAAGAGAGGGAGATAGAGAGAGAGAAAGAGAGGGAGATAGAGAGAGAGAAAGAGAGGGAGATAGAGAGAGAGAAAGAGAGAGAGAAAGAGAGGGAGATAGAGAGAGAGAAAGAGAGGGAGATAGAGAGAGAGAAAGAGAGGGAGATAGAGAGAGAAAAAGAGAGGGAGATAGAGAGAGAAAAAGAGAGGGAGATAGAGAGAGAAAAAGAGAGGGAGATAGAGAGAGAAAAAGAGAGGGAGATAGAGAGAGAGAAAAGAGAGGGAGAGAGAGAGAGAAAAAGGGAGGGAGAGAGAAAAAGAGAGGGAGAGAGAAAAAGAGAGGGAGAGAGAGAGAAAAAGAGAGGGAGAGATGGAGGGAGGGAGAGAGAGAGGGAGGGAGAGAGAAAGAGAGGGAGGGAGAGAGAAAGAGAGGGAGGGAGAGAGAAAGAGAGGGAGGGAGGGAGAGAGATGGAGGGAGAGAGAGAGAGGGAGGGAGAGAGAAAGAGAGGGAGGGAGAAAGAAAGAGAGGGAGGGAGATAGAAAGAGAGGGAGGGAGAGAGAAAGAGAGAGAGGGAGAGAGAAAGAGAGGGAGGGAAAGAGAAAGTGAAGGAGGGAGAGAGAAAGAGAGGGAGGGAGAGAGAAAGAGAGGGAGGGAAAGAGAAAGTGAAGGAGGGAAAGAGAAAGTGAAGGAGGGAAAGAGAAAGTGAAGGAGGGAAAGAGGGAGGGAGAGACAAAGAAAGGGAGGGAGAGAAAAAGAGAGGGAGAAAGAGAAAAAGAGAGGGAGAAAGAGAAAAAGAGAGGGAGAAAGAGAAAAGCGGAGGGAGAGAAAAGCGGAGGGAGAAAGAGATGGATAGTGAAAGGGAGGGAGAAAGAGATGGATAGTGAAAGGGAGGGAGAAAGAGATGGATAGTGAAAGGGAGGGAGAAAGAGATGGATAGTGAAAGGGAGGGAGAAAGAGATGGATAGTGAAAGGGAGGGAGAAAGAGATGGATAGTGAAAGGGAGGGAGAAAGAGATGGATAGTGAAAGGGAGGGAGAAAGAGATGGATAGTGAAAGGGAGGGAGAAAGAGATGGATAGTGAAAGGGAGGGAGAAAGAGATGGATAGTGAAAGGGAGGGAGAAAGAGATGGATAGTGAAAGGGAGGGAGAAAGAGATGGATAGTGAAAGGGAGGGAGAAAGAGATGGATAGTGAAAGGGAGGGAGAAAGAGATGGATAGTGAAAGGGAGGGAGAAAGAGATGGATAGTGAAAGGGAGGGAGAAAGAGATGGATAGTGAAAGGGAGGGAGAAAGAGATGGAGAAGAAAAGAGAGAGAGAGAGAGTTGTAATCAGGATTGTGTTTTTGCCGTTTCCATTATAGTATAGATTCTTTCTTGTCTTGACAGAGTTCAAAATTTACTTTACAATCCAGTGAAAGGATAATCTCTCTTGTTCTATACAGCCTCTTTCTCACAGAAGAGACGTTGACAGTCTTTTGTTACTATATCTTTATTTCCACAGAAGGTGCTCGACTGAGCTCCAATTTCTGCTTCCTCCTTGCAAGAAATCATCTCTCTACCTAAATTGCAAGAAACTTTTCATTTTTCAGTGTGCCTAACATAAAATGTAATTTCTATGAACAGAATTTATTTCCACAAACTTCCCATCTGTGGAACACGTTACAATGGGATTGCTTCCGTGTGGACTACAACATGACCGTCTTCAAGTCCAATGTAAACAACTACTTGTCATAAATAGTCCTCATAAGTCATCAAATTTCATACATTCCATTCATCATTTTCAATCCTCTCATAGTATTCATCATCATTCAACTGACAATCTATCCATTAACCCTTTTTCTCGAGTGGCTTTTGAAGGTGCTCGACTGAGCTCCATCTCTGGTTCCTCCTTGTAAAACATTCACAGCAAGAACTCGTTTTCTATCACAATAACAAAAAAAGAAAACTCTTTTCTTACTTCATGTTTCTAGTGTAAGGCGGTATTTCCATGAGCAGAGCTTCTTCACAAGAGCTTCCGTCTGAAATACATTACCATGGGACTGCTTCCCTACAGATTACAACAGGGTCGTCTTTAAATACAATGTTAACAGATTCCTGTTATGAACCGTCCCCACAAGTATTCAAACTTGGTCCACCAATTCTCTCATAGGGTTTTTCATCTTTTAACTGACAATTATTCATTCTCATTAACACTTATCCTTGAGTGACTTTTAGCCTTGATAAATGGTGACTCATTAGTAAATTATATATATATATATATATATATATATATATATATATATATATATATGAAATTAAAATGGAATAAGCGGAAGACCTAAAAAGCTCAACGTTTCGCCCAAATGTTATATGGGCTTTGTCAAAAAAAATTTTTTTTTCTCTATGTATTTATCTTTGACTACATATTTACATATCTTCCCTCTCTACATGAACTCTACCACTATATATATTTCTCATAATTTATAGACTTTCTCGTCTTTTGTCATTTTTTGCATTTTTTTCGTTCGCTCTTGACAAAGCCCATATAACAAAAACGGGTGAAACGTTGAGCTTTTTAGGTCTTCCGCTTATTCCATTTTAATTTCATACCGTCAGATTATTTTATCCTTTTATCTATTCATATATATATATATATATATATATATATAGTAAGCTATGAAAATATATTTATGGCAATTAAGCTACACAGAGGCTCCCGCGTTTCATCCTCGGGGGGAATCTTCAGGCTAAAATGCATGGAGTTATTTTTGCCGGGTGTTTTTATATACATGGCTAGCTAGTTAACCAATCAGATTCATTGTTGTTCTCTCAGCCAATCGTTGGGCTTCCCACGAACAAAGGTCTGTTTAGTGTTGCATTTTAGCCTGAGATGAAACGCGGGAGCCTCTGCGTAGCTTAATTGCCATAAATATATTTTCATAGCTTACTACCTAGCTCTATTTACGTATCGAGCACTGTTGAAGTAAGTACTGAAAATTGATACATAAAAAATTATATCTCCTTATAAAATAGTAATATATATATATATATATATATATATATATATATATATATAAATGCTTGACTCCGACACTTGAAATTTTAAAAGGTCCTATTCCTCCCTGAGAAATCTTCCAGTAGTAATAATTCATATATACTATTCATTATTTAAGCAAACATTGGTACACATAACAGAATTCCCCAGCTTGCTTATACTTTTTTTATTTTTTTTATTTTTCTAATAATCTTTTTGTGTCAAAATCAAAAAAATAATAAATGCTTTATATGCGTCACAAACACTTTCGATTCTTTCGTAGAATCATCTTCAGGTGACAAACCAAATGCACAAAAAAGCTGGAGAAAAGATAATTTCAATAAGCAGCCGAGAATGTGCATACGAAGTCAGACGACAAAAGAACGAACCAGTGCAGTTCCATAAGAAACGTTAACAATTTATATTCCGGGACGCCAGAATTAGCGTCACAGGATGAATTGCATTACGCTAAGCATTTTAAAATGTTGTTACTGTTTTCATACGTTATGTTATTTACTGTAGGTTGCTGGGGTTTAGTAAAGAGTATTTTTAAGTTTTAAAAATTAGTTTTAGAATGTATTATTTTTGTATTATTAACTAAAATTTATCTTAAATCAGAGGGGGGAGCAGTTATATTTTTTTAAATGCTGGTAAATTGAGCTAGAGTTTACTAAGTGCATGGTGAGTCTGTGGAATAGAGTAGTGGTAGTAAAACCAATGTAGCTATTATTTTCATTATTATTTATAGCATTTTGATTTTAATGAAGGACACTTAAAGAATTTATTAAAAAATAGCTTTACATTACAAAACTGCTAACATAAAAATATCTAAATCTTTGTGTCATCATTAATTAATAAGTATACATCCTCCGTCAAAAATGAAAAAAAAATGTTTAGCCAGTGTTCGCACTTATATTCATATAAAATAACGTCTCAATCAGTAAAGTTAAAAAAAATAAGAAAGAACAAAAGAAAACGTTACAAACTGGAAAGTTTAAAATAAAAAAAGAAAGAAAAACGTATAAATTAATAGAGAAAGAAGGAAGGAAGGAAAAGATTATGGAAACAGAATGGAGGATTTTTTTCCAAATTTATTTTAGATGACGGGGGATATGGGCGGTTCTCTGACTTGATATTTGTTTTCTCCCTTCCTCTTAAAAGTTTTGTCCGACACGTAACGGAAGAGAAGTACATTTATATATAAATATAAATTATTCATAATACCAATGAGTTTTAGCAGTCTATAGATACATTGGAGGAGGAGCATATTATTGCTCTTACTTATAATAGACACGCAGTTGTATCATGGACTCAAATTCATTTTGGAGGTCATTTGAAGACAGCAGAGGTTAAAATGTTGAACAATTTTCTTATCAGTTGTGGATATTTTAATGTTATTATGTCATAATTTATGACTTATCTAGCGACACTTGAAGTTTGAGTGGACACAAGAGAGATAACACTTCAAACTTTACGATAACTTTTTAGTAAACCAAGAAATAGAAACAAGATTCTTCAGTTGACAATTAAATTTTGAATTTTTGTCAGTTAAGACAGGTAAGTCTCACGAGGACAGAGTTCACTTTGATATAATAATCTATCTCTCATACATAAAATATATCTTTAATACTATTGTTATTTCCAGCCTTTTCTCACAGAAGAGACATTGCTAGTCTCTCTCTACTCTATTGTTATTTCCATGGAAATTGCTCGCCTGAGCTCCAATCTTTGACCCCTCCTTGTAAGACATTCACAGCAAGAAATCCTCTTTCTACCACAATGGAAACAGACTCCCCTTTTTCCCGCCATATGCTGAGCGTCAGACGGAATTTTCATAGACAGAGCTTCTTTACAAAGGCTTGCTGCCTGTGGAACACATTACTGTGGGACTGCTTCCTTGCAGATTAAAACGGTCGTCTCAAATCCAATGTAAACAAATACTTGTCATAAACCGCCCACATCAAACTTAGTTCATACCATTGATTGTTCTCCATCTTTTGGTTTACAATCGTTCCATCTCATTAACCCTTATCCTTGAGTGGCTCTTGGCCTTGATAACTGGTGACCCAATTGTACTAATCCATTATATATTTTCACAATTATTGATTTTCTTTATCTTTACTTCAAATTATTTTAATATTTAATTATTTTTTTAAACCTGTATTTTATTTAATTTAAAATAGTATATACTATGAGTAGTGTTATATGTAGGATTATAAGAAATTTATATTCATGTTTTTTTTTATCCTATAATAATTAGATATCTATTTTTTTTAAAGTAGTGCAATTTGATGTTTTTTTTGTTTAAATTCTATTTGTGGTGTTGCTGATGGACTCTGAAGAAGACACTTTTTGGAATCTTCAAAAATATAAAATAAAATATTCTAAGTTGTCTTAGAAACGATCGTACACCAAATATTTGTTAATTTTGAGTTCTTGGAACTGATATAAATGATGTGCTAATTTTATTTGTCTCAACCTACTATATATATATATATATATATATATATATATATATATATATATATATATATATATATATATGAATGATGACTGCAACGTCTTGTCAAACGAGTGGCACTCCTTCATTCAGAAAAGTGTCATTGTGTAAAGGAGTATCTGTACTGAGATTTTTAGTAAAGAGATCTAGTTTTGTATGACAGCTAGATCCCTCTCTCGGTTCAAAATTTTCAGACCCAACAACAGGCGAAAGCAAGATAGCCAGTAACAAGTTAAAACTGTAGACCAACATGATGAGAGAAGTGGTCTTCCACTTTTTTTTTATTCTTTGAAATTTAAAAACATCTTTCCATGCCCAATCGAAAAATTCAGCAAAATGAATTACTGTTCATAATGCGTACATATTAAAGCCGTTGAATGGATGCATCTGCAAAACGAATTCATTTGCTTTTTTAATATATATACAGGGTGGGCAAAAATAAGGGTCCTATTTTTAAAAATTCATAACTTTTTTATTTATTGATTTTAAAAAATTTTTTTTTTAGAATAAGTAAAGGACCACTTCCGAAGCAAGCATGAGCCGTATTAGCCCTAAGGAACGTACCCTCATTTAGAAAACATTATTTTTGCTTAAAAAACTCAAAACAGTGTAAAAAACAATACTTTAGTTTTTGTAAGTTTTAAGAAGTGTTTTTCGGCTAAAATTTGTTTTGTTTATTTCAAAAAATCTCGGAAGGGTCAGTCTACACACACATAAAGTTTGGTGAGTTTAACTTTTATTTTGTGGAAGTTATTCAAATTCAAGTTATTCAAATTTAAAGATAGGACCCTTATTTTGGCCCACCCTGTATATATATATATATAATATTTAAGTGTAGAATTATAACGATAATTAAATTATCGTTTAATAATAATAATCTATCGTGACAGTGTAAAGCTCAATATATTAAATAGAGCAATTTATTTTAGAGGTGAAAGATGAGAATAAAACATTGTAAGGATACAATATTTATTAAAAACATCAAAAGTTCAGAGCAAGGAACCTCATATCCTTAATCCATGGATTTTCAAAGAAAATATTTCTTCTCATCAGAGGATGGGTAAACTGACAATGTGATTATAACTATTGTCGGCAAACAATTAACTTTGAACATTTTATATAAAGTAAAGCAAAGTAGAAGTAAAGAAACAAAATTAGGGCCAGGGGTGAAAAGTCTTATTTTGAGGTGTGAGCGTAGAGTCAAAGTGGGTGAAAAAATAAAAAATAAAAATAAAGGCATCCGTTATTTAGGGAAGAATGTTTGAAAAAGAAAGCGATACTTAAATTGTTCAGGGGTCCAAAACTTTTGATGTTTGGAATAAATATTGTATCCTTACAATGTTTTATTCTCATCTTTCACCTCTAATATATATATATATATAATTAACTTGTTATATAATTAACTTGTTACAAATATCCAGGGGGTATAAATCCGAAGGAAGTTGAAACCAGGTTTATGAGAGTGCTCAATGAAAATTCAGAGCAAAATATATTTTTTTTGTGTCGCAATTAATGGAATAATACAATCACCAACAAAAATATATATATATATATATATATATAGGGTGTTGCAGCAAAATCTGACAGTTGAAAAAAAGTAAACAAAACACCAGGAGGTGCTGAGGAGTGTCGTGAAGCCTTTGATGAAGATCGCAGCTTGACACCCCTATGTCTTCCAGCAGGACTCTGCTCCTGCACACAAGGCCAAGACGACCAAGGTGTGACTGCTTAACAATGTTCCTTACTCCTGGTCGTCCGTCTTGTGGTTGCCCTCTTCACCAAACTGCAAACCCCTTCACTATTTCTTCTGGGGCATGATCGAGGCCAAGACCAACAAGCACCCCACAACACGGTTGACTCTCCAAAAGCTGCCATCGTGGAGGTGTTAGGCGCTATAGACAAGGACATAGTTGCCAAAGCATGTGAATCATTTCGCACCCGCCTTGAGATGGTAGTCTCTGCTGGTGGCGGTTACATTGAAAAATAATGTAGTATGTAACTAACTCTTGTTAAATAAACTGTCGGGTCTCTGCATATACAACTTCTGTTTTTATTACCTATTTCGTTTTCTTTTTGTCAAGTGTATTTGACACTAGCATAACGCTTGGTACATCTGCTAGTTTATGAGAAATCTTGGCCTTTTGGCCAAGATCAAAGTGTAGTATCTATTCTGATGGATACTACACCCTATAGACTGGTATCGTTTTGACCTTCGGGTCTTGATTCCGCCGGTCTGTGGGTTTGTCCACCCTCCCGGCTTTGCTTCCTCTCTTTGGGGAGGAGTTAGTTTATTGCTTACTGCCTAAGGCGCCCATACCGGGGAATGTCGACGGGGCTGCCCAGGCATTTTTTGTAGGCCAGAGTGCTCACCTTCTCAGGCGCTGGCTTTTCAAGTCCCACTTTCTCGACCTGACATTGGGTCACATCTTACCTTGTGGGAGTAAGATAAACCTGGTCTTGTGCCTAACTCCTGGGGAGGTAAATAGTTTGACAAAACGCAACGAAAGACGATAACACTATCGTCGACAAAGTATAAAATGCAAGACGAGATGTAATTCGAGTCGCAATAATCTGCCCTAATTATGCAACCAACATAATCTTTAAAGGTTGATACACGAGAGATTAACTCTTGTTAATTGTGTCGAGTGTTTTAGATAAAGCTCCAGATTTATTAGATCTCAATGGGCCAAGCATCAGGCTTTACAGTAAGACGAGATATTTAGTCACACAAATCTACAAGCCTTAAAAGCATCTTGTTAATTACCTATTAGTAATTAATGAATACGCTTGATCTTAATTACGTTTTATCACAATATCTCGGCTCATAATTCACGGCCATTAGAAAAAAATTTGCTACTTCAGAAAGATTTGCTGAAAGCACTATATTTACTCAGAAGGCCAAATCTGTTACGCTGGTAGAGTCACGTGGAGCGCTCATGATCCTGGATAAACTTGCAGAAGCATGGATATCTTGAATCACAGGAAAGTTGGTCGGCCAAGGAAAACTTGAAAGCAAGTTATTAGGCAGGAGCATACAAAGTGAAATTTGGAGGCAGTTGATTCGCTGAACTGTTAGGACTGGAGAGCAAGTTTCAAAACACAAAAAATGTCTGATACCAGAAAAAGGGAAAAGTGACATATGAAAAGGAGATAGGGAAGGAGATAGAGAGAAGGAGAGAGAAGGAGAGAGAGAAGGAGAGAAGGAGAAAGAAAGAGAGAGAGAAGGAGAGAGAGAAAGAGAGAGAGAAGGAGAGAGAGAAAGAGAGAGAGAAGGAGAGAGAGAAGGAGAGAGAGAAAGAGAGAGAGAGAGAGAGAGAGAAAAAGAGAGAAGGAGAGAGAGAGAGAGAGAGAAGGAGAGAGAAAGAGAGAGAGAAGGAGAGAGAAAGAGAGAGAGAAGGAGAGAGAAAGAGAAGGAGAGAGGGAGAGAAGGAGATTATATGTCATCCTCATTCCCATAAATTATTAACAAAAAATGATATATGTGACAATGTGGTAGTGTTATAACTATGTCGGCTGCTAGAACTCCTGTTTCTGGCAAGGCCACCCATGGCGGACAGGTCTGGCACGCAGCGGTTTTAGATCCACAACCCTACTAACAGGACTCTTGTGAAAATCCAAGAGTCGTCGGCATCGGAATATGTCGTCCTCTGGTCGTTTCTGCCTCTGTGTGTGGCAAGCAAAGACGTTTTAGGCACAGAACCACAAATCAATGGAGTGGGAGTGACAATGTTGCTTCTGTGCCATTCCTGTGTGTGTTCTGGGATAAACCTTCCCCAACTTTGCATGCAACCACCGAGTTTGGCTGCTCTCGATGTCGGGGGGGGGGGGGGCTAAAAACCTACAATCCTGTAGGTTAATCAATAGCTGTGACCAATGATGAAGACTTCACACAGACAAGACAATCCTGAGGCACAATCTTTGTGAGTTCTATGAAGAAGTCCACCATAACTGCAAAAAACTTTCCTTTCTTATTCCATGTGCTAAGCATGAAATGGAATTTCCATGAACAGAGTTTCTTTCCAAGGGGCAGCTTCACTGCATGCTACAACATGATCGTCTTCAAATCCAATGTAAACAAATACTTCTCATAAACTGTCTTTATAAGTTTGACTCTCTATGGGAAAACTGGGGAAACCAGAAGAATGCTAGACTCAAAGTCAGCAGCAAACAGTGTTCGGTCAGATTTAGTTCCTGATATTAAAGACTTCCTGTTTTGGGTCGCTTACTCTTCTGGTCTGCCAAGTTTTGTACTAATTTTTATTCATTAATTTATTTATTAAATTGTTAGGTAAAAGTACAGAATAATTAACCCCTTCCCATATTAAGAATGGCTTTCTAAATTATAACATTATTTCAGCACGGTCCGTAAACCGCAGAAAATTATTTTAAAAGCCATTCTTAACAGGGGGGGGGGGGCTTTGTTAACTATTCTGTACTTTTACTTAACAATTTAAATTAATAAATTTGGAAAACTGAAACTGTCGCCGGAAGTTATGTTATGGATGAAGTTTAATATCAGGAACTAAATCTGACCGAACACCGTTTGCTGCTGACTTTGAGTCGTGTACGCTTCTGGTTTACTGAAAATTGATAGCAAGAACAAGAGTAATGACAACAAGTTGGGTCTAAGGCCAAAATGTGGGCACAGGTTCATATCTAAATAAGTAACCGTTTTTTTTTTCATTTCATTCATCATTTTCAATCCTATCATAATAGTCTTCATCATCCATCTGACAATCCATTCATCTCATTAACCCTTATCCTTGAGTGGCTTTTGGTTTTGATAAGTGGTGACTCATTAGTAAATAAAAAAGAACCGAATAGCTTGCCACTGGTTCACATCATCCAACAAAACTAAGGAGAGACAAAAAGGTCAAAAATACATCTCTTCTGCCAACTACTTCTGCTAGTCAAATAAAGAACAAGTATTTTCTGAAATAGTTCCTATCTGCCTATGCAAAACGTTTAATCAAACTAAGTGATCTCTGGCCAGGTCTTTATTTATCCCTCTTTCTCTCAAGTCCATTTTTTGGCCTTGATAAGTAATGACCCCTTTTCGTAATATATATATATATATATATATAGGTAGCAAATTTTACACACAAGACAAAAAATAAAAATTAAATGCATGTAAATACAAACAAATCAACCAACAAAAAACAACAAAAAAGTTACTTACAGGAAGTTAGAATCCATCAAAATTTTTCAAATACACCTGGATTTTCTTTTTTCTTTTATACCTGGGGGAAAAAAAACGGAAAATTTAATATTTGTCAGAAGGCATTTATAGTTTTATTTGAATATAAATTTTTTTAACAAATTCGAACAAGTTATGAGAATAACATTTGGAATCACTGTTAAACATGTTGCAGATTTGAACATGTTTCTTTCATTTTAATTGAATAGCATAAAGATGGTTCTCAAAAGAATAGAAAGTACCTATGATCATCATATTTGATTTAACGTCCGTTTTACATGCTGGCATGTGTTAGATGACTTTAAGAAATTGACTTTCAAACTAACCTATCTCTGGCCAGGTCCTTATTTATCCCTCTTTCTCTCAAATCGATCATTATCACCTCTTCCCATGTTTTCTTTGTTCTTTCCCTGTAGAACCGAACCTGCTACCTTAACTGTTCTACATCTAACCCACAAACTCTCATCCATTCTTTCAACGTGGCCATATCATCAGTCTCCTGTTTTGCACACACCTCCCTATACTTTCCAGATTTAATCTTCACCTGAGGTCATCAGAACTAAGCATGTCTTTAAGACTCACATTACACATCTATCGTATTATTCTCATATCATTTTTCCCCATGCAATGCATATCCTCAACCCACACTGGCCAGGTTTCACTTTCATAAATCATCACACTGCATACACATGCCTGATAGACTCTTCCCTTAGCGACAGTGGTAACACTGCCGGTTAGCAATGGCAGTAGTTCCCTGAACTTACTCGATCCACTCCTAACTCTTGCAATCACACTAGCACCTGCTCCACCCTGTGCTCCAATGGTATAAGCAAGTTAAAACTTCTGAACAACCTCAATAGCTTCACCATCCGGATATACTTTGTGTTAAATAATTCAAGTAGGCAAATTAGCTAGTGCACATATTTTATAGCTAGTACATATATTTTGTAAAAAAGAAAAGAAAAAAAAGAGATATCTCAAGTTGAAATTGAATGGAATTTCACTATATTTACCAGTTTTTGCACTCTTGTGATTACTAATTAATTAATTAATTACATTTTCTGCATAGAAAATAATTAGTTTATTAAGCTTACAGACAAGTCCATTACCCTATTAGAAATTCTAGACATGAAAATTGAGGATAGTCAAAGAATCCATCTAAATAAAATACGATGTCAGAAGAATGTAGTCTGAGAAGAGTATACAATGTACTTTGCCCAATTCTATCAAGTCACTCAAATCAATTATTCAATATCAATATTTAGACAAAACTACAGTTAATAAGAACCCTATTTTCTTTCAAACATTTTTTCGCAATGCAGGCTTCAAACAAGTGAAAAAATGTTTATAAATCTAATATCATTTTGTGGTAAATAACTAGATTGATTTGGGAGTGTCCTACTAACACCCATACTTAGTATTTTATTTTTCAGCAATCTGTTATTTTAAAACTTTGCCCAATTCTATTCAAGTCATTCCAACTAAGTATTCAATATAAACATTTAGACAAAACTAAAGTTAATAAATATCCCATTTTATTTCAAAAGATTTTTTTCAAGTCATTCCAACTAAGTATTCAATATAAACATTCAGACAAAACGAAAGTTAATAAATATCCCATTTTATTTCAAAAGATTTTTTTCAAGTCATTCCAACTAAGTATTCAATATAAACATTCAGACAAAACGAAAGTTAATAAATATCCCATTTTATTTCAAAAGATTTTTTTCAAGTCATTCCAACTAAGTATTCAATATAAACATTCAGACAAAACGAAAGTTAATAAATATCCCATTTTATTTCAAAAGATTTTTTTCAAGTCATTCCAACTAAGTATTCAATATAAACATTCAGACAAAACGAAAGTTAATAAATATCCCATTTTATTTCAAAAGATTTTTTTCAAGTCATTCCAACTAAGTATTCAATATAAACATTCAGACAAAACGAAAGTTAATAAATATCCCATTTTATTTCAAAAGATTTTTTTCAAGTCATTCCAACTAAGTATTCAATATAAACATTCAGACAAAACGAAAGTTAATAAATATCCCATTTTATTTCAAAAGATTTTTTTCAAGTCATTCCAACTAAGTATTCAATATAAACATTCAGACAAAACGAAAGTTAATAAATATCCCATTTTATTTCAAAAGATTTTTTTCAAGTCATTCCAACTAAGTATTCAATATAAACATTCAGACAAAACGAAAGTTAATAAATATCCCATTTTATTTCAAAAGATTTTTTTCAAGTCATTCCAACTAAGTATTCAATATAAACATTCAGACAAAACGAAAGTTAATAAATATCCCATTTTATTTCAAAAGATTTTTTTCAAGTCATTCCAACTAAGTATTCAATATAAACATTCAGACAAAACGAAAGTTAATAAATATCCCATTTTATTTCAAAAGATTTTTTTCAAGTCATTCCAACTAAGTATTCAATATAAACATTCAGACAAAACGAAAGTTAATAAATATCCCATTTTATTTCAAAAGATTTTTTTCAAGTCATTCCAACTAAGTATTCAATATAAACATTCAGACAAAACGAAAGTTAATAAATATCCCATTTTATTTCAAAAGATTTTTTTCAAGTCATTCCAACTAAGTATTCAATATAAACATTCAGACAAAACGAAAGTTAATAAATATCCCATTTTATTTCAAAAGATTTTTTTCAAGTCATTCCAACTAAGTATTCAATATAAACATTCAGACAAAACGAAAGTTAATAAATATTCCATTTTATTTCAAAAGATTTTTTTCAAGTCATTCCAACTAAGTATTCAATATAAACATTCAGACAAAACGAAAGTTAATAAATATCCCATTTTATTTCAAAAGATTTTTTTCAAGTCATTCCAACTAAGTATTCAATATAAACATTCAGACAAAACGAAAGTTAATAAATATCCCATTTTATTTCAAAAGATTTTTTTCAAGTCATTCCAACTAAGTATTCAATATAAACATTCAGACAAAACGAAAGTTAATAAATATCCCATTTTATTTCAAAAGATTTTTTTCAAGTCATTCCAACTAAGTATTCAATATAAACATTCAGACAAAACGAAAGTTAATAAATATCCCATTTTATTTCAAAAGATTTTTTTCAAGTCATTCCAACTAAGTATTCAATATAAACATTCAGACAAAACGAAAGTTAATAAATATCCCATTTTATTTCAAAAGATTTTTTTCAAGTCATTCCAACTAAGTATTCAATATAAACATTTAGACAAAACTAAAGTTAATAAGAATCCCATTTTATTTTTAAAAAGATTTTTGTGATGCAGACAACCAACAAATAAAAATTGCTTAAAAATGTAATGTAATCGTGTGGTAACAAAAAATTAATCATAATAGAAGCAATAATTATTAAATCAAACCAGCCTAAACATTGGCCAAAACCCCATTGTAACAAGGATAGTGACCCTTTTTGTGGGAGTTAGGGTTCCCCACAGTTAAAAGCCTTGCGTCAGACTTCTATTGCCCTCTAAATGAGACACGTATGGCCGACATTGCTGCATTTCAAAATGTCAGCATACCAGATGCCCTTTGTTTTGGAAAACAAAGGTCGGTGTTGAAGCAATCCAGTGACAGGTGCATAAGATGAGATCAAGGATCAAATCAACTGTTATCCGAGATATGTTAAAAACTGGGAACAGCGACCACTGTATTTTCTGTATCTCTTTCCTTCTCTCTCCCTCTCACTTTATCATAGCGGGGAGATTTAAAAAAATAGTTTGGTTTTTGAATTTGTAAACGACAGATGTGTTACATGCCAAGCTCAGCCGACTTGAGTTTTAAAAATGTTAATTGTTCGGTAAAAATAAGTAATTACATTTTTATATATAAAAATGTGTTGTCGCTTCTTTGATACAGCGTTCAATTGCAGCACAGCAGTCCCTCAACCAGAAAATGATTAATTCTCAGGAGAGAATTAATAACGCCACCGTGTATCCAGATCAAATACGCAACTGGGTATAAGACATGTAATGGATATAACCACTTCCTCATTAAAGGGATGTGGCTATCGTTTGCTACTCGAGGGGCTGGGTACCGTGTCAGGACGCTAACAGTCTTTCCAAAGACGTCCCCACGACGTGGATCACAGAGTTCACACTCCCCGGCAAACGATTGTGTTACATCATTACTCTTCAAAAAAGACATGCAAAAATGACATGGGAGCAGAATTTTAAACGTCTATATAAGATTCATTTCAACAGCTAATTCATTGCATTATTAATAAATAAAATTCATTTCTTTCTCATATTTCTGATTATACGTTGGATTGACGCCATTTTGAGCCATTGCACACGTCCATTCTAAGAAGACTTTGAATTGACAGACTGACTTATCTGCCCTTTTATGTAACTCTTGTAAATAAAAGATGCAAAATGGCATTGATTTAATGTATAATCGAAAATATGAGAAAAAAATGAATTTTATTTATTACTAAAATTTTACTCGATAATTTCCCGTAATTTTTGGTGTACACTAATATTTTCAACTGATAAATAAGTATATCCATAAAATTTCCTGTTATTTTATTTTGAACTGCCATATTTCACATGTATTTCAATATTAATAAGCACTAAATGTTTTATTGATTTAAAAAATATCATTCACTGGTGAAAAAAAAAAGCCATGACAGCTGATATAAAAATAAATAAATTTAAAATAAATTTCGATCATCAATATTCAAATCCTAATTATGAGTAATGTATATTTATTTGTGTATCATCATCATCATCATCATCAACATCATATTTGGTTTAACATCTGTTTTACATGCTGCCATGTGTTGGAAGTCAATTTGTAAAAGCCATCCAGGCGTAACTATCTCTGGTCAGGTCTTTCCTGAAATGGGACAGATTTTCTTTGGAAATCATTTCCTTAGTTGTGGCAAGATTTTTATAAGCTAGATGCCCTTCCTGATGCCAATCCAGTGATGTGATGGGGACCAGTGCTTTTATCAAGACATCATCTTTAGGGGATTGCCTATCAAAGCTAAAAGAGCGCTTCACCTACCCTTTGGAGTTTTCACCTTTCTGTGATAAAAGTTTTTTCTTTCTATTTACCAATGCGTCACCACCTATCAAGGCCAAAAGCCACTCGGTGGATGGATTGTCCCTACAACGCATCAAAAGTAAATTACCTTTTGGTGAAGACTTGCCCACTTTGGGGCTCAATATTTTAGGAACGTGGTGAAGCCTGATGGACAAGATCACCGTCAGACACCTCTACATCTTCCAGCAGGACCCTGCTCCTGCACACAAAGCCAAGATGACCCAGGTGTGGCTGCTCAACAATGTTCCTCACCACTGGTTGCCGGACTTGTGAACACCCTCCTCACCTAACTGCAACCCCATAACTATATCTTCTGATGGGTGATTGAAGCCAAGACCAAAAAGCATGCCGGCAACACAGTCGACTCTTTGAAGGCTTCCATTGTGGAGGCGTTCGTTGTTACAGACAAGGACATGGTCGCCAAAGCGTGCGACTCATTTCCCGCCTGCCTTGAGATGGTTATCTCCTTTGGCAACGATTACATCTGGCTCTCTTCTGAAGAGAGCCGGATGGCTAAGTCCTTCCGTGCTTGAAACTGACGGTACGAATGTTGTACTAATTTTTCTGTACCAAAATAAATAAATTATATATATATATATATATATATATATTAGTATTTCATATATCCACATAAAATTTTCTAAGGAGATATAATTTTTTTATGTATCAA
Source organism: Sepiola atlantica (assembly GCA_963556195.1). Lineage (NCBI taxonomy): Eukaryota > Metazoa > Mollusca > Cephalopoda > Sepiida > Sepiolidae > Sepiola > Sepiola atlantica. Next base: position 30,655,086 of record OY744542.1, read on the forward strand.
TTTTCAGTAATTACTTCAACAGTGCTCGATACGTAAGTACAGCTAGGTAGTAAGCTATGAAAATATATTTATATATTTTCATAGCTTACTAACATATATATATATATATATATATATATATATATATATAAACAGAGTTTTTGGTACAGCAGAAAGATAGGATTAGCTTAAAAGGAAACATATTTATCAATGAAAAGTTGTGTTGAAATTTTTTTTATATATATATGCATTCTGTCACAAGAAAGTTAGAGAGTAAAAACTGTCGGACGAATACATTTCACGTACTTAGGGGAATGGAGAAGGCAAATCGGCTTCTTTTTTTGTTCCGCTTCTTCTTTTTGTTTTTAGCTTCATGAAAAATGCAGTTACACAGGTAAAAATCGCATTTCCAAATAAATTAACCGGAAAACTCTTCGATATACTTATGTATCAGGCAAAAATAAGTATCTACACCAAAAATTAGCAAAAATTACCCAGTAGAATCTTTATTAAAAATAAAAATCAGTTATATCGAGCGAAAAACACAAAACTCAGGGGTAGATAACTCAGTCTGTCATATTAAGAAGTAATAAGTGAATGGCAGTCTGCAAAAATGCGATGAAACTGATGTTTATTTTTAATTAAAATTCTACTCGATCATTTTCCCTAATTTTTGGTGAGGATACTTCTTTTTACCTGAAATAAGAGTTTTTATTTGGAATTGCGTTTTCCATATGTGCCCTCATCTATATAAGCATCTGAATATGTTTTATGAATTAGTGCAAACACTGGCGAATGATTTTTTTGTTGTCATTTTTGATGGAGGGTGTACGCTCATAGAAGACCATTTCATTGACTTTAAACTTTCAATAACCCGCCATTCCTCTGCATCCTCAGGAAGACAGAGTTAGTGGAAGCCCAGCATTTCCAAGTGATGTAATTTATGGATAACCATGACAGATCAGAAAGAAATTTATTAAAATTAAATATCCATCACCAATATTCACTCTGGTGCTACCAGATCAGGCTGTCTGAAGATACCGACTTCCTGACCAAAAATGAACCAACATTGATGTTATTGTTTTTTTTCCTTTCACTTTGCAAAACTCATGTTTGGCAAAGTCAAAAACAAAAAAAAACAACAATTTTCCTCTACAAAACAACCAAACTAAACACCATGAATAAATATTTGAAGATATAAAAAACTTTAAGCATAAAAACTTTTACCAAAATGACTGGATTCGGAATTAAATGACCTGAAAAGGGTTGATACGCCGTAAAACCAAACAACCAAACCAATATTCACATAATAAAATATTTTATTAATTTTAAATTTTCAATATAAAAAAAAATAAAATAGTTGTTATTGATTTTTCTTCTTTTTTTTTTTAACTGCTGTTTTGTATATATATCTGCATCGGCATGGTCTGCTAACCTGCACTGATTACAATCATGAAATGTGAACAGAGCTGAAGGCCAAGCTTTATTTCTATTGGAAATTATATTGGCAACATCTGTATACATCAAAGTCACCGCCAGCTGTTTATGTTCTCATAGATCTTCATTGAGACTAAAAAGATAATTACCTAAAAATATGTCTGAACCTGTGAAAGAATTAATTATACAACAGAAGGTGCCTGTATTCTCACGTATCTGTGATACTGTGAACTCGGCATGCAGTCCAAGACATTGTATCATGATACACTGTATCATGATACGTTATATCATGATACACTGTATCATTTGCATCGAGAAAAGAAAAGTATTTTCAGAGTTTACATTATATGCTTTCGAAGAATATACAAAACCGAAATGAAATTCATATTTTAAACACGTCTGACGAAACAAATTAAAAAAATTTTCAATAACACATTTTGGTGCTTCTTGAAACACATACACAAGTGAAATATGGTAGTTCAAACTAAATTAACAGGAAAACTCTTTGATATACTTCTAGAAATAAATATAGAAATGCTTAGACCAATTTATATATTTTATTAATAGAGAAAAAAACGAAAACATTTCACGAAAGGAAAGCAACACTTCTTTCATAACAACAACGAAAGGTTTATTGAAATAGGGAGAAGAAAAGAGTCTGCTGCCGCTTAGTTGATGAATATATCTTTGGTGAAGATAGCATAACGGGATGTCGGTGACAAAGGCAGAGGAGAAGATGAAACAATCCGTTTTGGTTGGTGCCAGGGAACCGTCTGCCGATCGTCTGCAATTTCTAAATGGGCTGAAGTAGTCCTTTAGGGAACTAATGATATCAATGCGCCCTGCGAGCTGATTGGCCACTTCACAGGGACACTAATACGCAGTAAGAAGTAAACATCATTTATGACTGCTACGTCCTTATGTATCAGGCAAAAATAGATATCTACACAAAGAAATACGGAAAATTATCGAGTAGAATTTTAAAAATCAATTTTTTCGTATATTTACGATTCTAGCTTGCCCCGAAACGAGAGACTGACTCATCTCCTATTTTCTACCTTTTACGTAACTTTCCTAAAGTAAAGACATAAAATGAATTCGGGCCAAGCTAAAATTGGAAATATACGGAAAAAAAAAATATTTAAAAAATCTTTTTATCAAAATTCTACTCGATAATTTTCCGTAATGTTTGGTGTAGATACCTACTTTTGCCTGATACGTAAGTATATCAAAGAGTTTTCCTGTTAATTTATTTTGAACTGCCATATTTTTCTTGTGTATGTCTTTCAAGAAGCACCCACGTTTTTTAACTAAAAAAAGGGGGGTATGGTATTTCTTGAATAAACAAGAATGTCAATATTAAAAGAAAACCTTTAAAAGATTATGACATGAAACTTTTTACAAAATTTAACTATTTTTTCACCATTATTAATAAAAGAAAAAAAAAATTAATTTATTAGTCAGTTTTATAAAACTGACTAAATAAATTTGGCTTGAGAAATTAAAACAGTATAAACTACTGTTTTAATTTTTTTTTCTTTTATTAATAATGGTTAAAAAATAGTTAAATTTAACTTTTTACAGAATGCTCACAAACTTATAATCCAAAAGTACTTTATAATATAATACAGAATCTCAGCTGAAATAAGTTTAATGGGTTTGAATTCCCTTGCAATGAGAGTGAAAAAGCTAAAAAGATATCTGCTCACTGAGTGGAAATCTTGACTCCAGTAAAAGACCCTAAAATGTTAGATCTCTCAAACTGTTATAGGGATGGCCTTGATCCAATTGGATTTTAACTTAGCATAGATGATTCCATAGTCATCCCTTAGCCCAGGGGTGGGCAAACTTTTCAGAGCAAGGGCCACATTAAAAAAAAAAAAAAAAAAAAAAAAAAAAAAAAATCAAATTTTACTGGGCCACATAGTATATTTTCCAATATAATTGACATCTGAAATAGCCGAAATATATGGATTTCAAAGCGAAAATGCAATCATTTTTCATTTATTAGCATTTTCAAGTACTGTAGAAAATTCACATGAAACGCATTTGAAAAAGAAAACATTTATTTGAAAAAAAAGAAAAGTAACTCTGTTCAAGAAATAGAAGAAAAAAAAATTATTAATCAATAATTTTAAATAGAACTTCAAGGTACACATATAAATTAACTCATAATTTTTTTTTATATGTTAAAGGAGAAACTTCATATGAAGCACATTTGTTTGAAAACAAAGTAACTCAATTTAAAGAAGAAGAAATATTTTTATTGATATTTTAAAGCAGTAACTTCACATGAACCAAATATTTATTAGAAAAACAAAGTAGCTCAATTAAAAGAATGAAGAAATATTTTTATTGATATTTTAAATCAGTAACTTCACATGAACCAAATATTTATTAGAAAAACAAAGTAGCTCAATTAAAAGAAGAAGAAATATTTTTATTGATATTTTAAATCAGTAACTTCACATGAACCAAATATTTATTAGAAAAACAAAGTAGCTCAATTAAAAGAAGAAGAAATAATTTTATTGATATTTTAAATCAGTAACTTCACATGAACCAAATATTTATTAGAAAAACAAAGTAGCTCAATTAAAAGAAGAAGAAATATTTTTATTGATATTTTAAATCAGTAACTTCACATGAACCAAATATTTATTAGAAAAACAAAGTAGCTCAGCAACTGAGCAACAGAAGGATCAAAATGATCCAATGAGAATGATGCAACTGACTGCAATCATTTACCAGTTTGTTGAAAGTAGGTGTGATTGGGATAAGGCGTAGCCCAATCATACACACTGCTCATCTACCTTGGTATTCACTTTGGCAAAATTGCCGGAAATCTTTTAAATGAACATTTAAAATCGACTGAATACAAACCGGCAATAATAAAACTTTGGGGGGAAAAAATAGAAAAATTGCATGCGAGGAAATCACTTCACAAACATTCTAGTTTTTTGGCAGGTCATCACTCGTTAACTCTGTAATTATATATTTGCGAAGGACATTGTATCATGCATTTAATTTTGGGAAACATTTGACCTTTGGGAAAATTCAATTTAATAATGTTTTTAAACCGACTGCCAATTTTGTGAGATCACCAGCTGAATTACTCATCTATGTCGGGTTTCTCAAATTTTTGTGAACTTAAGAGCCATATTATGAAGATTCTCCAGTCATTAGTGGCAGATTTTGACCCCCCCCCCCCGATAATCTTTGCATATCACCAACAGAGGTAGAGTGTACACTATATCACCCTTCGGACTGATAACTTCTCATCAACCTGATCTGTGACAATTAGGGTTTTGAGCTCCCTTGTGGCGTTCAATAATTATGACACTCCAGGTGAAGCTCAACTTGATGTCACATTCAGCCCTCGTGGGGAGGGACAGGTAGATTGCAGCATATATTATTTAATGTTTCAGGATTTTTGAGATGAGGATTGATAATTTGCATTATTTAGATTATTTGAACTACTGTTCTCATTTTGGATGTTATTCTTACAACGTTTCGGCCGATGTTACTTCCAACCTTCTTTGGGTACATCTTTATGTCGAACTCTGGAATCTACATGAAATTTCAAACTGAACCTTTTATTCAAGTCACGGGGTTAGATTGTTCATGTTCAGTAAGCCATGACCGGGTAGAAGTCTTAAGTACTTTTTATATTCTTAGTATTACCTGTAATGAGGATTGAACCTTCAATCTTCAGAAGACTGTCATTTAGAACTGATTATTACTAAGCATTTCATCCATTACACCACATGAACCCAAATAATACAAAGACTGACTTTATATTTTAGACAGCGCATCCATATTTATTTGTTTGTTCAGTAACTTCTGTTAACTTCCGGTGAACATTGAAAGATGTATTCGGTTTGTTTTGGTTTGGTTTATGGCATGTCAACCAGCTATGGGTTATTTAATGCCGAATAAAGTTGTCAAATATAATTCTATATTCCTAAAATACATTGATCTCCGATGGAAATTTTACAGAGAGTGTACCATCATTACTCTAAAAAAACAAAACAAAAAAAACACTACTCCCAGAATACATTGCTCGTAGAAGGAAATTTCACACCGAGAGTGGGAACATTAATCTTAGAACAGTACTCCTAGAAGGAAAACACTACTCTTTGAAAACACCACTTCAAGAAAAACATTACTCTTTGAAAACATTACTCTTTGGCATTGGTAAGCTTCTTTGTTTTCAACATGACTGACCCTCAGCTACCGCCTTCTAGTATCTATTTAGGGAGAAAATAAAAAGGAGAAATAAGGTTTTGATTTTTTGAAGAATCAGATTGAATAATACAGTTGGAGATGAATTTATAGATACTAGGGCATATCGTGATCAGCCGATTGATCGGATGAGGCCTCTCTGATGTCCCATTTAGCTGAAGTAAGGGCCAAAGTGAAAGAATGGCTCAGTCACCAGGATCCCATCTTAAAGCATCACGGGTCGCCATCCACGGCTCTGTTTCGGGGTTGCAGTCAATAGACCCACCGACAAGATGAAAAAGATGTGTTCGGTACTTATCGATCTCTAACCGATTTTCATAGCAATATTGATTTAATCGATAGAAGAGTGTGATGGGAAGCGGGAATGAGAAGGTGTTAGGACAACTAACGAAAACGGAATTATTGAACCATTTCGGGAGTTAAGAGTTATCGCCCTTGAAATTGTAGGCTGCCGAGAGAGAAAGATAAACAAAGATCACAACGTCAGACTGTTAATATCACAATCGCGTACAGCGGCCAATTAATTCATTAATTCATTCTGTGTTCAGTTTTAATAAATCTGTTAAACATTTCTCTTGATAGTTCATCCATTTATTTACAAGTTATTATTTATTATAACCTAAATTACGAGGTTATAAAAGAAGGTATAATCGAACTTATTTCTATCTTGAATCGATTTAAACAGCAGACCATCTTGAGATGTCATTTTTGATGTACTGTATATGTTTGTTAATAGGTTTATGTAATGTCTTGATCGACCCTGCTGCATATTTTGCCAATAAAAATCATGTTTGTCTCAGCTCTCCATCCGACCGTGTCTCTCTACGAATTATATTTGTTTTTTTTAAAATTATTTTTGTTCCATGCATGAGTGCATTCACTGCACCGGCCGTGATTGTCTCGCTCGTTGTGCTTGGTGCAAAGTTGCCGTTCGACTTAGTGCTGCAACAAAGAATTCTCATACAAGTAAAACCATAAACCCACTTTATAAACAATTAACAGATGTTTACGTTTTGGGAGATTACAAATGGTACTCGTTTTCTTAAGTTGAATAGCAAACTTTCAAAAATGAGATCTTTTATCCCCGGCCAAATAAAAACATAAGTCCAACCTGACACCACAGATTCTCTGTTCCTAAAGACCACAGACAAGCAACTGACTCTTAAACATCTAAATCTAACTGACCGACTCCTGCTCAGAGGGCCGGCTCTAACTCTTCCCCTTCCATGGAATATTTTCACTCCTGACCGGAAATCTTAGATTCTGTTTTTTCTCAGTGGTCACTATTCAACCACCCAAGGACTGACTACTTGAGATATCCACTAAAGATAATATCCAACCAGTGTCCACTGAAAGAATCCTATCTCTAGACAATCTATGAACACACAAACATCTACCAATCAGGGGGTTCTGTGTTTGGACAGTCATTACATTTGTCAGTCTCTGAATGAGCCATAACCACAGCAGGGAACCTCAAACATTATTCTCTCAAGGGGACAAATGGAATGCCGGGTGGCCCAAATACAAAATCAGAGATATTTTAAAATTCTTCTATGCTCCCCTTTTTCCTTTGATCAAGTCTCCATCACCTGCAACGTTTGCTCTAACTCTTCCCCTTCCATGGAATATTTTCACTCCTGACCAAAAATCTTAGATTCTAGTTTCCCTCAGTGGTCACTATTCAACCACCCAAGGACTGACTACTTGAGATATCTACTAGAGATAATATCCAACCAGTATCCACTCAACGGGGCCTATCTCTAAACAATCTATAAACACACAAACATCTACCATCCAGGAGGTTCTGTGTTTAGACAGCCATTAAATTTGTCAGTCTCTGAATGAGCCATAACCACAGCAGGGAACCTCAAACATTATTCTCTCAAGGGGACAAATGGAATGCCGGGTGGCCCAAATACAAAATCAGAGATATTTTAAAATTCTTCTATGCTCCCCTTTTTCCTTTGATCAAGTCTCCATCACCTGCAACGTTTGCTCTAACTCTTCCCCTTCCATGGAATATTTTCACTCCTGACCAAAAATCTTAGATTCTAGTTTCCCTCAGTGGTCACTATTCAACCACCCAAGGACTGACTACTTGAGATATCTACTAGAGATAATATCCAACCAGTATCCACTCAACGGGGCCTATCTCTAAACAATCTATAAACACACAAACATCTACCATCCAGGAGGTTCTGTGTTTAGACAGCCATTAAATTTGTCAGTCTCTGAATGAGCCATAACCACAGCAGGGAACCTCAAAAATTATTCTCTCAAGTGGACAAATAGAATGCCGGGTGGTACAAAATACAAAATCAGAGATATTTTCAAATTTCTCTGTCCCCCCCCCTTTTTACTTTGACTGAGCATCCATCACTTGCAACGTCTGCCATGCAGATGCACCACTAAAACATGCAGCATAATGCATAGTTTACATCGTCATATGGACGTATGGAAGAGGAGAACTTGTGAGTCTAAGCTGGTGCACAATCATGCAGCAGACTTATCTGATACTTCAAACTGGTAACTTCATTCAGCTGTTGAAAAATATAATAACCTTTGAGTACTTCTAGGCCGTGGTAAAATTGTCAATTTACCGGTGTGCAGTTATGAAAAGCATAAACACAGAAAAACAAAAAGAAAAAAAAAACCGGAAAAGGTTGTATAACAGATGGAGGTTAACAGGTGCAGAAAACTAAAAGTGCAGATAAAATGCAAATACGAGTAAAAAAAAGTTTGTAAAGAAAAAAATGATGTAATGTAAAGTAAAGTGGTCGACCATAGTTGAGGATGACCTGAAGACCACTTTTCATTAGCTACAGACAAGGCTGGATAGGTATAGCTAGTATATATATATATATATATGGGTTTCGAATCTTGGGGTTGATATGGTTGTTATGTTTAGCCACACTGATGAATTGTGAAACGATGAAACAGCTGTCTGTGAATGACATTATATATATATATATATATATATGTAAAAGAACCTTACTAATAAAAAATAAAAAGTAATAGTTTTATTACTAATATGAAACACCTGTCTCTAGGGAAGGTTTTATCTGAAAAATTTAAGACCAAAGTAAAAAACTTTTTTTTAATTAAATAATAAAAAGTATTTGCATCTTATTCATGGTTTATAACTGCTTTTTTCTCAATTTTCAAATTTTAAATTTCAAAGAACTTTGTTTGGTTGTTTGGTTTTATGGCATATCAACCCTTTTCAGGTTATTTAATGCCGAATACGGTCATTTTGGTAAAAGTTTTTATGCTTCAAGTTCTATATATCTTCAAATATTTATTCATGGTGTTTCGTTTGGTTGTTTTACGGCATATCAACCCTTTTCGGGTTATTTAATGCCGAATACGGTCATTTTGGTAAAAGTTTTTATGCTTCAAGTTCCATAACTTTATATATTTATTCATGGTTTGATTTTGTAGAAGAAAATTGTTTTTTTTGTTTTTGGCTTTGCAAAACATGATCAAGTTTTGAAAAGGGAAAGGAAAAAAAATAATAACATTAATGTTTGGTGCATAAAACTTATGGTGCATAAGAACTTTGTCATTCTCACTATATATATATATCTGGTGATACCAGATCAGGCTGCCCTGTGGCTCCCTGAGACGAAATTCACCTACATTGACGTTTTTTTTTTTTTTTTTTTTTTTTGTAAAACTTAATTATGTTCTACAAAACCAATAACAAAAACAACAGCCCCTCTCCCTTTCTCCCTCCCCTTTTTTATTTTATTTTTAGAACTTGAAGCATAAATCTTTTACTATAATGACCGGATTCGGCATTAGATGGCCCGAAAAGGGTTGATATGCCGTAAAACAAAACTACCAAACCAAAAACGATGATTAAACATTTGAAGATATAAAGAACTTGAAGCATAAAAACTTTTACTATAATGACCAGATTCGGCATTAAATAACCCAAAAAGGGTTGATATGCCGTAAAACAAAACTACCAAACCAAACTACCTATATATATATATATATATATATATATATATTGATGGAAATTGATAGACGAGAAAAAAAACCCAATAATTAGATGGAGCATAATAAGAAGGGCAAAAACATGTAGATCACTCTCCTCACCCTGTTTCTTATGCCTGGGTGAGAAACTTGAAATTGTTAAATTTAAAGATAGAGAAAAATTACTCAACGTCAGAAACGAAACGAGTTTGAACTGTAAACATTTAAAGGAGCACACGCTAAGCAGACTTTAGATTACGAATAACTACTACCACTCTACCGACTGTTACTTCATTGTTAGTATAACACGCACCCAATTTTTAATCTTATTTCTTATTTTTATTTTATTATCTTTATTTTAATTTAATTCTTTATTAACTTTATTTTAATTTTATTTTTTATTTTTTTAAATTATTTATTATTTATTTTTTATTATTTTTATACTTTATTTTTATTTTTTATTTTAATTTTAATTTTTTCCTTTTTATTTTTTATTCTTTATTTTTTACTCTTATTTTTATTGTTTATTTTATTTTTAATTTTAATTTATATTATTATTATCATTATTTAATTTAAAATTCTAATGTCTTTAGAATTTTGAACTTATACAACCTATATTATCCAAAAACCACTGCACACCAACCTATAATAAGGTTTTCAGCACATACGCATAGTTACCATGTATATATGTATATATGTGTATATATGTATGCATGTGTATATGTATGTATGTGTGTGTTGTGTGTGTTTATGTATATATAGAATTAACTAATGTAATTACATGCGCTATATTTTATTAGTTTGCTTGTCCTTATGGTATTTACCTTTAAATGTAAGTAATTTAAACTGAGATAGATTGGAGCAATAATGAAGGGTTTTAATTACTGAATTATAGATGCTTGTGTACATGTGGTCCTGTTTTGTGTGCATGCATGCGAGTATTTGTGTACACGTGTATATGTGAGTGCACGGTGTCTGTATGCATATATACTGATTTTATGTATATTTATGCTATGTGGGTATGAAAGTGTACGCGTATTTGTAAGGGTGTATACGTATATAATTATATTGTTTATGTATGTATGTGTGTTTATGAGCATATGTATGTGTATGTATGTATGTATGTATGTATGTATGTAGGTATTGATACTTTAACTGATATCTTATTTGTCCGAATATGTTTATACTGGTGAAAAATTTTAATTTTAATTTTATTTTCATATTCATTTGTTATTTTCATTTTTATATTCATTCCTTGTGTACGTATAGGTGGGTAATGGGCATATTTATTTGCCTATGTGTCTGCTTTATATACATTTATATGTGTGTATGTATGTGTATATATATATATACATATATATATATATGCATTGTGTATGTATGTTATGTATATCCAGCTATGGATGTACGCGTATATATTTGTGTTTAGTCTTTATATTTGTATAGTCAAGGTTATATATTCTATGTACGTACTTGTATATGTTTATGTATTAATTGGTGTATGCTTTGTATGTGTATGCATGTATGTTTATGTATATGTGTAGATATATATATATATATATATATATATATGTATGTATATGGGTGTGTGTGGTCTAGGCGTGTGTATGTGTATGTATAAGTACATATTTTTAGTAACAACTATTTACGCTTGGAAGTGTGTGTGTTTGTATATATATGTATGTATGTATGTTCGCGTTGTGGATGTATGCATGTATGTAGATGGGTGTATGTATGTATATATATGTGTATGTGTGTTCGTGTATGTATATATGTGTGTTGTGCTTATGTATTTACTTGTACAAGCGTGTGTATTTCTTGTATTAAAATTAATTTATATATTGAAACTGTTTTATATACTGAAAGTATATTCATGTGCACATAAGTATTTTAAATATATTTTTTGCTTGAAAATGGATCTGTGTGTGTGTTCATGTTTAGATGCGTGTGTATATTGATGTCTGTTTGTTTATATGTACTTATGTATCTATTAAATCTGTTTACATGTGTGTATTTTACTGATAGACAAGATACTTATGCCTAAATGTGTTTGTAAAATTGGGGAAGTTAAACAGGGATGAAAGGTAACCACAGCTAAGGAGGAAATAAAACAAGAAAAAGGATAGGCAGGTCATAAAAAGGTAATCCGATACTAATTCATAAGAAATAGAAAATAACCAATCCCAAACAAAGATTTATTCAGGGGAGAAAGGTCGACAAATCAATCCCATTTCTCTGAATCCTTGGTCTGATGAGGTTGACTTTCTGCAAGGAGTACAACCGAAACATGTATGCACATATGTAACCAATAATGTTTGTATAAATAAAAATTTATACTTATATATATATATATATATGGTCATGCCTTCAAATTTGAACAAGCCGAAATCACAAAATACATCCACAACAAATCTCGGCGAAGATTATTGGAAACTGCTCTCATCACCGCCTCCACCACTATCAAGCAACGAAATGGCTTCTTTAACCTATCACCCTTAATAAGCAAGATCATCCTTACAGAACAAAGACTCTTGCCTGATCATAGATAACATTTATTTTCATCTCTAACCTTTATGACACTCTCCCACTTACTCACACCCTTCCTTTTTCTCCATGAATCTTTACTTTCTCCTACTCAGTCCATTTAATTCCCTCACATTTTTAATACTGCAGTCCAATGAAACTTTCTCATGTTCCAAATATTTCAAATATTCCATACCCACCCGTTCAATTACCTCCCTCCTCCACCCCTCCACTCCCTCGTTGCTACCATTTTCCAAATATTTCATACCCTATCACAACAAATCCTCCCTCTCCCCCTCACCCATTCCCCTTCTCAACTATTTCTCTCAGACCTTCACTCTTCCATACCCCCTTCTTAAATCCCCTCATTTTCTCAAAACGCTCTCTAAGACCATAACTTTCGCCCATCCACCAAAATCACAGCCCCCCTCCTTCTCTACCCACCCTCCTTTTCTCTGCATACACCCCCCACACACAAACATTCCAACTTACTTTTTCCCCTTCAGTCTTGACCGCAGCCATCTGGTCAAACACCTCCTTCCTCCCTTTCCTCCACCCCCTCTCTGCCATCCATCTTATCCCTGCTCATCCCCCCACCTCTTTCTCTTACTACCAGCCACAGTAGTCCTTGCTCACCCCCATCTTTCCACTTCTTCCCCACTCATTTTCTTCAACATTCATTTTTATTCTTCACCAAGTACGGACGTCCACCCAGTAGTGGCCATTATTTTATTTTATTTTTTCCTCCCAATATGTCAACCCTACATGTATTTGTACTTGCATGACATTTTTCTCCATATTATCATCCTGATGAAGTCTTATAAATAAAGACGAAACGTTGATGTACACATAAAAAAACATCCATTTTTTGGTTTTCCTTTTTCATTTTCCCATATATATATATATATATATATATATATATATATGTATATATATATGTATAGATGTGTGTATAGATGTGTGTGTGTATGTGTGGAACCCTATGGTAGAGGACATGATGATGGTTTACACTTAGCATA
>OY744542.1:30673269-30713764 GCA_963556195.1 Sepiola atlantica
GAGAAAGAAAAGACCGAGGGTAATTTTTTGACATTTAAACAAAAAAGAAAGCATTGATCACATTTTAGATCCATCCAAGTACTTAAAAATGGTACATAAATGAGCTGTGTGTGTACAAAAACACACACACACACACATATATATACAGGGTGGGCAAAAATAAGGGTCCTATTTTTAAAAATTCATAACTTTTTTATTTATTGATTTTTTAAATTTTTTTTTTTTAGAATAAGTAAAGGACCCCTTCTGAAGCAAGCATGAGCCGTATTAGCCTTGTAAGTTATTGACATTGCATTCGTTTTACGATTATTTTTTTTGAGGGAATTATCCAATAGGTTGTTTTTAAGAGCCAGAAAAGTACCAAAAATAAATACCTTATACCATCAACGTTAATTCTATGTAGAATTATAAGAAACGTTTGGTGTATTTTCGATAATATTCCTTCATTTTGCGAGTACATTCCTAACTACTTATAAGAAGATAATGAAAGAGAGTGTTCACAGTTTAATCAGTTAATAGTTGATGAAATAAAGTATTTATGAAAAGTAATTTTGTTTTTTCATAAAATAGAATTATTGTAGTTTAAGAAAATATTTTTTGTAATCAAAGGCGTTTTACTTAATTGGGGAATAGGAGACGCTATGTTTGGTTACTGTTCGGCAATTATATTTGAATATTCCTGGAATAAGTTTGAAGTCAGCCAATCAAATAGACGTAAAGTGAAGAACCGAAACTCAGGTCCATATTTACCTAAGGAAATTGTAATGCGTGTTAGATAAGACTGATTCAAGAAATGAAGCAAGGACGGTTGAAGCTGTATAATGTCCCCAATGAAAAAGATGGCACAGTGTTTGATGGGGGAGTGTTAGTAATTTTTTGTGTGTGAGTGAAAGTTACTCCTACCTCCTTTAAAGATGTTTGTTTTGTGAGAGTAACTTAGGTAGGATGTAATATAGGAAATTATGTAATTGGATGAAAATGATAATTTCCAGAAACACGCACCAGTTGGTGGCATGAAGCCTGATCATATTTGAATTGTATGTAGGGCCCATGTTTCGTGTTCTATAATGTTTGCTTGTATAAGGGAAAAAAATCGAGATTACTTTATATAATAGACGAGAAGAATACCCGTCTCAGGCCGGATAAAACTAATTCCCTGAACAGAACAGTTTTGCACCACTTTTATGTTCCCACACGAAGATTACAATTAAGATATAATGCTACTAAACCTTATATCTAGAATGCTTATTCCAATATTGATCAAAATCCAGTGCATGATTTTGATTCTAGAAAATGTCTAAAACTTAAGGCTTAACCTTCAGGGGTCTTAAGAAGAAATTGAAATTCAGGGAATCTTGCTGAATTGGTGTCGAATGATAATGGATCAAATTCAATACAAATCTTAAATGTGATTTTCAAATGATATATATATATACATATATATAGATAGATAGATAGATAGATAGATAGATAGAGAGAGAGAGAGAGAGAGAGAGAGAGAGAGAGAGAGATGGGTAATCAGGTAGATGATACAACAAGAGCGATGGGAACATACTGATATATACGGTAGTCATACCATGGTAACACAGATTTTTAGTATTTGAGAAAGAAAAGACCGAGGGTAATTTTTTGACATTTAAACAAAAAAGAAAGCATCGATCACATTTTAGATCCATCCAAGTACTTAAAAATGGTACATAAATGAGCTGTGTGTGTACACACACACACACACACATACACACACACATATATATATATATTGATATTTATTTGGGATATTGATTTTTTAAACTTTGTTACTATTTTTGAAAATTCACATTTTTAGCCAAAGTCAAAAGATCATATCTCCATAAACCTTTGACCTCGGGACAAAAAATGACGCCATTCAATTTGTATCACGAGGATCTACAAGTCTACCAAATTGAAAAAAAAAATCTATTTTCATCATGGTCTGACACTCGTTCGATTTGACATTATATGTATAGTAGTATGAAAAGATATTAATTATTTAATTATACATTATTACATATTATTTAGCCTGATGATTTCCTTCAGGAATTAAAACACAAAGGTTTCTGTGTAGCCTACTTGCCATAGATATATTTTCATACTACTATTAAGCTCTACTCACGTATTGAGCACTGTTGAAGTAAATACTGAAATTATATATACATAATATATTATATTACCTTATATGTATTATATAAAATAGTAACTGTCTGTGTGTGCGGCCGCCTGATCTTTGTGTCTTATGTTCACCCAAACCGCTGGACAGAATTGCTTGAAAATTGGCATGTGGACTACTGACCTCTCAGTGAAGGTCATAGGCTATATAAGAAAGATATCACTTCAACGCTGCCCCCCTAACTGAAAACTGTTTTCCCTTTGATTCAAATGAAATTTAAATCATAGGTAAATGACCAAAAATGATGTCTATTCCCAAAATTTCAGCAAATTTTGATAAAAGATGATCCCTGAGGTCTCAACCCCTCCACTGAAAACTGTTTTCCCTTTGATTCAAATGAATATATATATATATATATATATATAGTAAGCTATGAAAATCTATTTATGGCAATTAAGCTACACAGAGGCTCCCACGTTTCATACCCAGGGGGAATCTTCAGCTAATTATATATATAATCAAGGAGAACACCCCTCTGTCTGTGCATGTCTGTCCCAAAAAACGAAGACATACTAGGAAGTGTACTTTCAATATAATTGTATTCACATGCACAATTTGCATGTGAACATAATGGAAGTATTTTTGCATCTCTGACTGCCCCTGAAAGAAGCTGATGACAATTTTCAAACATGTTACACAATGAAATTAATCTATTTATTAGTGTTAGTTTAAGAGTGTTAACATATATCTGAATAGTTCAGTGAGTAAGATATCTAGCTGACAGCATCAAGGTTGCTGTTAAAGTAAACTCTCCCTACCATGATGTTGCATATGATGCTATCCCACAATCTATCCCGGGCAACACCATGGAAGCTCTGCTAGTTATATATAATTAAAATAAATTAATTCCCCTAACAGAACGGTTTTGCACCACTTTTATGTCTCTTTACGAAGATTAAAATCAAGATATAATGATACTAAACATTATGCCTAGAATACTTATTCTAATTTTGTTAAAAATCCATTACATGATTTTGATTCTAGAAAATGTCTCAACTTTAAGGGGTGTTAAGAATTAATTGAAATTTAGGGAATTTTGCTTCATTGGTATGTAGTAAGTATGGATTAAATTCAATGCATAAATATTTCTAGCAGGAAGACCCGGCATTGTTCAAGATCTATTGAATGAGGAACACTATATCCCTAATTTACTTGCCTCCCCACGAGAGCAGAGTTAGACACAAGGTCGGTTTTTAATGTGGATAAAAATCCAGCTGCTCAAAAAACGGGGCACTCTGGGTTGAGAAAAAATTGATAAAATTGCCTCAGTCTAGAAGGATTTCTCCTTTACTGACGGAGGAGAGACAAGATATTACATTTTGAATAAGAGTTAAAAACGAATGTTACCAATGTGGTCTAAATGGACATTGGTTCAAAAATTGTTCACATGATCGCGAAGTCCGAGAAATCTGGGGAAACTAACAACGATGCTGAAGAGAATATAGAAATTTTTTATAACTCATTTAATATGAATGCAAGCAAAAAAGAAATGAATAAAATAAATTAACAAAAAACAAAAAAAACAAAGAAAAACAAGTGATTTTTTTTTGTTAAGTTTGGGGAAGTGACGTGCTGATGTCAACACGTGAATAATAATTTAAGCAAAGAAAAGAAAATGGATAAAATTAATATTACGATAGAAACGTAAAGGAAAAAGGGAAATCAAAAGCCTACCACCATCCATGTATACGTGTGTATAACAGAGAGGGGGGGGGGGTGTTGTCGAGGAGGTGTGTCCTCAAGTCATAGCAGCCACTATATTGCTTTCCCTCTTCTTCACAAGAGTACGAGTGGGAGAAAGCGAGGGTCTAATATTAAAGAAAAAAAGGAAAAAGAGAAGAGGAAATTGGGAGCTAAGCAGACGACTTTCGAAGGTCTGGTGTTGGATTGATAAGACGTAGAAAGTTGTATAGAGAGTTGAGCGGAAAATGTCAGATTAGAAAGATGTGAAAAAAGTCAGAGCTTTTGAATCCCAAAAGAATGTTTGTGTAATCTCAATTTCGGATATTCAGGAAGAAATTGAAAGATAGTTCAAAGGTTAAATACGGATTCTTGATAGAAGAGGTCCAAGTTTGATTCGCGGTGATATGATGAAAAGATATTGTAGGAAAAGAAAAATGATTTGATGGAGAAAAAAGGATAATTGATTGAGAAAAAAAACGTTTGTACATGCAACTAAGTGAACTTTATTATTGCTTGGATTCATCGTAAAGAACATTTCATTATTATTACTTTGCATTGGATTATTTATTTATTTTTTATTTTTTTCGTTGCTTCAATACATTTATTTGTTCATTTTTTTTATCATTGCTTTGTGTCTGTTTATGCTTTCCAATTATCTCATTTTGTATGCTCCCCTGTTCAAATATCATCATAGAATTCAGGAAATTTTCCTTCAAGCCAAATTCCAGCAAAAATATAGATTATTAATTTTATGTTGTCCCTGTATTAATACGGCATATCACATAACTGATGAGCACAGTCTGTGGAATTCCTACATTATTTGGAATACTCATATGGGGCTTGATACGGGATGTGACAAAATAAAAGTGTTATTACCCTCCCCCTACAAGACATACACAATATTGTACATATGTGTTTAACCAGATCTTTATATGTATTGTTTTGGTAACTGAATTTATTGGGTCAACTAATATGACTAGCTAATGTATGTTAAGTTTGATATTTTTGTATGTCATTATCATTAAGGTTTGGTTGCCAACAAAGAAATGTTGGATCAACCAAATCTTTTCCTTCTTCGTATATTAGATGTAGGTACAAAATGATTTTATCCATTAAATTCTATTGTGAATGCAAGAGTTTTCTATGTTAGCCGGTCAAAATTCAGGAAGGGGATATTTTGTCTTCAGCACCGTCCTCTTCCGGAAGACATGCGCACGGGAAACTGTCTTGCCTCAACACCGCCTGCTTGCTCAGAAGTGGTCTTTTTCAAATTAGCCAGCATGGGATTCGGACGTCCGATGAGCTTGTGTTAGACATTTGTCATTCTGAGACAAGTAGCTTGGTAAAATAGAGGTAAGCCATGCAGAGTTCTCTGAACCTATTTAAGTTTTCACTTTCTTCCAATTTTCTTTGTTTTGTTTCTTAGAACATGTTTGTAAGACTGATTTATTTCCTGTATTTATATTCGCCTGTACTACTCGTCTTCCGAGATTTTTTGCCTCAGATTGCTTGCTGTTACATCTATCATTTACGTTGGTTTCGATGTGCCATTGCTTGAGGTCATCTATAACAGAGTCACTCCAAGGCCTGAACTAAGATGCGTGTACATCTACTTATGCAACACGTGCTTCGATCAACAAGACCATACCATCGCAGGTGGTTGCAATGCAGAGCTAACTCCAGTCTTAGCAAATTCAACCTCAATAGGAGGGAGTCAGAACTAATTATCATCTTTGACTGAAAATGATTCTGTATCTTCTTTATCGTTTAGCATGTCTTTTTCACATCAGATGTGGGTTGCACATTGACCATGGCGGTTAGGGTTAGGGTTACGGTTTCACATTGACCATGGCGGTATGAAGTGATTTTTCTCCATGAATATCTGCCATTTACTTTTGTTTCAATGTCCCATTGCTTGAGTTTATCTTTGACTCAGCCACTCCAAGTCTTCCTTGGCTTGCCATGTCCTCGGACACTCTCAACTGGGATATGTGAAGCGTAAAACAATCAGAAAAAAAACAAGGACATCTCACGATATAAAAGGGGTTTGAAAGTCTATCAGGGAAGAGCTTTCACTGACTTCAATGGGACCGGTAAAGATAAATTTCACTGAATTAAACGAAAACAATCGACTTGTTGCCCCAATCAAAAATAATGCGGCTCACAGCTCACTGGACGTTTTCCCTCCCTTCTCCTTTACTTCGTTCTGCTCTTCACAACACCAAGTTCAGAAAATGAATACCCGACGTGGTCTAAACTCATCACGTCAACTTTTCACTCGTACACCCCCTCCCGAGGAAAGTTCCTACTTTTTTTTTTATCTCAACAAGAATTCGCCCATGCAAAACAATGCTCATTTGCATAAGTGAACAATCATCATTGCACAAAAATAACAAGATTCTATCTTGTAATCGGAACGCTCTGAGTTCAATCCCTAATGAATGACACATGGCCTGACCCTCACTCTTTTCCCTTGTGAACCCGTGTAAGACCATGTGCCGCTCCCCTCAACGATCGTCAACCCCACTGCTTGTGTGCTGTGGTTTTGTTCTCCTTCATCTTGCTTGTTCTGGTCATGTCATGGTCTTTCGTATTGCCGAGCGCCGAGAGCATGAACATTGGTTTACAAGTATCGAAAAACAAAAACAACACGACAGAGAACACAAACTCTAATACATTGTGTATAAATCAGTTGTGTGATACCAGCGCAGAAAAGGACCTCTACATCTTAGTTAAGTTCCAGCGTATCAGCTAAGACCCAACTGAGATAATTTGTCTGTCGAGGAATCATTGTCGTTCGGTTGAAGTCAGCTCATCTCGGGTCTGCGCTAATCTGCAATCTCCTTCACCTCATACGGGTTTACCCCCATCTGCCTAAAGAACTTCCTTGGGGACCTCCTGAGCCGCAAACTGTCTCAAACAATCTTGACTCATAAATATATTAACCTATGACCGGAAATCCTATGTCCGGTCTTTTGTCTGATCAATAGGAACTGACTATTTTTGCACTCACCCTTTCAGCTACTCCCAGCTGACTACTCATCTTACTTCCGATCACCTTTGTGCACATTAATGAATTATTTCCTCACATTGGCCAGGATTTTGGCTCGGGGGGGAATGCCCATAGTATCATACCCGCATGATGGCTGCTACACAATCCATTCAATGTGTTCCTCCAAAGAAAATGCTGTTTCGAATTTGAGCATGACAGACTGACGGACAGAGCCTCTTATAGAGATACTTGGACGCAAACAAAAATAAGATATGTTCATTTAACCTGCGTGTTTCAAATGAAGCATGAAAGACAGACCAACTAACAGAAGCGATGTGAGTATTGATTTACTCCTTTCCAAGAGTTAGGCACAAGGCCAGTTTTTATCTTACTCCCACAAGTAAGATGTGACCCAAGGTCGGGTTGGGAAAGTGGGGTTTGAAAAGCCAGCGCCCGAGAGGTGAGCACTCTGGCCATTAAAAATTGCCTGGGCAGCCCCGTCGGCATTCCCCGGTAAGGGCGCCTCAGACAGTAAGCAATAAACTTACTCCTCCTCAAAGAGGGGAGGCAAAGCCTGGGAGGGTGGACCTCCTAGAACTGCACAGGACAGACCCATTGACCGGCGTAAGTCAAGCCCCGAAGGACAAGACAATACCAGTATGGGGTGCAGTATCCATCGAAACAGATACTACACTTTGATCTTAGCCAAAAGGCTAAGCTGAAATCTAGATGAATTTCCCACTGGTATGGCCATGGATTTCGATCAAAAAGCAGATAACTTGCATCCATAAAAGGCTCTAGCAATTTAAGCGGAAATGCACTTTTTCTGGATTTTAAAAAAAAAGCAGAAATTCTGCTAAGAAGCGGAGAACTCATATCCCTGTAACAGACAATAAATAAATAAAAAAAAATAATTCTTTATCTTTGACCTCATATTTTTTCTGGGCTCAAACTATTTTCTATATAGTTGGCAGCCATTATGTAGTTCACTTGTAACAGCTTTTGCTTTATTTTTATCAATAAATAAGATAATCAAAATGTTTTGTATTCTTCAAAATTTATCTAAATCTAACCGCAAACAATATATATTTGTTCACGGTTGGATTTTTTATTATTATTATTATCTGAATGACTAATTTATGTAATAACCTTTGTATTCAGAAGACATTTTTAATTAAATAAATTATGTAAAAGTTCAAACTATTTTTAATTATAAAGTACCATTTGTGTTTATATATATTGGAAGTGAAATTCGAAACCAGTGAGCTCATTCTTTTGAAATTTGGGAAATTCATTCCATGTGCAACAGCTGGTCACAGAGGCTAGGTGTATCGATTCTCAATCCAGTGACGTGCAGAGGGGAGTCGGGGGGTGCACGGCCATCCAAATTGGGAGGGAGGAGCTTCCAATAATATTCAAACTATTTCCCTTTCTCATAATATTTCACAGTACTCAGAAGATTAAATTTGGAGAGTATAGGGAGAAACAAAACGTAAAAACGAAGCAAAGCGCCATTCATCTGAGGCAGGTTAAGCTGGCTTCTTCTGAAGCCTCACGGACATCATGCAGAAGAGCAGACTGCATTGGTTGGGGCACGTTGAGTGCAGCAATGGCTGGATTGCTAAAGTCCGACAGTTGAATGTGCCAGCAGAGAAGACCATCACTGGCAGATCCAAGTTGTCTTGGAAGGACATGGTCATATGGGATAGGAAAGCTATGGATATGGATTCCATCAGGCTTCACCAAAGAAAAGAATGTAGGGGAAGACTTAGATCAATACTAGACAATTAGGCCCTATCCTCATCAGAGGATTAATTGTGGCCTGATTCAACAAATAAACCAGTTGTTGTTGATGATGATGATGATGATGATGATGATGATGATGATGCAGATGCAGATGCAGATGCAGATACAGTCTTAAGTCGCATGTATATCCCGGTCAGAGGAACTGACGTTATGTTTTGCATTTCTTGCAGGAAGGTGTTGACATCCTCCCACATACAGCACCTGGTATTACTAAATGGTCACCAATCTGGTAATGACCAAGCTCAGCATCGCTTAACTTTGTGATCTAACAGGAATTGGTGTGTTAATGTGATTATGCCGTATATAAGATATATATAAAATGTGTACAGACAGGAGACTTTGAGTGTATGGCCACGTTGAAAGAATGGATAAGAGTTCTTGGGTTAGTAGATGTAGAACAGTTGAGGTAGCAGGTTCAGTTCACAGGGAAATGCCAAAGAAAACTTGAAAGGAAGTGATAAAAATGGACCTGAGGGAAAGAGGGATAAATAAAAACCTGTCCAGAGATAGGTTAGTTTGAAAGTCAATTTCTTAAAGCCATCCAATGCATACCAGCATGTAAAATGGATGTTAAAGTGAATATGATGATGATGATACTAGGACTTATACTTGAATCATTAGGGCATCACCAGACCTCTGCATGCCACCGTCTCCTCAGTTTATATCGGCAAACATATTTGGGAATTAAAATATAGGTAATCGTCTGCACCAAAAATAAATTGTAAACGCTTTTGTATTATCAAATTAAGTCTTAAAAAAAAATTATTTAGAACATTTGAAATTAGGAAGCCAGTAAAAAAACTCTTAGATTTCATCCGAAGAATATAAGACATGTCCCATTCTAACATTTTATATTAATTTTTATTGGGCATTTTTGTTAAACATGTGATGAACGCGTGTTAGTAAAAGAGAGGTTATTATAAGGACAAGGAAAATGGTACTAAGTGTTCACGATAGGAGAACGTTATTCCAAAGTCTGTGCGTACAGATAAATGGTAAGAGTTAGTTTGCAAAGCAGGCAGAGTCCATCTTGGTATTATTTGGAAGCAAGTCTGCGTGTCGAAATGGTATTCAGAATAAGTCTATGCGCTGACAAGTCGCCATATTTGATAGTGAAGTCTACATGTTGACACCGATAGCCCGAGTCTAAAGGTGGGTTTTGTTTGCACACCAAGAGAAGAGTCTCGTGATTGAACTAATTGACGTGGGTTGGTTACACAGCTGGGCCTTCTCGCGGTTAAATAGGTTGAACAGCGTCAGTGCACTCTCTTAAATAACCTTCGGGAACCAGTGTTCCGCTCGCATAAAAGATTATTTCTGATTGATTAAATCCCAACCATAAGATGACTATCACTTAGAACTGAATTTTACTTAGTACTATATCCACTGCGTCACGGGTCACGTTGTGAGAATAACACTTAACAGTAGTCAAAATTACACAAATTATCAATTCTCATCTAAAAAATTCAGAAAAATATTTTTTTTCTGACTTCACACTCACTAATTTGGTCTCTGGTGACCCCACATCTATATAATTATACGCTAAGGCAATTTCATGTTCGTACGTATGTTATCACCCTCAACACTTTTTGTTAAATATGGGATCGTCCGATCGTTGCAGATGCAATGCAAAATGATAATTTAAAAAAATTTCATCTGATGTCGCTGTTATGTCTAACATGAAACTTAAACTAAAATACACTTTCTTGGACTTTTGGCTAAAATCAAAGTGTAACATCTGTTCTGTCCAAAGACGATGCAATAATATTGTGTGATCTGCGTTTGTCACAAACTCTTACAAGGGTTTTAGAGATAGACTTCTATAACCAGATATTCTGAAACTACATTAACCAGAGTACTTAGATAAGTATGTTTGAGTTTGAAAAAAGGCGGTACAATAATATTGTGGAGTCTGCTTAGCAGCGGATGTCCGTAGGATGGAAATATTTTTAAGCATGGCAGCAATATACAACCGTTGAAGGATACAACTGTGGAATTTCCACGGGTCCCGCTAGTGAATGAATATTATTACAGTCATTTTTCTTACCATAACTTGCTTGGGGTCATACTAAATCAGAACATGTAAGGTTTGTAAATGTATCATTAGTAGTTTTCGAGTTTCAGACAGACAGAAAAGCAACTATTTTTTATATAATAGATGTTTACTATATTTGAGCTCCAATCTCTGCCCCCTCCCTCTGTAAAACATTCACAGCAAAAACTCGTCTAGCTACAACCACTGTAAATAATTGCCCTTACTTCTAGACTGAGGTAATTTTTATTTTTGTCCCAACCCGGAGTGACCCTCATCCCCTTTGGGGAGCTAGATTTTCCCCACATTAAAAACCGATCTTGTATCTAACTCTGCCCTCGTGGGGAGGCAAGTAAATAGCGACTGGCATTCGTTGAGCTTCTGAATATCTATTAGCTTACAAAACCGACCCAACCATCTGACAAATGTGAAGAAAATGTCCAATACGATGCAGCACTGCCTTGTCTTCCCTCTACTACTAAACCAATCCAGCTTGAAAGATCTCACAGGTTTGGTTTGGTTTACGGCATATCAACCATCTATGGGTTATTTGATGTCGAATAAAGTTGTCAAATATAATTCTATACGTAGGATAATTATTTATATTCCTAGAATTCATTGCTCCCATAATACATTGCGCTTTGAATCCATTGCTCCCAAAATACACTGCTCCTAAAATCAATTGCTCTAAGAAAACATTACTCTTTTGTATTGGCAATCTTCTTTGCTCTCATAATACATTACTCTAAAAAAACATGGCTTGTAGAAGGAAATTTCACAGATAGAATGGGAACATTACTCTTACTGAGAGAGACGCATTACTCTCAGAAAACATCACTCCAAGAAAAACATTACTCTTTGAAAACATTACTCTTTGGCATTGGTAATCTTCTTTGTTCTCAACATGATTGACCCTCAGCCACCACCTTATAGTATCTATTTGGGGAGAAAAAATAAATATGAGAAATAAGGTTTTGATTTTTTGAAGAATCAGATTGAATAATACGGTTGCGGATGAACTTATAGATACTAGGGCATGACGTGACCAGCCGATTGATCGGATCGGGCTTCTTCAACCTTCTGTCTAGCCGAAGTAAGGGGGTAAGTGGAAGAATGGTTCAGCCATCAGGATCCTGACCTAAGGCATCATGGGTCACCATCCATGGTCTACAGGTGGCCCCATTTTCGGGGGGGGGGGGGGGGGGTTACTCCTCTGCATGGGGTTGCAGTCGGTGATGAATTTGTGGCTCCACCAACAAAGCGTAGATCTCACAGTGTAACATAATAGTGCAAAGGACTGCGTAAACACATAGGAAACCGTTGTATAACCACACGCTTCGAAGACACAAAAAAGAAGAACTCCATGACATTTCAACAGTTACAACTAGTGTAATTGAAAATAATATTTAACAAACTTACTTTTCCAATTGACCCCAATTAGTAAGTAAATTGGTAGGTATTTTGCTTCTCGTTTGGTCGGTAGCCAAATGTTTAATATGTCAGTCACCAAGGACAACAATAAATCTATTTAAATTGATAATTAGCGTTAACGAAGGGGGTAAAACATATGTCATAATCAGTCTTCGCTACCTGTACATTACATAAATTGATAACTCATCAACAGGTAAATTTTTACCCTAAATGAATGTCTCTCTCTCCTTGCAGAAGACCCTTACTTTGATAAGTCTAAGGACTGACTAAAATGGATTGTTACATCAAATCTGTTGAAAGAGAAAGAAAGGGAGAGAGAGAAAGAAAGAAAGAAAGGGAGAGAGAGAAAGAAAGGGAGAGAGAGAAAGAAAGGGAGAGAGAGAAAGAAAGGGAGAGAGAGAAAGAAAGGGAGAAAGGGAGAGAGAGAGAGAAAGAGAGAGAGAAAGAGCGAGAGAGAAAGAGAGAGAGAAAGAGAGAGAGAAAGAGCGAGAGAGAAAGAGCGAGAGAGAAAGAGCGAGAGGGCAAGAGAGGGAGAGGGCAAGAGAGGGAGAGAGAGAGAGCAAGAGAGGGAGAGAGAGCAAGAGAGGGAGAGAGAGAGAGCAAGAGAGGGAGAGAGAGAGAGCAAGAGAGAGAGCAAGGGAGAGAAAGAGAGAGAGCAAGGGAGAGAAAGAGAGAGAGCAAGGGAGAGAAAGAGAAAGAGAGAGGGAGAGAGAGAGCAAGAGAGGGAGAGAGAGAGCAAGAGAGGGAGAGAGAGAGCAAGAGAGGGAGAGAGAGAGAGCAAGAGAGAGAGAGCAAGAGAGAGAGCAAGGGAGAGAAAGAGAGAGAGAGCAAGAGAGGGAGAGAAAGAGAGAGAGAGCAAGATAGAAAGAGAGAGAGAGCAAGAGAGGGAGAGAGATAGAGAGGGAGAGAAAGAGAGGAGAGAGGGAGAGAGAGATAGAGAGGGAGAGAGATAGAGAGGGAGAGAGAGAGATAGAGAGGGAGAGAGAGATAGAGAGGGAGAGAGATAGAGAGGGAGAGAGAGAGATAGAGAGGGAGAGAGAAAGAGAGGGAGAGAGAAAGAGAGGGAGAGAAAGAGAGGGAGAGAGAAAGAGAGGGAGAGAAAGAGAGGGAGAGAAAGAGAGGGAGAGAAAGAGAGGGAGAGAGATAGAGAGAGAATGAGAGAGAGAGAGAAAGAGAGAGAGAAAGAGAGCAAGAGAGAGAGAGAAAGAGAGATAGAGAGAGAGAAAGAGAGGTAGAGAGAGAGAAAGAGAGGGAGTGAGAGAGAAAGAGAGGGAGTGAGAGAGGGAGAGAGAGAGGTAGAGAGAGAGGAAAAATAAATCAGAAAGAGCCTTGAAAGGTAAACAGCTAGATTAAAATCCGTCCAGGTGAGAGGGTGGAAAGATCAAATGACTGAGTGAGTAAAAAGAAAAGCTTAACAGTAAAATATTAACCTACACAAAACCAATGTCATTTTTTCTTTAAATTTCCCAGCAGAATAATTTTATATAGCTTCAGTATCGTTTTAAACGCTGTGATATCGAAAACTGTCAAAGTATTTTTGACAATCCTGATCACCACAGAATTCATTCAGAGGCTGACAACCACAACAGTCACAAATAAACAGATATGCCTTATACACAGCCAGCCATCGTCAAAATACGCAATCTATTATTATACTAAAGTTGAGTAAATCAACGTTTGTTTCCCTAAGGCTTTTTTCATAAATATTTTAATCGCACAAAATACATGCTAAAATATTACTCAGTTTTTGGATTGAGTTATGTTAAAAAAAACAAAAACACTTTAATATAATTAGCCTAAATTTGCAATTAACTCACCTAAGTTTCTGTCTATTACCCTCTTCCTCTCTCACTGTAGGTTGTGTGACTCCCATTCTTATTTTATACTGTTTCTATCACTAACTTCCGTGACTCTCTTTCTCTCATATATATATATATATATATATATATATATATATAGATAGATATCTAAATGAATAAATGCGAAAGTTTTTTCATTTACCCGAACTATATTCATATCAAAACACTTCAGCTCTACCTAATTCAATTATACACTAAGATATTTTCACATACAGTATATATACTCACAGAAAACCTGACTAAACACTCTCAAGGCTATAAATTATTTGCATATTTATTTTTTAAACATTGTCTGATGAATTCATATTCAGTACGATTCACTTATAATTTGATTCTCCTATTTTATTATATATACGAAAAACTTTTCTTGATATCAATATCTTAATTATTATCCGTAGTTATTCTATTTAAACGATTTAATGAATTAAGTTTAAAATTCAAAATCATAAATTCCGTTTCATGATTTGTTGTTTTTTCGGTTACATTTTCGCACGCGTATATTCACACGCGTATATTCACACATAGTAACAACCACGATAACTTCCGAATAATTACTTTTAAAAAATAAAGTTTGCATTAAACGCAATAATTATCAAAGAGGTTCTGTTAATTAAATACATGCATTTATTATTATTTTTAAAATAAATTTGTTGTTGTTGCTGTTCCTATTTACTTCCTCCCACGAGAGCAGAGTTATGCACAATGTCAATATTTAACATGAGGAGAATCCAGCTCCCCCAAAAGGGGCACTCTGGATTGGAACAAAAATTTCAATTACCTCGGTCTAGAAAGATTTCTCCTTCGCTGACTGAGGACATAAAAACTAAGTGCAGATTCAGGACAGATACTACATTTTGCTCCTAGCTAAAAGACCACGGAGTCAACATGTTGGTAGTGATGATGATGATGATGATGATGATGATGATGATGATGATGATGATGACTAACATTTGTCACAGAAAAGAAAAAACCTCCTCTAATCTTTCTAAATTACAAAAAAAAAAAAATAGATTCTTTTTCTTTAATGTAAGTTCCGTGTGTTTCTTGTTCCATTTTCTTTCCTTTTTTGCGAGTACTTTCGATTTGATTTGTCAAATCATCAACAGTAAAGACATTTAAAAAAAAAAAATTAACACCGCCTGAAGATGATTTGACGAATCAAATCTAAAGTACTCGCGAAAAAGGAAAGAAAATGGAACAAGAAACGCATGGAACTTACATATAGCAATTTGACTGAAACACTAAATGGATCATTCGGAAAATTAAAAAAAAAAAAAAATTCTTATCAAGCAAGAACACTGTTATTTAATAATGTTTGCCTATATATATATATATATATATATATACAGGGTGTTTCAAAAGTCTTGGGAACATAACGATTTTTAATAACTCAAAAACTATTAGGAGTTGAAAAATGAAATTGGTACCGTAGGAAAGGTTAAAGTTTCAAGTTTTGTGGGGAATCTTCAAAGTTGCTCAATATGAGCACCATTCGTCACACGGCAGACATCTAGTCGATAGTCCATTTCCTGCCAAACGCGTTCCAGCATCTTGACGTCAATGGTTCCCACAACTGCCGTTACTCGAGCCTTTAGTTCGTCAATATCTCTTGGAAGGGGCGGCACATAGACTTGTTGCTTGACAAAGCCCCAAAGGAAAAAGTCACACGGGGTAAGATCTGGAGACCTAGGAGGCCAGGGCATGAGAACGTCATCACCTCGCCCAGATCTCCCAATCCATCTACCAGGCAGCCTTGTGTTAAGAAACTGCCTTACTCTAAGACTCCAGTGTGGTGGTGCACCATCTTGTTGAAAAATGAAGTCATCAGATTCTGCTTGTTCCAACTGAGCCATTAACCAGTCTTCCAGCATGTTGAGATAGGATTTACCAGTGATAATTGTTTCTTCAAAGAAGAATGGTCCATAGACACCTTTCTTGGAAATTGCACAAAACACGTTCACTTTTGGTGAATCTCGCTCGTGCTCAAGAAGTTCATGAGGATTCTCAGTACCCCATATGCGAGTGTTATGCTTGTTAACTTTGCCATTCAGATGGAAGGTCGCCTCATCGCTAAAAACAAGCCGGTCATCAAAGCCGTTATCTTCCAACTTCTCTTGCATTGCAATGCAAAAGTCACGGCGAAGTGGCTTATCAGTGTCCTTCAATTTTTGGACCAACTTGAGCTTGTAAGGTACCATTTGCAGTCGTTTCCTTAAGACACGCCAGACAGTTGCTGGAGCAAGCTGAAGTTCCCTGCTGGCTCTTCTCACTGATTTACGCTGAAAGGCTGTCCGAACTTGCTCAACTGCATCTTCTGAAGTTTAAGGGCGACCTGTTCGCTTACTTGGGCACAAACACCCATCTTTCACAAATTTAGCATACCATCTGACAATGGATTTCCTTTCAGGGGCTTCTTTTTTAAATTTCCTGCGAAATGCACGCTGAACACATGTCCACGATTCAGTCTTTGCAAATTGGAGGACGCAAAATGCCTTGTCTTGTTTAGAGAACGCCATTACTGCACCTGGAAAGATAACACGAAAATCATTAGTATGACCAAAAACTTGATTAAGTAAGCTTTAAAATGGCACCAGTTTCATTTTTCTACCTGGAATAGTTCATGAGATATACGCATTTGTAATGTTCCCAAGACTTTTGAAACACCCTGTATATATATATATATATATATAATCGAATGTAATAAAGAAAGGAAAGGCTAAAAAAATTGGAATAGTCCATTATAAACAAAAGGGAATATCACCACAAGTAGTAAAACTATTTAACTCGTAGCCAAGACGAAAGGAGAGAAAAAAGAGACGGAGAGAAAGAGGGGTACAGAGCAAACAGAAAACGACTAATTTCGAATTTTGTCTTTTTACATTTAACTGATGTTGCAAACTCTCCTACCCCCCTCCGATTCAAATAACCTAACCCGAGTTAAAGAAATCACCAGGTATGACATCAGTGAGGTACAAGAACTTGTGACAGACAGGGAAAGATGGCAGAAATGAGTGGTCTACAAGTATGACCCCCACCTCCCTCCCGACTGAAATGAGAAAAAGAGGTTCTAATTGTGTTATTCGAACACGAAAATTAGGAAAATAATATTACTGACCGACATATTAAATATTTGGCTACTGACAAAATGATGAGATAAAATACTGATTTACCAAAACTAATTTGTTCGCTAATTACCGAAATGAAAATCTGCCAAAAAATGACCTTAAGTAAAAACATTTTTTTTAAAAATTTCAATTCACCCCAAACAAAGCACACTGCTATCGAAACGTAAGGGTCTACTGCGAATTAGGGGTCAGATTCATAGGGGCATCCTAAGTGGGGAGTTGTGCAGCGAGATGCTTGTTCACATTACATTTAAATTTATGCATGTTAGTACAGTCGGGAAAAACATCTAGCTTATATGCATGGTGTCCACGTGTGTTATGTGTATAAATTGTGTGTGCATAAAGAGAATGGTGTACACCAAGAGTTGTGTGTATAGAGGTGCACCTGGTGCGTGCATAGAATTGCACTTATGCACACCTTGTGTTAGTTATCAACATTTTAAAAAATTTATTCCACAAAATATATGCCAAATATATGAATTATGGGCAAGGCTAAAGTATGAAAAAATTGCTACCGTGTGAAAAAAAGTTGCTAAAGTACGAAAACCGTTGTTAAATTATCAATAAGTTGTTAAAGTACAAAAAGTTGCTAAAATGTGACCAGAGTCGGTAAAGTACGAAAAAAAACTTGCTAAAGTACAAACAAGTCGTTACAGTATGACAAAAGTCGGTAAAGTACAAAAAAAAGTTGATAAAGTACAAAAAACAGTTGATAAAGTACGATAAAAAGGTTAAAGTACATAAAACGTTGGTAAAGTACGAAACAAGTTGGTAAAGTACGAAAAACGTTGGTAACGTCCGAATAACTTGTTAAAGTACAAACAAATCGTGCAGCAAGTTCGTCGGAATACATCCCATTGAAATACTTGTAAAACAAACACAGAGCTGAAACATTGCGGCGATGAGACAGGGGCAGGAGCTTGATAGACAGTGAAGAACGTATTCGATTAGAGGCTATTTTTTGGACCCCGTCTAAGAGGGAAAGACTCACATGTGGCAACAATACTCCATGCATGGAGGAATGGTGACTTTGTAGAGATATATGTTTAGAATTGTTTGAAAACAATCGCTTCGATATAAGTTTTCATGAAACATTCTGAGAAAGAAACAAAGAAAGAAACGCTATTTTTATTTCAAAGAATAAGAATTGATAAAAATCACTGTTTTTATCATCATCATCATCATCATCATATTCAGTTTAATGTACGTTTTACATGCTGGCATGTGTTGGACGGCTTTTTGAAATTGGTTTCCAATTAACCTATCTCTGGGAAGGTCTTTATTTATCCCTCTTCCTTCCATGTTTTCCTTGGTCTTCACCTATGAACTGAACCTGCTACCTCAACTGTTCTACATCTACTAACCCAGGAACTCTCATCCATTCTTTCAACGTGACTATACCATCAAAGTCTCCTGTTTTGCACACATCTTTCATATTGAAACAAATTATTTTTAGTCTAAATAAAACAAAATTAAAAAAGAATTAAACTTGCCCCATCAATAATATTTACGGCTTGGCCAAGATCAAAGTGTAGTATCTGTTCCGATGGATACTACACCCTATAGACTGGTATCGTCTTGGCCTTCGGGTCTTGATTCCGCCGGTCTGTGGGTTTGTCCTGTGCAGTTCTAAGAGGTCCACCCTCCCAGGCTTTGCCTCCCCTCTTTGGGGTGGAGTAAGTTTATCGCTTACTGTCTGAGGCGCCCCTACCGGGGAATGCCGACGGGGCTGCCCAGGCATTTTTTGTAGGCAAGAGTTCTCACCTTCTTGGGCGCTGGCCTTTCAAATCCCACTTTCCCGACCTTGTGTCACATCTTACCTTGTGGGAGGAAGATAAATAAAACGGCTAATTCATGTTGACACACCAGTTCTCGTCAAATCACTGAAGTTAAGCGGCGTTGAGACTGCTCTTACTTAGATGGGTTACTATTTGGGAATGCTAGGTGCTGTAAGTAAACACTCCACCAACATGTATAAATGAGTACCAGCATCCTGTCACGGGAATGCTTCAGGTTATCTGTTTCAAATAACAGTATAAAATTGATGTTAAGCACTTATCTTCTTAAATGGTGTAGAGGTTAACATTTCTGCTTTGACATCAAGACATGCCATACATTTGACTATGTTTATATATCAACAAAACTGTATTTTGAAAAAAAATTTTGATTAATAATTATTTAATTTGGGTCAACATTCAATTTTTTCGTATTGATATAAAGAGGTAGTAGGAGGTATTATTCTTCGCTGGGAAGTCTAAGCTGCGACAGAGTAGCATCATGTCATCAAGATGGTGCAATCCATCCGTTGCGTTTAACACAATAAGACAGGGGATAATTACTGGATCTAAAAGCCTTTACGACTAAAAAAGGGGCCGCTACCATGACTACTGCAGGTCATTCATTCTGCTTAATAATAATGGTTCTTTTTTATTTCTTTTGTATTCGTATGGTTAACAACTGGCTTATTGCACCTTTTGTGCCAGACTGAATATGGGTCTTTCGTTGTGGAGTCAAGTTGAGGCTGCTTATACGGTTAACCAAAATAGCTTGTTGTTACATTATAAATTACACACCGTTTCTATTTGTTAAGTTGCTTTGGTTGTTTTGGTTTCTTCAGCTGCGGTTTCCTTCTAGGCTCTTTTGTGAACCGACCTGAGCAAATAGTCATCTTTAGGCCAAGGTCAACAAATACACATCAAGCCGTCCTCTTACGTAATCAAATTTTGTACATCCTATTCATCGTTTTCAATCCTCTCATATATTGTTCATCATCCAACTGACAATCTTATTAACCCTTATACTCGATTGGCTTTTGGCCTTGGTAAGTGGTGACTCATTAGTATAATAAGCTTATATATATATATATATATATATATATATAAAACTCAATGTGTGTGTGATGTTTGTGTGTTTCTTAGAGAACGGGAATATGGCGATCAAAAGTTGTTATGAATATTTATTTACTCCTCTCCAGGAGTTAGGAACAAGGCCAGTTTTATCTTACTCCCACAAGTAAGATGTGACCCAAGGTTGTGTTGGGAAAGTGGGGTTTGAAAAGCCAGCACCCGAGAGGTGAGCATTCTGGCCATTAAAAATTGCCTGGGCAGTCCCGTTGGCATTCCCTGGTAGGGTCACCTCAGGCAGTAAGCAATAAACTTACTCGTCCCCAAAGAGGGGAGGCGAAGCCTGGGAGGGTGGACCTCCTAGAACTGCACAGGACAGACCCATAGACAGGCGTAAATCAAGCCTCGAAGGCCAAAACAATACCAGTCTATGGGGTGCAGTATTCATCGGAACAGATACTACACTTTGATCTTAGCCAAAAGGCCAAGAACCCCTACAAACTGATCCAACCATCTGTGAATGACGAGTACAAAAATAATGCAAAGAACCGTGTAAAAAAAGTGGGAAACTGTTGTATGACCACATGCTTCAAAGTCACACAAAGAAGAACAGGATAGAAAGAGAGGTTAGAGAATCTACATAAAATCGAAAAGAGTATTCTTATATGAAATTTATCGAAGAAGACAATGGAAGTGTTCTTGAATCTCTAAGTGCACCCCTAAAGGGGCTATGAGGGCATAGCCCCCTTAAAACTTCAAATATATCCTATTCTTATGAAATTTAAATCATATGCATAAAGGTTTCTGAGGAAGACAATGGAAGTGGTCTCAAATCTCTATGTTACCCTCTATGTGCCAAATATTTACGCATCTCCACCTGTAAGTGGCCCATGGGAATAAAAAACCCTTAAAACTTCAAATACGTATATCAAATTTTAATGAAATTTGAACCAGATGTAAAAGACACTATTTCAGAGAGTTTTCCAACATTTCTGCTTCTTCGGACTATATTAAAGGGGGTAAAAACGGAAGGAGGGGTCAGTAAAAACAAAGAAAGTAAAAGTGGTGTCATGAGCATAATGAAAAAGTATATAGTAGTGATTTTCATTCAATCCCGAGCAACGTCGGGTCTTCCTGCTAGTTTTAAATAATAATTTCACTCATAAAAAAAATACCTGCGTGGATTTCCTTCATAGAAAACGCCGAACATTGCTTTGTGATAAATTGCCTGTTCGTCTATTCAAGCGTAGATTTGATTGCAGAGTCAGTGTATTGTTGCATGAACGATTATTCTAATGAAATATCATTTGGTTTACTTATCTTCATTATTGGCTAAATCAGCGTTCTCATTAGGAGATTAATACACAAGCAAGTCAGTCAGCTTTTTGCTATAGGAATCTATATAAATGCAAATTGTTCATCCAATTGACAATCATATTAACCCTTATCCTCAAGTGGCCTTTGGTCTTGGTAAGTGTTGTGAAGTTGTCCCACAGTAAATAATAAATAAAGGAAGTCAAGTCGAGGGTTGGTTTAACAAGTGTATTAACAAAGTAAGAAACTGACTAGCTCTTGGCTAGACAGTTACAAGACTGTGCTTTGTCTTCTGTGTCTCTGGTGACTCGCACTATTTATAGTGACAACCGGTGTAGTTTCTCCTGTGTAAGAACGGCCGGTGTAACAGTAAGTAATGACTCATTAGTCTTATATAAATAGAGATTTTGTCCGTCTGTTCGTCACAATTTTTTTTAAACATAGTAAATGCATTGTGGAATTTGTCTCATTTCGAAGTGTATCAGAGATCTTAACTACTTTTGGAAATGGAGTACATTGCATTAAAAGTAAATAATAAATTCCCAACAAATAAAGCGGATGCCATGACCGGAAATCGAAACCTTGAGATCTTTAGTCTGAGATTTACTATTTGGACTTTCTTATAAATAGAGCTTAAAATATTACATTAACAAAATAATTATTGCTTTTGTGTGACGTCATCGATTTATGATTTATGTCATGTTTCAAAACATGAATTCAAACATAAGAAATAATAAAAATGAATGGATAAATGAATGGCTAAATGAACAGATAAACATCATGAATAGCATTGGAAATTATTTTAATAGTCCAAGAAAAAAATGAGCCAATTCGCATTTACAGTGGTTGCCAGCATAGTGGAGTTAGATTTATTTATCTACCTCCCACAAGGTAAGATGTGACACAAGGTTGGGAAAGTAGGATTAGATAAGCCAGCGCTCGAGAGGTGAGCACTCTGGCCATTTAAAAATTGCCTGGGCAGCCCCGTCAGCATTCCCCGGTAGGGGCGCCTCAGGCGATTAGCAATAAACTAACCCCTTCTCAAAGGGTGAGAAGGCAAAGCCTCAGACAGTAAGCAATAAACTTACTCCTCCCCAAAGAGGGGAGGCAAAGCCTGGGAGGGTGCACTTCCTAGAACTGCACAGGACCAGCAACCCCCAATAGACAAGCGTAAATCCAGACCCAAAGGCCGGATGATACCGGTTTATTAGGTGGGGTAAAAACCCCTGGCTGAACTAGAATTTGGGCTTGTAGGGCCCATTAATTTTAATTAATAAAATAATAATAGTAATTTTATTCATGAAGAAAAAAATGTGAATGTGGATGTTGAAACTACGTTCTGCTAACTGGGTGACATGTTGAATGCGGGCGGTGGTTGTGAACGTGCTATCACTACTCGCTGTTGCGTTGGGGAAGGTTCCGGAAACTGCTGCCAATCCTTACATCTAGACGCATTTCTTTCAGGACAAGGTCTTTTCGGCCCGTGTTCACTCCGCCATCTTGCATGGTAGTGAGACATCAGCCTCAAGCGCTTCTAATTTGCAACGGTTTGCAAAGGAATCCCTTCAACCATGCTCTAGCTTGGTATTGGTGGGATTTTGGATGCCTTACGCGCTCAGCATCTCAGATGCTTTGGCCATGTACAGCGTGCAACCTCCTGCATCAACTCAATAAGATACAAGATGCAAGGTTAGGGTCAGTTTTGTAAGAAAAGAAAATGCAAATAGGTCACAAATGGAAATGTTTTGATTTTTGCGAATTTGTTATTTTCATTTTTATTGGAGTTTGTTTTTTGGCCACACAGACTTGGGGTTAGCGATAGGTCCAAGCTGACAGCAACTCAGCCACAACGTAAAAAAAATTGCAGTTATGTGTTAAATAATCTGTATTATGGACAAAAATGGTTTTAAAGCAAATACATTTGGTATATTCATAAAAAACATTTGTGACCTATTTGGGTTAAACTTAATATTTAATAGAATTTATAAGCCTTATTTCGGAGGGGGGGGGGCTAAATTTTATTACAGCAATTTAAATCCTATTTTAATCACATAAATTACTTACAGTGGATTCCTTTTGTGATACTCTAATAATTAATTTTTAAAGTTAAATCATTCTTTCATCCCCCTTCCCCCCGGGCAACGCTGGGACACGGGTCTTGCTAGTAAACAAATAAACCAAAATAACTAAACTGTGACCTATTTGCACTCTGTTGCGATACAGCATGTTATCCGTTTTGTACTCTGTCAGGGAAGGAGATCTTTCTAAACTGAGGCAATTAGCAAAGAGGTGGTTTTTTTAAGAAAGGTGGAAAACAATATCGAAAAAAAGATCGGACAAGACATGAATATTGTTATGTAAACATGTTTTCTCAGTGTAGCATGATTTCCACTTCAGTGACCGAGGCAGTTTTGAATAGAAATTGTTCGAATTTGAAATGGTGATAATGGAAAAAAAAAAGTAATGTTTAAGTGAGTTTAATATTTGTTGTTTTTTTTTTTTGTATATACGTTTTGAATAAAAAGCACTTGTGTTCCATGAATAAATGAATAAATTAAAATAAATAAAAGCATTAAAAACCAGACAAAGAAAAAGAAAAAAAAGCAAGAAAGATTATTTTATGGTGATGTTACTGTTTTTTTAAAAATAAAAGTAGTTATTTATAAGTAAAAGAATGTGTGAAATGAATAGACAAAGTCAATGAAACAACTGCTGTGTTTTTTACTTGTACATTACGAAATAAATGCAGTTAAGTAAAGATATGCTTGAATGTGATCGTTGAAAAAATGATGATATAATTTTGATTTGACTGTTTAGTAGTGAAATTATTTATGGAACAAAGAAAATCTGTTCGAAATCAAGAAACTAACTTACATGTGAAAGAATAATGCAGATGTTGTTATTTAAAAGTGATCATGTGTTCTTTATTACGTAAACTGATAATCGGAATAGGTATAGAAACTATAAGAAAAAGTAATTCCTAACAACCAAACTAGGAATTCCAGTATTTCTGTATTCTTAGGAAGGGAGCGATTATTATTTTGTTTTGGAAGCCTGTATATTATACAAAAGATAGTAAGGAGGGTTAAATTAAATAATTTGGGTGTTTCAAAAGAATTTCCCTTATATTAAGTGTAAAAGAGTTACGTGAGAGGAGAAAATAATTAGTGAGTGAGTGTTTGCTACCTTTTTTGTGGAAGATGTATTTGGGAGAAGCAGATAGGTCGGAATGAATGTAATATTTGTAAGGAGAAGAAATCTAAGCATATATCTGTGAAACACGCATTAGGAAGTGCTCAAGGTGGTTAGCGGAAATGTTTAGCATATTAAGCTTTTGGTACGAAGTCTATAATTTCCAAAGTTATAGGGGAAAAACGACTTTACTTTATATACAAGATGATTGATGTTGAAATGTCACAAACATACGAGGTGTCTGAATTTTCACAAAAAATTTCCACCCCTTCTTTATCCCCTTTACATAAAACTAAATTAAGCTAATTAAAGCCCACATTACACACCACAGTTGTGATCCAAAATTCATAATGATCGGTTAATTAGTTTATGAGTGAATCCTTTACATAGAAATATATAAACATATACACACACCTAACATTATATACAGATAGATATACAAATAAATACACCTTATTATAGAGTGGAGGATGCATCCCCTACATCTCTATATACCACTATCCCATGCATTATCTCCTCATGGTAATGTAGTATCTGTTCTGTTGTCATGAGACCATCCTCCCAAGTATTACCCACTCTTTTAGGAATAGCGTAGTATTTGTTGTTGTCATGATACTATCCTCCAAAGCATTACCTCCTCCTTTAGAGGGTAATGTAGTATCTGTACTGTTGTCATGAGACTATCCTCCTATGCATTACCTCCTCCTTTAGAGGGTAATGTAGTATCTGTACTGTTGTCATGAGACTATCCTCCTATGCATTACCTCCTCCTTTAGGGGGTAATGTAGTATCTGTACTGTTGTCATGAGACTATCCTCCTATGCATTACCTCCTCCTTTAGAGGGTAATGTAGTATCTGTACTGTTGTCATGAGACTATCCTCCTATGCATTACTTCCTCCTTTAGAGAGTAGTGTAGTATATGTTCGTTTGTCATGATACCATCCTCCCAGGCATTACCTCCTTCCTTGAGGGGGGGGGGGAAATTGTAGTATATGCTCGTTTGTCATATATGCTAGAAAAATTATTTGTTATTATAAAATAATCACATTATTATTGTATTATTTGGACTACTGTTATCTTATTCTCACAACGTTTCGGCCGATGTAAATTCCGACCTTCTTCAGGTGTATTCTGTCGAACTCGGGAATATCTATAGAAATTTGAACAAAACCCTTTATTTAATCCATGGGGGAAGCTCGCTTTCGTTCCATCGGCCATGACCAGGTAGAAATCTTAAATAATTCATAATTGTATTCTTAGTATCGCCAACACTGAGGATTGAACCTTTAACCTCCAGAAGACTGTCACTTAGAACTGATTATTACTTAGCACTTTATCCGTTACGCCACGGTTTTTACGCACACGTTGTGAGAACAACATCCAAGATGAGAACAGTAGTCCAAATAATACAAATTATCAATCCTCATCTCAAAAATTCTGAAACATAAAAAAAGTTAGTCGGATTCTGACATTAGATCCATATAGTATTGCATCTAACAAACTGATATTTGATTCTGGATAGCAAATTCTTCCTTTTTATGCTTGCACCATGTTCTTTACAGTAAAAATGATTGGGAGAGCGTTTGAATGCCTACTAGACCCCATCCTCGAGTGTCTTTGGTCACTTTGTACATGGGTTTGTAAGGACATCCTGATATGAGGATACAACACTGTAGAAATAAACCCTGACCAAATATTCCATAAAATAACATAGTATTCAAAGCCCAAATAAAAACCCCTAGTATGATTACACATTGTGTACCTTCTAGTAATGCTACAACAAGTAACATATATTATATGCCCCGAAAAGGAAGGGGTAATGCCCAGAAGGATTTAATCATGACAAAAGAATACATAATACACTACCCCCTCCCCAAAGGAGGAAATAATGCCTGAGAGGATGGTATAATGACAACAGAACAGATACTACACTACCAACCCTCTTGAAAGATAGTTTAATCTTACATTGATAGAAGGAGAGAGTTTGAATGCCTGCTAGACCCCATCCTCGAGTGTCTTCGGTCTCTCTGTACAGGGGTTTGTCAGAAAATCCTGACATAAGGATACTTCACTGTAGAAATAAACCTTTTAAACGGAACCCTTGATGATCCACTTTAGCTTGGGATAAAGTAAAAAGTCACACGTAGCAATATCAAGTGAATAGGGAGGTTGTTCCAGCAGGACGAAATCTATTCCTTCTTAGAATAGCCACTGAGCTGCATACAGTTGTAAGAGAGTTTGAAAGCCTACTTGACATCATCTGCAAGTGTCTTTGGTCTCTCAGTACAGGGTTTTGTCAGGATGCTTCACCCTACAAATAAACCCTGACCAAATATTCAAATAATACAATAGTATTCGAAGCCCAAATAAGATTCCCTCTGCATGGCTACACACCGGTTCATACAAGAAAGGTAATGGTGCACCTTCTCTTAGTGGTGCTACCACAAATAACAACACAAAGCTAGATACTCCGGCAGACAAGAAATTAATTCTGGTCCTGAAATCCGGCAGCAAAACTAAGCAAAAACCACAAGAAAAATAAACCATAACATAGTTGATTGGTCCATTGGGGAGAGGAAAATTATTATTATTATTCACTGCTTTACTTAATGTTTCAAAAGTAGGGAAGAACCGTAAACGGATATTATGCATCTCAAAGAAATCAAATGTTAGCCCCAGGAAACGGCCCCTTGATTTCTGAGAGCCGAGCTAAAAGAAAAGAAAAAAAAAAACTAATTCGCTTTCGTTTCTTTCAAAAAACACTTATTCCGGCTAGGACAAATGTTAAAATAGAGCAATGTTTTCACTGATCACCATTTACACAGCTACTGCTGCTTACATCATTAATAAAAAACAATTTCTACATTTCTTTGTCAACTTTCATATAAATATTAACATTTGTTTATACAAAATATTAATATACTTATTTCCTAAAAATAGTTGCCTATCTAATATTAGGTACATATTTTACCTTTAAAACAACTAATTAAATTGTTACTTTACCTATATGGACTTATTATTACCCTTTCCTTCGTAGTAAGTTTATTTTTACCTACTTACCTCATTTATTCACAAAGTAATTTGACATGATTCTTCTTTCATAACATGCAAACAGACAAACGATTTTCCCTTTTCTTTATTCATTTTGCAAATATTTCAATCTTAAAATGTCATTTCACAGCTATTTATATCCGGAAAACAATAGTCCAAAAGACGTTTCATTTTCACGCTCTTCTGAACAGACTTAAAAAGAAAATATTTTATTTAAATAAATGCTTTCACTTGAAATAAA
Source organism: Sepiola atlantica (assembly GCA_963556195.1). Classification (NCBI taxonomy): domain Eukaryota; kingdom Metazoa; phylum Mollusca; class Cephalopoda; order Sepiida; family Sepiolidae; genus Sepiola; species Sepiola atlantica. The sequence continues at coordinate 30,701,026 of OY744542.1, forward strand.
CTAAACCATTACATAAATACAATAAACATAGTTTTTGCTTAAAATAAATAAAACTGGTTTTCTTTTTCACCTGTTTCTATCTTAGCTCAGCGTCATTGGTTAGTTACAATGTGAAAATCTAAAATAATTTTCACGTTTTTAAACTGATGATTCGAAGTCATTCCCGTCTTTCATTAAACTTTAACCAATTTTCTATATTCGTACATGTTCAAAATCTATAAGAAATTTCACGCACTTTACCTGTTTTTTTATAATTCATTCCGACCTTAAAATAAAATTTAACTGAAAACACATAATGCGTTATGCTACATTTAAATTCTTCCGACCAGTATCAAACCGTAAACTATTCTAGAACCGGATAATAATCTGCCATAATGATTCCAAGCTTTTATATGGTTCAAACTGATCGATATATCGAGCTGCTAGCATCCTCCTCTCTCAGTTACAATGCCAAGATCTAAAAGAAATTTCATGCACTTAACCTGGTTCTTAGAATTATATTGCGTGAGGCAGCGTACAAGACAACTAACATGTTCGACCTGTACTCTTGTATGGCTGAGAGACGTGGTCAATAATGAAATATCAAAACGACACAATCCTGGCTGCCCTATCTTGGTTGGTTGGTTGTTTTGTTTTACGGCATATCAACCTGTTCCAGGTTATTTAATGCCAAATTCGGTCATTTTGCTAAAAGTTTTATGCTTCAAGTTTTTTATATCTTCAAATATTTCTTCATGGTGTTTTGTTTGGTTGTTTTGTAGAGGAACATTTTTGCTTTTGTTTTGGGCTTTGCAGAACACGATTGAGTTTTGCAAACGAAAAGGAAAAAAAAAAACAATAATATCAATGTTTGGTGCATTTTTGGTCAGACAGCTTAATCTGGTAGCACCAGTGCCTCGAATGGAGAAAATTGCCAATATCACTATAAAGGTTTCAATGAGAAATTATGTCAACCTGCAATGCGGCCTGTTTTTTGCTACCGCAAGTGAACTCGGCTTTTTATATTGCTTGATGCCTCTCGACGGAAGTTGATGCTGGATCCTTCAGCGGAGTAATTGCAGGTTGCAGGTTGCATATACCAATCTGAAGCCCTGGACGTTACTTAAGGATTGCGTTGTGGACGGTTTGTTTTTTCGGGGGGTATCTCTGTGCAGGTTAACCCAAGAGTATGTCTTCCACCAAATGTGGGTGGATTTCCCCTTTTTATTGGATTGCATCGGACTTAAATCTTGTGGGGGTGCATCACAGCCACCACATATTACCAAGTTTTTGAGCTGTTTTTTAAAACTTTTTCTTCTTAAGTGACTTCAATTAGGTCAATCCCTCGTTGGGCATTGTCAATTGTTGAGGTCCATATTTTAGGTTTTATATCTCCCCTGATGAACTGCGAAACAATTACCTTGCTCTGGTAGCGAAACACGTGTAGGGAACAATGACTTTAGAAAATAAATACATAAAAATGGAAAAAAACTTTTTTGTTGTGATGAATCCTTTCTTGAATTAAATGTCTTAGTTAACTCTCCAAATATACATATAAATGCTCTATATCCAATAATCGGGTCTCATCAAGCTAGTTTTTATTAGCCTTGTTCCAGACTTTACTGAGTATACACTATTCTCAGTGAAACATCAATATATATATATATATATATATATATATATATAAGATGGAAAATGTTGATGTTTTTCACTTAACTTTAATTTGTGATGTTGTGAAAAGGTGCTGAAGAGACATATTGGAATAAAAAAATTATAATCGTCTTAGAAACAATCGTACACCAAATTTTTGTTGATCTTGAATTTTTGCAATAGATATAAATAATGTTATAGATTTTGTTTGTCTTAACTTACTATACTATAGTTATGTTTTATCTGAAGGTTCAGTCATCAAGCTGATTTGAATACCTGCAGTATTTTGAGTATAGAATGTCATGAATTTGACTTGACATCCATTACTTTTCAAGTTGGGTTATTCTATTGTCCATCTATACTCTACTCAAGTCTGTACTTTTGACTCTAATTTAATTTTATATATATATATATATATATATATATATATATATATATATATACATATATATATATATTCAGTATTTACTCCAACAGGGCTCAATACGCAAGTAGAGCTAGTAGTAGTATGAAAATATACTTATGGAAAGTAAGCTACACAGAAATGTTTGTTTCATTCCGGAGGGAAAACATCAGACTAATTACAATTAGTCTGATTATTTCCTCCAGGAATTAAACAAACGTTTCTGTGTAATTTACCTATCACAAGTATATTTTCATACTCTCCCTCATGTGTATATAATATATATATATATATATATATATATATATACACACACACACACTTGAAGAATACCTGTCTCAGGACGGCTAAAATTAATTTCACAAACAGAACTTTTGCACCGCTTTTATGTCCCCATAGGAAGATTAAAATCAAGATATAATGATACTAAACCTTATATCTAGAATCCTTATTCCAAACTTGATCAAAATCCATTGCATGATTTTGATCTAGAAAATGTCTATAATTTAAGGCTTAAGCTTAAGGGATATTAAGAAATTGAAATTCTGAGAATCTTGCTTAATTGGTATCTGATGACTATGGATCAAATTTAATGCAAATCTGAAATATTTCAATTTTCCCATGAAATTCTTTAAAATAGTCCCAAGAAATTAAAATTTAGGGAATATTTATTAATTGACATCTAATATCTATTGTTAAAATTTCACACAAATCAGAGGTATGTGAATTTTCACAAAGGGCTTTCACCCCGTCTTTGCCACCTTTGCATAAAATTCAAATATAGCCTACATTCCCCACCCTTATGCCTGGCAGTCGTGTGCCAAAATTCATAATGATCGGTTAATTAGTTTAAGAAGGAATCCTATACATAGAAATATATAAACATATGCATATAGTTAACTTTACATAGAGATTTGATATATGTATATTTAGGCAGCAAATCGTTATCAATACATGTATTATTAAAGATAGCAAAATTTAATTTTTTCTGTTATTTTTCTTAATCATTGTCACGACTCGGTGAGCTAGCTTCCAGATTTCAGGTGTTAATTCATGGAGTACGGCCCTGAGAGTTCTTTTTTCGGCCATCTCAATTGTCTTTAGGAGTTTGTTTTTGTTTTTGTTTTTTTGCTATATTTTTGTTGTTATTTCAGGTATTTTATTATTTTGCCCTGTAGTTTTGGCGTGAGAAAAATAAAACAAATGGTTGAAAAAAAACAAAAAAACTCTTGGATCCATACTCAAAAATTAATACACGAGACCCGGAAAGTAGCTCGCCAAGTTGTGACAACGATTAAGAAAATAACGAAAAGATAAAATTCCGTCTTCTTTAATCAGACATGTATCGATAAATAGATATGTGGGTATAACGGCATAACGCCCGAGAATTGCCACTTCCGGCTAAGAATGTGTTCAACAAAAAGCGGTGAAATGCGAAAATCAGTCCCCGCTATACTATATTCTCGCCAGGGGCTTTGTTAACTGTGGTTAGCAAAGTATGACTTACCTCAGCCAGGAATGGATTCATAAAGAAACAGAACCTGAGTGAAATCGCTAGTTATAGCAAAGACCTCCCATTACTTCCTGATCTCTCTGGCAGAAGAGCTCACTGCTCATTTGCATGCTCATTTGCATGAGTGCAATGTCACTGGCAATAAAAGGGGAATGTTTTGAAGGAAGTGGGCGGCTATGAGTTGGTGATTTGAGTTGGTGACTACGTTGGTGTGTGCACTGGATGAAAGACTGTTCGGAGAGATATCATTTGGCAGAGCAAGACCGTGGTAGCATTTTGTTGCGATAAGGAGTACGGACACGAGGAAATCAGGAGAAAGAAAAATATAATTACATTTTTTTTAAGGGCAAATAAACTTCTGAATAAAAAAAAACATCATTCTGTGGTTAGCAAAGTATGACTTACCCCAGCCAGGAATGGATTCATAAAGAAACAGAACCTGAGTGAAATGGCTAGTTATAGCAAAGACCTCCCATTACTTCCTGATCTCTCTGACAGAAGAGCTCACTGCTCATTTGCATGCTCATTTGCATGAGTGCAATGTCACGGGCAGTAAAAGGGGAATGTTTTGAAGGAAGTGAGCCACTACGAGTTGTTGATTTGAGTTGGTGACTACGTTGGTGTGTGCGCTGGATGAAAGACTGTTCGGAGACATATCATTTGGCAGAGCAAGACCGTGGTAACATTTTGTTGCGATAAGGAGTACGGACATGAGGAAATCAGGAGAAAGAAAAAATATAATTAAAATATTCTTACTTTTAGGCAAAAACACATTTTCTTTTGTTTATTAAATTGTTAGGTGAAAGTACAGAATAGTTAACAAAGACCCTCCTTCTTATGTTAAAAATGGCTTTCCAAATAATAACGTTATTATTTAGAAAGCCATTCTTAACATGGGAAGCTTTGTTAAAAATATTTCCTTTGAGTATTTGTAAAAAAAGAAAATATTCCAATTATCATAAATAAATTTGTATTAAAAATAAAATTCAAAATTTCAAATGAAAGAAATCACTTTTCACAATTTATGTGTTGACCTAGATTTTCGTATATGTAAAATACACAGGGGACTGATTTTCGCAATTCACCGCTTTCAGCTGAACACATTCTTAGCCGGAAGTGACAATTCTTGGGCCTTGTGTGTGTTATGAAAGAAACAAATTTGAACTAACTATTGGTTAGTAGTTTATACAAACTGAAGAGAAAGTTTGTGTCTAAATGTTTATTGCTTTTGCAATTGTCTATGTCATAACTTATACTTCTTTTTTATATTTTCATTCTTTTAAAGATCCAATTGACAAATTTTTCTTTTTTATTGCCTGCTCTAGGTTATAAATCATCTCCCCCTCCAACAAAAAAGAAATTTCTATTGACCCCATTTTACATAATACGTTTATTTTTGTTATATTTTAATGCCAAATTTAGTCACTTTTGTAGATAGCTTTTATGGCTGCTTTTATGATTTAAATTGCCTTTCTTGTTGCAATATTATTTCAGTGGCATATGTCTTGTTTGAAGTGAACTAAAGTATAAACAAAATATCTGCTCATTTGACTCAATAATTTGAATTCATTTGTAATACTATTGTATTACTTCGCAGTAATATGCTTTTGGAATTAAGTGTTAGAAATAGTTGCCTATCATAATATTAGGTACATTTTTCCTTTAGGTATGATTAACAGGATTTGACCGTACATTCACCTGCTCTCATCTACGTTCACTGATGTTTGTTTGTCCGGATCTAATCATGTGATGTAGAAAGTTTTCAAGAGATTTAACAGTTGTATTTTAGTATTTTGTAGAGAAGCATCGTCATAAGAAATCCCTTGTGTCACCTGGAATAGTAACCTGAATGCGTTAAATATTAAACGTACGTGCGCTAGTACTTATTTGATGATTTAAATTTGTAGGGAAATTGTTAACATGTAAACAGAAAATAAAAGTCAGACAAGAGGGGGGATAGGTAGTTAGCCTTTGGTTGCCATTGTCTCCTGTGGAAACACTAGCAAAAGGAAATTACATCAGCCATAATAGAGTAGGGTTAGAAACTAACTTGAAAGCCGATGCGATCGAAGACTGGAAAAATGATTAAAGAATCAAGGGTAATAAGAGGCGAGGACACAAAATAGGCAGTCTTGATCTTTCTTCTTCCTGCCGTTAGCTAGAAGAAATTATGTGATTCAAGATAGGATAGGGGCGAAAGAGCGAAGACTCTGTTGGAAGCTTGAGGAGATCAGACGTGATAGAAATGACTTAAGAATCAACGAAACACGAAGGGGCCAGGCACCCAAAATTTGCAGTCCCGACTTTTCTTCTCTCTGGCACTAGCAAACAGGGAGGCAATGTCAAGAGGCTAATAAAATGGTCCTTCTCCAAATTCGGGATCTTGTTCTTTTCTTTAAAAACAACTGTCCCTCTACCCTACCACTATTCTTAAATTCAGGTGACAACAGACCCCCGGCCCCCCTAAAGAAAAACATAATGGTAGTTGAGTGTTGTTGGTATAATAAATACCAGGTGAAATTTAACGAAAAGAGTTGTGTCAACGTCTTTCGTATTTTCCCTCGTGAAAGTTGGTTTTACTTGACAGTATATTGCGTTTTTTTATGTTCGATGCTTCCAGCGATTCTGCTATTTGCGTATCTCATTTATGCCATTCTCATTGTTCCCGTTTCGATTCCAGTCTGTTTCTAAAGATTGAAAGATCCCTGGTTTGTTCCTGAGTATTTGTGCAACTCTACCATTCAAGTGACCTGATCGGAAGGCACATTTTAAAATCTGCATCATCATCATATTCGGTTTAACGTCCGTTTTACACGCTGGCATGTGTTGGACGACTTTTAGAAATTCATTTCCAAAGTAATCTATCTCTGGCCAGGTCTTGGTTTATTCCTCAGGTCCATTTGTATCACTTCCTCACATGTTTACCTTGGTCTTCTCCCATAAACTGACCCACTAGCTCAATTGTTCTACATCTACTAACCAAATAACTCTCATCCATTCTTTCAATGTGGCCATACCATCGAAGTCTATTCTTCTGCACACATCTCCTATACTGTGCAGATTTAATATTCCTCTGCGCCTTTACAAAAAGGGTTGTAACTCAGTATTCGTTTATAAAGAGTTACTTCCCTTAGTTTGATTGGAACAAAAAAATATTTTGTAAAAAAAAGGCATAGTTTACAAAAAATAAAACCCAAACAAATTGCAAGTCAAAACACTACAGACCAATGCTAGTTCATTATAAAAATTTAAATGTAATATAAACAAGAATCTCAGTTCACAACTCCCCACTTAGGATGCCCCTGTAGGTATTAATCCTAATTCACAGTAGCCCCTTACATCTCGGTGGTAACGTGCCTTGTTTGGGATAGATTAAAAACAAATCCTAGGATGGAGTACTGCTGCCACATCTGGAGAGGTGCCGCTCAGAGCACACTTTCTTGCCTAGACAGAATATAAAATTGACTTTGCAATCTAGAGATAGATGATCTATTCTCTTCCCTAGAGTCCCTTTCTCACAGAAGAGATGTCGCTTGTCGTCCTCTACTTTATTCTTATTTTCATGGTAAGTGCTCAACTGAGCTTTAATCTCTAGCCCCCCACCCCCTATGTAAAACATTCACAGCAAAAACCCGTCCAGCTACCACCACTGCAAAGAATTTTCCTTTCTCCCTCTGTATACCTTAAACCAAACGGAACTTCAATGAATAATTTTTTTTCCCCTAGAACTTTCCTTTCTACCTGTGTACCTTAAACCAAATGGAACTTCAATGAATAATTTTTTTTCCCTAGAACTTTCCTTTCTCCCTCTGTGTACCTTAAACCAAATGGAACTTCAATAAATAATTTTTTCCCCCCTAGAACTTTCCTTTCTACCTGTGTACCTTAAACCAAATGGAACTTCAATTAATAATTTTTTTCTTTCTCCAAGAACTACCCGTCTGTGGAGCACAATACCACGGGCTGCTTCCAAGCTGACTACTACATGGTCGTTTTCAAGTCCAATGTTAACAAATACTTGCTTAGCCGTCCTCTTAAATAATAAAATTAGATAATTAAGCCTGCTTTCCGGAGGTCATAGGCGTTTCTAAATAACTAAACTAGCCTCCTTTGAAAAGAATTATTATTTGGTCGATCACATAATAGGATTATTTATTTATAAATATTTATATGATGATACAGCATAATCACATTGACACACTGTTTTATTTTTAGATCACCAAAGTTAAGTGATGTTGAGACTGGCCATTGGGTGACCATTTGGGAATATCAGGTGCTGTACGTGGGAGGTCGGTGAAACCTCCCTTCAAAAATAAATATACAACCCTGAAGATGCCTTTTTGCAAGTACTTCAATCTAACCTGTTAATAAACACATGTGTTGACACAATGGACCCCCCCCCCTTCCCTGGGCATAAGTTCTGTTATCAATCAAGTGGCAAAGCTCTCCGGAGAGAGAGTATGCAATTCATTTGTTTCATTAAATATTTACCTTAATAGAAGCACCCATTCCGTCAAAGAGATAAATGTTACATTTTACGTACAAATAAATCATCATCATCATCATCATATTCGGTTAAACATCCATTTTACATGTTGGCATGTGTTGGACGGCTTTTAGAAATTGACTTCCAAGCTAACCTATCTCCTGGTATCTTCCTGAAATGGGACAGATTTTCTTTGGAAATCATTTCCTTAGTTGTGGCAAGATTTTTAAAGACCGGGTGCCTTTCCTGACGTAAACCCAGTGATGTGATGAGGACCAGTGCTTTTATCGAGACACAATCTTCAAGGGATTGCCTATCAAGGCTAAAAGAGCGCTTAACCTTCCCTTTGAAGTTTTCACCTTTTTGTGACAAAACCATTTTTATATATATATATATATATATATATATATATATATATATATATATATATATATATATATTTTCTTTACATAGTTCATCCCAAACTGTAGTCGTAAGGGACTACTGAGAAAAAAGGGTGAAGGTTTTTTTTGGGGGGGGGGGGGGGTCAACCTAAATTGGCAGCTGCGCAGCGAGATGTCTGTTTACATTAGTTTAAATTTCTGTATGTCAGTACCGTCAGGAAAACAGGGAGCAGAGAGAGAGTCCCAGAGTCCAGCAGCACGAGAAAAGAAGCTTTTAGAGTAGAAATCTCTTTGGGATATGGGGACCTCCACAGTGAATGGATGGGATTTGGCAGATTGTCGTGTTGGTCTAGTGAATTTACGTTGTGGAGATACCAGAGCAGCAAGCTCATCAGAGCACAATCCATTGAAGTACTTGTAAAACAGGCACAAGGAAGCAACATTGCGGCTATGGGACAGGGGCTGGAGCTTGGTGGATAGTGAGGGACCTATTAAGTTGGCGACTCTTTTTTGAACCTTGTCTAAGAGGGAGACACTAGTGGATGATACCCCAGTCCAGATGTGGCAACAATACTCCATGTATGGCTGGACGGTAGCTTTGTAGAGATATAGGATAATGTCAGGTGTGAGAAGTTTACTAGCATGGTAGAAGGAGCCCACCTTCTTTGCAGCAGCCCTGGCAATGTCTTCAATGTATTTATTTCAATTCATGTTATCTGTGAAAGTTAGGCCGAGGAGTTTGAATGATGAACTCTCAGGTAGGGTGTTATTTGCCATGACAATCGGTGGTTGAAGAGGTTTCTTGTAGTTATTGAAGGAAAGTAGCTTTGTCTTTGCGACATTAAAAGTTACCATCCATTTTTGACTCCAATCCACTACAGCCTGGAGATCATTTTCTAAGGATTCAGCTATTGCCTCAGATATGTGCGCGTCGGTTTTGACCCATTTATGTCATGTTGCTTAGATGAATGGCCATCGAGGACAACCTGGATTTTTCTTTTGTTTAGGAAGGATCTAATTATATTAAGTAGTTGCCCAGTAATACTGTATGAGCGTATTTTCAGGAGAAACCCTTTATTCCATACCTTGTCAAAGGCCTTGGATATATCAAGCGCTACTGCTCTAGCTTCACCTGCCTTGTCGAGTGTATGATACATGCATTCAGAGATGACCGTTAGGATGTCTGCAGTAGATCGTGCTTGTCTAAATCCATACTGGCGGTCAGATAGAAGTTTAGCATTAACTAAGTGCTGTACTATCGCTAGATTGATTAAGGATTCACAGATTTTGGCAAAGATCGGCAGTAGACTGATTGGGCAGTAGTTCTGAGGGTCAGTTCTATTCCCAGAACTCTTGTAGACTGGTACCACAGAGGCAATTTTCCAGCTATCGGGGAAGCAAGATTCAGCTAGGCATTTATTGTAGAGTTTGGAGAGGACAGGGGCCAGTTCAGCAGAGCATTAGACACAGAGTTGAAAAACACCTACTGCTTAATCACTGGTTGCCTGAAGCCTACCAACCTGAACAACCTGCATCTCCTCACTAGCATCGCTCCTGCAGATGTAAGACAGGAAGTTGCCAGCCAAGTAGTGATGAATGTCATCTTCTTCATGAACAGAAACCAATGGCCCAACAACTGAAGTAGAAGCTTCCTCAACCATGTCGAGCCCCTAACAATATCTCAAGAAGAGATCAGATAGACCCTCCCTTCCTAAGGCCCTCCCTCTTGGCTCAAAAGCACCCTGGGTCAAGTGGAAAACATGTAACCGCCTGAAAATGGGAATGGGGCGATCAAGAGTTTCTATGGCTAGATGGGGCTACAAAACTGACCCAACCATCTGCAAATGTGGAGAAGAAAACCATATGATACAACACTGCGTTGTCTGCCCTCTACTGCCCAACAAGTGCAGCTTGAAAGATCTTGCAGAGTACAACAATAATGAAAAAGACTAGTGACATCTACAGTGAAGGGGTGGGATTTTTCTGATTGTCGAGGGTATTTACGTTGAAGGGGCAAAGGTGCAGCAAGTTCGTCGGAACACATTCCATTGAAGTACTTGTAAAACAAGCACAGGGATGCAACATTGCGACAATGGGACAGGGGCAGGAGCTTGGTAGACAGTGAGGGACCTATTAAATGAGAGGCTCATTTTTGGACCCTGTCTCAGAGAGGAAAGACTCGTGGTTGGTGGACAAACCCAGATGTGGCAACAATACTCCACGTATGGATGAATGGTGACTTTGTAGAGATATAGGATACTGGCAAGTGAGAAAAGATTTCTAGCTTGTGTTTGGTTTGGTTGTTTTGTAGAGGAAAAATGTTGTTTTCGTTTGTAGCTTTGCAGAACATGATTTAGTTTTGCAAAGAAAAATAACAATAACATCAATGTTTGATGCATTTTAAGTCAGGAAGCCGGTATCTTCAGACAGCCTGATCTAATAGCACCAGAAGAGCGGGGGTGGGGGCGGGTCAAACATCATACAGTGACAGAAAGTGCGAATGATCGAAACTTAGTAAGAAATAGGCGAGTTCATTGCAAATTGCGGCTAATTAGAAAAATTAAAATGGAAGTTTTTTCAAATACAACTTCATCCCAAAACGGGGATATTTTAGCATATATTTTGCGTGATTAAAACATAAGGGAAAAAAACCTTAAAGAAACAAACTCAGCTTTAGTATAATAATTAATATATTTATTATTTATTCATTTGTTACTATATCCATACTCAATATCTGTCATAGAGCTTATGCAGCTATGGAAAACGTTGAATCAACATTGCATGGTGATTGGCAATTTCATGTCCATCAAACCATGTCGAATTAATGCTGAACGCACTGTTAATTCCCTGTATACGCCCGTAAAACTTACATGCATACATATATAATTGATACTTGGAATAATACAAAATTTATGACAATCAAAATTATGTAAACCGATTTGAATTGCTTCATTTTTTATATTAAGATACAAAAGTTTAAACATTTGACTTCAATTATATATATATATATATGGGAAGAGAAGGATGAAAGTAATCCGACGTGATGGGAAAATGAAAAAGGAAAACCAAAAAATGGATGTTTTTTTATGTGTACATCAACGTTTTGTCTTTATTTATAAGACTTCATCAGGATGATAAAATAGAGAAATGTATGTATCTGTGCTTGCATGACATTTTTTCTCTATTTTATCATCCTGATGAAGTCTTATAAATAAAGACGAAACGTTGATGTACACATAAAAAACATCCATTTTTTGGTTTTCCTTTTTCATTTTCCCATATATATATATATATGTATATATATGTATATGTATATATATATATATATATATATATATATATATATATATATATATGTATATATATATATATATATGTATATATATATATATATGTATATATATATATATATATATATATGTATATATATATATATATGTATATATATATATATATATATATATATATATATGTATATATATATATATATATATGTATATATATATATATATGTATATATATATATATATATATGTATATATATATATATATGTATATATATATATATATATGTATATATATATATATATGTATATATATATATATATATGTATATATATATATATATGTATATATATATGTATATATATATATATATATATATATATATATATATATGTATATATATATGTATATATATATATATATATATATATATATATGTATATATATATATATATATATATATATATATATATATGTATATATATATGTATATATATATATATATATATATATATATGTATATATATATATATATATGTATATATATATATATATATATATATATGTATGTATATATATATATATATATATATATATATATATATATATGTATATATATATATATATGTATATATATATATATATATATATATATATATATATATATATATATATATGTATATATATATATATATATATATATATATATATATATATATATATATGTATATATATATATATATATATATATATATATATGTATATATATATATATATATGTATATATATATATATATATATATATATATATATATATATATATATATATGTATATATATATATATATATGTATATATATATATATGTATATATATATATATATATATATATATATATATATATATATATATATATATATATATATATATGTATATATATATATATATATGTATAATATATATATATATATGTATATATATATATATATATATATGTATATATAATATATATATATATATATATATATATATATATATATA
>OY744542.1:30713964-30931464 GCA_963556195.1 Sepiola atlantica
ATATATATATATATATATATATATATATATATATATAATACGTCCTATGAAGTTAAGGGCGACTAATAATGCAATTTTCTGCATCTTAATCACTTAGGAAGTGAGACAATCGAAATAATAGTAAGCAAAATAACAACGAACGCTACAATTACCAATAAAAATAATTACATAAAAACACATTAAATATTTAGGTGATAAAAATCGTACATATTTCTAGACAGAGTGTCTTGGTCCAGTGGTAGAACGCTGGACTATAGACATCAATATCGAAGGTTCGATCTCTGTCTAAGTTAGCCATGCTGATGACGGCTGTGAGCCAGAAACACGTGTCCATGGATTACTTTTATGTACGTATAAAATAAATAAATATATATATATATATATCACCCTGCCCCCAACTCATTACACCATATTATTTTTTCCATTTTTATTTTTCCATTTAATAATATGCAATGTTGGGGTAGAAGCAACAAAAAATAAATAAAAAGGTATAACTAATGTTTTCATATTAGTTCAATGAGGACATCTGGGGCGGGCACATTTTCTTTTTTTTTTTTTGTTACTATGACAACAATTGCCACTTCATGCTTAAATGAAGTCCATTGACTCTACCTTTCAGAAGTCATGCCCCCATTCATATTTCTGAATGGGGTACTTCAATTTCTATTTTCAGGTCGTACTAACTTTAGCACCCCAGCTTTGTCAGGTAAATGGTCATCTTATTAGGGGTAGGGCAGAAGAATACTTAAAGAGATTTGAAATCTGAAGGTTGCTTGCATATATTTTTGTGAGTTTGATTTGGTTTCATGAATTATGCAGAGTCAAAATTGGAGTCAGAATCAAATTTTTTAAGGCAGTGAGTCATTTATATTAGTTGAGAGCTTTGGTATTTTTTGAATTGTTCGAGGGTAAATGCAGCTTGTTACCCCTGTTTTAGAGCCTAGACTTGAGAGAAAGAGGGATAAATAAAAACCTGGTCAGAGATAGGTTAGTTTGGAAGTCAAGTTTTTAAAGCCGTCCAATGCATGCCAGCATGTAAAACAGACGTTAAATGATAATGACGCTGATTGGCTGGAAATAATGCTTCCTGTAAAAGACCCAAATGTTAGATCTCTTGGCCTGTTATAGGGATGGCCTTGCTACATCCCTGTTGATGTCATACTAACTGAAATACTTCAGCTTTTTCTTTCAGCTAATGAGTCACCGCTCATCAAGGCTCAAAGGCCACTCGAGGACAAGAGTTAATGGTTTGTGTCAGGTGGATGGTGAGACAAAAACATTGAGGATTGCAGATGATGGTTATTTAACCGGACGGCTCAGCAAAAATTTTACATTAAACTTGAAAACGACCATGCTGTAGCTAGGAAGCAGCCCTGTGGTATTGTGTTCCATAGACAGGCAGTGGAAGAAAGGAATTTTTTTTACAGTGGTTGTAACTAGACAAGTTTTTGCTGTAAATGTTTTACGAGGAGAAGGGGGATGAGGTTGGAGCTCAGCCGAGCATCTACCACGAAAATAACGATAGAGTAGAGAAAGACTGGCAACATCTTTTCTGGTAGAAAGAGGCTGTAGGGAAGAGAAGAGGACATCGCTAGTTGATTTTGCACTCTGTCAAAGCAGGAGAGAGTGCTCTGAGCGGCACCTCCCCAGATGTCTGTGTCAGATTATACGTATATTGATCATGACCTCAAAAGAAATTGGTCACATCTTATGAAGTATCATTCATGTGTATGAATATTTTATATTAGAAATTGAAATAAATTTTTATATAAAATATTCATACACATGGATGATGCTTCATAAGATTTGACCAATTTCTTTATTCAATTATGCACAAAACAAGCACAACACAGCACCCAAAGTTGACTTCACTTTAAACTGTCTGGTGATACCAGATCAGGCTGCCCTGTGGCTCCCTGAGACGAAATTCACCTACATTGACGTTTTTTTTTTGTTTTTTTTGTAAAACTTAATTATGTTCTACAAAACCAAAAACAAAAACAACAGCCCCTCTCCCTTTCTCCCTCCCCTTTTTTATTTTATTTTTAGAACTTGAAGCATAAATCTTTTACTATAATGACCAGATTCGGCATTAAATAACCCAAAAAGGGTTGATATGCCGTAAAACAAAACTACCAAACCAAAAACGATGATTAAACATTTGAAGATATAAAGAACTTGAAGCATAAAAACTTTTACTATAATGACCAGATTCGGCATTAAATAACCCAAAAAGGGTTGATATGCCGTAAAACAAAACTACCAAACCAAAAACAATGATTAAACATTTGAAGATATAAAGAACTTGAAGCATAAAAACTTTTACTATAATGACCAGATTCGGCATTAAATAACCCAAAAAGGGTTGATATGCCGTAAAACAAAACTACCAAACCACTTTAAACTGTCATCTTTAACACCTTCACATACATTTTTTTTCTGTCTCCACGCCCCCCCCCTCCTCCGGGGTTAATACCAAAATAAATGAAAATAAACAAAAGTTTTAAAAGTCTTGCTTTGAGAAGGATATATTTATTGAAAGTCTTAGCCTAAAAATAAAATAAATAAATTAATGATTTTATTCATGTTAAAATTTCATTATTGTTTTGGTTTTTAATTTCTAATATAAAATATACATATATTTTTTTTTAATGATTTTATTCATTTTAAAATTTCATCATTGTTTTGGTTTTTAATTTCTAATATAAAATATGCATATATTTTTTTCAATGATTTTATTCATTTTAAAATTTCATCATTGTTTTGGTTTTTAATTTCTAATATAAAATATACATATATATTTTTTTTAATGATTTTATTCATTTTAAAATTTCATCATTGTTTTGGTTTTTAATTTCTAATATAAAATATACATATATTTTTTTTAACGATTTTATTTATTTTAAAATTTCATCATTGTTTTGGTTTTTAATTTCTAATATAAAATATGCATATATTTTTTTAATGATTTTATTCATTTTAAAATTTCATCATTGTTTTGGTTTTTAATTTCTAATATAAAATATGCATATTTTTTTTTTAATGATTTTATTCATTTTAAAATTTCATCATTGTTTTGGTTTTTAATTTCTAATATAAAATATACATATATTTTTTTTTTAATGATTTTATTCATTTTAAAATTTCATCATTGTTTTGGTTTTTAATTTCTAATATAAAATATGCATATATTTTTTTTAATGATTTTATTCATTTTTAAATTTCATCATTGTTTTGGTTTTTAATTTCTAATATAAAATATACATATATTTTTTTTTAATGATTTTATTCATTTTAAAATTTCATCATTGTTTTGGTTTTTAATTTCTAATATAAAATATGAATATATATTTTTTTTAATGATTTTATTCATTTTAAAATTTCATCATTGTTTTGGTTTTTAATTTCTAATATAAAATATACATATATTTTTTTTAATCTCCTCTGTTCATTTTGTTATAGCGGGTAATTTGGTGATTTTTTTCATTGTTGTGTTCTAGGATTGCATGTTGAAGTCGTGGACCTGCCCAGATGCAAAAAAGGATTAAGAAAGTAATGTCGTATTTTTTACTTCATCACTTTGCAGCCGCCTAAGTTCTACACAATTCTATATTTTTTGGTGAATTGGTGTCTTAATATCTTGCTTTGCCTTTCAGATATAGTAATTAGTTGGAAAATAAGTTTAACTGTCTCAGCCGTCAAAAAATGGATATTAGTGAAGATCATCTGAGACATTGCATGCTCTATGAATTTAAAAACGAAACTCAGCTGCAGAAGCTACAAAGAATATTGGAACTGTCTATGGGATAAATGTTCTGAATGATCGAAAATGTCAACGGTGGTTTGCAAAATTTTCTTCTGGAGACTTTAACCTGTCAGATCGGCGACGTTCGGGAAGGCCAAAATCAATTGATAAAGATGCCATTAAAGACGCTGTGGAGGCCAATCCAAAGTATACCACAATTATTTCATGCCTTCACGAGTTAGGAAAAGTTTAAAAACTTGGACTCTGGGTTCCCCACGATTTGACCGATGCTCAACGAAATCAAAGATTGACTGTTTGCACATCTTTGCTTTCCAGGAATCATCGAGAACCATTTTTGCAAAGAATTGTGACTGGAGATGAAAAATGTTTCTTTTACAAGAATACCCAACGCACAAGACAATGGTTAGACCGAAACCAAAGTCCACAGCCTGTTCCAAAACAAGGACTTCACCCAAAGAAGGTTATGCTCTCTTTATGGTGGGACATGAGAGGACTGATTCATTATGAGTTACTAGAGCCTAATCAAACAATCACAGCAGTAAAATATTATTCGCAGCTGGATGATCTAACGACCAGCATTACTCAATAGGAAGGGTGTAGTTCTTCAGCATGATAACGCAAGACCTCACACAGCAAAACTCACTCAGGTCATGAGTTTCAATTGGGAAGTTTTGCCTCATCCATCTTATTCACCTGACATTGCTCCATCTGACTACCATCTTTTCCGGTCGTTGCAGCATAACTTAAACAATAAAATTTATGAAAATGACGACCGACTCAAAAATGACCTAAATTTGTTTTTCTCTCAAAAATAAGAGAAATGTTTTGAAGAAGGCATCAAGAAGCTAGTTGATCGTTGGACAGAAGTACTATAAAATGAGGGAAATTATTGTAAAGATTAAAAATGCCCTAATGTAAATGTTTCAGATGAAATAAATGTGTTGGCCAAAAATGACATTGCTTTCTTTACAACCTAATATTTATTTGGTGTCCCTATTTTGCACAATAGGGATTTTAGTAAAAAAAAAATGTTGGGTCAGAATTATCCAAGTTATCTCCCTTTGATTTATTCTGGTCAACGTTAGAGAATGCACTCTCCTAACTTGAGAGTTTGTAATCTTGTTCAACCTACATGCAGAATTTAGGATGAGGCCTCAGCCTCTTTCTGGTGTGTTCTTCAAAGCAGACAGACGTTTTCATCCAGTTCTTACAAGGAGCATACCTTCCCAAACCCTAGCAGGAAAGGAATGTATAATACTGAGACACCCTTGGATCCTTTGATAAGTAATATGCGACATTTGAGTTTGCATGCTCAGTTTGTGGAAAGGGAGTTGAGTGAGATTCAATTGTTTGTGGTACTTGCAATTGGGTACACAAGAAGTGCAGTGAAATTACTAGTAAGTTGAGAGATGATAACCAGTTTGGGTGCAAGAAATGTAAGACAATGGAGCCGGATGAGAACTTGGATGTGGAGAAAGTATATTTGGATGGCGAAGCTATTGAGGTTGTTCAAAAGTTTTGTTACCTTGGTGATACTATTGGAGTACAAGGAAGAGCAGGTGTTAGTGTGATTGCAAGAATTAGGAGTGGATGGAGTAAGTTCAGGGAACTTCTACAATTACTAACCAGCAGAGCGTTACTACTGGTAACCAAGAGAAGAGTTTATCAGGCATGCATACGCAGTGTGCTGATGTATGGAAGTGAAACCTGGCCAGTGAGAGTGGAAGACATGTGTTGCATGAAGAGAAATGATATGAGAATGATAGGAGAGATGTGTAATGTGAGTGTTAAAGACAGCCTTAGATCTGATGAACTAAAAAAAAAAATTAAATCCAGACAGTGTAGGGAGCAGAGTGCAGAAAAGAAGACTTCAATGGTATGGCTATGTTGACAAAATGAATGCGAGTTTTTGGGTTGTAGATGTAGGACAGTTAAAGTAGCATGGTCAGTTCAGAGAGGAAGTCCAAGGAAAACATGAGAGGAAGTAATAAGAATGGACTTGAGAGAAGAGATAGTTAGTTTGGAAGTCAATTTCTTAAAACCGTCCAACACATGCCAACATGTAAAATGGACGTTAAACCAAATATGCTGATGATTAGGTACTACTAGGTACTAAAGGAGGGGATGCCAGTCATCTAAAGTCTTGTACGTCTTATGGAATAAACTATTCACACAGAAAGGTTGTTTAGGAGCGTTTTTTGCTTTGTTTTGGTGAAGGTCAAGACAATACCAGTCTATGGGGTGCAGTATCCATCGGAACAGATACTACACTTTGATCTTAGCCAAAAGGCCCAGGCCCTGGTCTATAGTATCACAGCATGCTAATATACACACACACATCTTCATGCCTATCCCATTTACACACGCATTGGGATAGGCATGAAGATGTGTGTGTATATTAGCATGCCTGTTTTGTTAGTGAGAGAGTGTATGTACGAACTTGTGTGCAAGAGAGATTCGTTAGCAGCGTGTATACACTGACGCTGTGTTTAGTAGTTCATGAAAGTCTCTCATAGAAAGGTTGTTTAGGAGCGTTTTTTGCTTTGTTTTGGTGACATATATTAACATCTTAAATTATCTCTCTGGTATGTTGTATATCGGATTTGAAATAGACGAAAGTATATTTATTTAGTATGAACAATATTTGTGGCAACCAAAAATAATGTTAGAATGATTGAGAGTTCAAAAAGTCCAATGAAACATTCTGAGTGAAAGAGTTGTTTAGCGTGTAAGAAGGTATTGAGTATTGATTTACTCCTCTCCAGGAGTTAGGCACAAGGCCAGTTTTTATCTTACTCCCACAAGTGAGATGTGAGTAGACATGTTCAATTCGACTATTATGCCTGTGTAAATGGGATAGGCATGAAGATATGTGTATGTTAGCATGCCTGTTTTGTTAGTGAGAGAGTGTATGTACGAACTTGTGTGCAAGAGAGATTCGTTAGCTGCGTGTATACACTGACGCTGTGTTTAGTAGTTCATGAAAGTCTCTCATAGTGCCTGCCAGGGCAGAGGTTAGCTTTTAAGAACATATCCACGTACATAGTTTGTGGAAGAAAAGAGAAAGAAAGCTGTGTGTTTGAGTCTTTATAGAACGTGCACATTTTTGGCAGTGAATATTCTTGCGTCTGTGATTGACTGAAAAAAATTGTTGATTTGAGATTGCTACTTCTAAGGAAGTCATAAAAGCTAATGCAATACTTTTTCCTTCACCTTTTTTAGTGGTTCTTTGATCGAATGAGAATGTGTGTAAAAATTCATATTTAATGTTTAATTAAGCGCGCACACGAACCATGATACTTGGCTTTTGTCTTTAAACTTTAATTTAAACCATAAATTACTTTCTATCTGCCAGTTTAAAGGCTTAAAAATCACTTCCGAATGTTCATGTGCCGGCCAATATTTTAATCCTCAACTCTATACTAAAGAATCAATGTGTATTTATTTGTATATTCAGGCAAATGTTATTAAATAATGCAGTTTTTTTGTTTGATGAGGCCTTTTATTTTTTCAATTTTACAAATAATCCATTTAGTATTTTTGTCAAATTGTGTATATAATGTTTCACAGGAGGAACCAGAGATTGGAGCTCAGTCGAGCACCTACCATGAACAATGATAGAGTAGAGAGGAGCTAGCAACGTCTCTTCTGTGTGAAAGAGGTTGTAGGGAATTATATGAGTAATGGAGTGCTATTACAAAAGCAATCACCACACAAAGAAGTTCCTTTATACGTATAGAACAAAATCCAGAAGTTAAGCCATCGATTTTCCAAAAACCCTGTGTGTGTATTTATTTATATATATATATATATATATATATACAGGGTGGGCAAAAATAAGGGTCCTATTTTTAAAAATTCATAACTTTTTTATTTATTGATTTTTTTTTTTTTTTTTTTAGAATAAGTAAAGGACCCCTTCCGAAGCAAGCATGAGCCGTATTAGCCCTAAGGAACGTACCCTCATTTAGAAAACATTATTTTTGCTTAAAAAACTCAAAACAGTGTAAAAAACAATACTTTAGTTTTTGTAAGTTTTAAGAAGTGTTTTTCGGCTAAAATTTGTTTTGTTTATTTCAAAAAATCTCGGAAGGGTCAGTCTACACACACATAAAGTTTGGTGAGTTTAACTTTTATTTTGTGGAAGTTATTCAAATTCAAGTTATTCAAATTTAAAGATAGGACCCTTATTTTGGCCCACCCTGTATATATATATATATATATATGGTGTATTAGTGGGTTCCCCCACATGTGAGTTTGCTCTTTTTGCTTTGTTTTTTGTTTGTTTTCACCCAAACATGAACTGCTGTATAGTGTAGGTTTTTTCAAGACACTTTAATCCAAGAACTTTTTACTCTTTGTGAATTTTTCTGATGATTTTGTAGTGTTGCAGAGACGATATTGACATAAAAATGTTGTTTGGCACAAGACAAATGAAACGGACCGTAAAAAATATCTCACGCAGAAATATTATGTTTTTTGGAAATGTGAAAAAATACAAATAATAAAATAAAAACATGGTTATTGGAATATAATATGAACCTGACTTATATTTGCTCTGTTGTCACTAATTGACAATCATCGAGCTGAATCTTTTAAGGAGACTGCAAAGTAAAAAGGCACCGATAGTGTATGCTAATACATATATTGTCATTAATAATTGTATATATATATATATATATATATATATATATATATATATATATATATACACTCATCAAAAGAAACTTTGTTAATGGAAGTTTTGTTTGGATTTTGGTAAGGAGAGAGATAAAAGAAAGTTCTTTGCTATGGTTGTAGCGAGATGAGTTCTTACTGTGAATGTTTTACAGGGAGGGGGGGGGGCAAGGGATTGGAGCTCAGTTGATCACCTATCATGAACATCACGATAGAGTAGAGAGAGACTAGTAACGTCTCTTTTGTGAAAAGGGGGCTTACTATAAAAATAAAAATGAGTCTTTCTCCTTCCATAAAAATAATTGTCATTGTCAGCTAAATATGGTTTAAATAAATAAAACAAATATGTTTCTTTGGTAAACGTGTAGTTTTCAACCTATGTAATTTTATTAGAAAGACGATTTTTAATTTTATTTTAAAGATTATGACATGCTGAACGTATTGGCGTTAAAATCAATTTAATATTATGTATGAAATATTAAATAAAACTTTTTAAATTAGTAAATTAGTCGACATACTGGCATAAATTCAAGATGAACGTCTCTAAGTTTTCTGTCAGCTAGTCGATATAAAACGTGGAACGGAGAATGGTTAAGACGAAAAGAAGTTTTTATACAACCCACTAAAAGACTTTACTTCTTTTCGTCTTAACTATTCTCCGTTCTTTATTTCCAGTAAAATTTTAAAACAATAAATATTCTGTGTCTTCTTACCGTAAAAATAATTGTCAGCTAAATATTCTTCAAACTTGTTAGGATCGAGGGTCGTGTTCCCCCGATTATAAACGTGTAAAGTTGAATCAAGCAATTGTTGCATGCAAAGACGGAGTAATAATTAATAAACAAAAATGAAGTAGTTCAAATAACGTTTATTGAACGTGTGTGTACGTGGAATGATGAAGTGTGTGATGTATGCATGTGTGTCGATGGAAAAACAGTTCTTGAAAAAGGTATAAGAAGAAATGAATGAATCCGGCGAGAGGAAAAGTCTTTGAAATCCGTAACACAAAGAAAACGAGTTGAGAAACTCTTACCGTTGTTTGCCCACGTGTGTTGGTAGTTGTTATGCTGGTTGAGAAGAAAAGCGTGAGACGAAACGCTAGTGTATTAGCGTCGTTCTGTCGACCAGAGAAGAGTGAAACGGAACGCTAGTGTCAGCGTCGTCCTGTCGAGGCCAAAAGGCAAGTGAAACGGAGCGCTGGTGCCAACGTTGTTTGCGATGCTGGTCTGTGAAGGAGAGAGAGATTTTCCGTTTGGCTCCGGGTTTTATAGTCCGAAGGGCAGATAACTCTGGTGTCGCTTTACAGCGCCACCTGTTGGTGATAAAGCGCCACCTACCGGCAAACCGGTGTAGTTATGTTTTGAAAGGAGGAGGTAACTGCTACAAGGACTCCCCCCCAGATTGAAAAATATTGAAAATATTATTCAATATATACAGTTGTAGATGAGAAGCATTCTTTGTGGGTATGTCTGTTTTGCTGTTGAAGATTAGAAAAAAGTAGTGTGCACGCTACTTATTTCTGTTTCTGCATCTGTATTGAATGATTGATCGCAAGTGCGTCTGCGGAGTGTTTGTAACGCATGTGGATCTGCGTGTTGTTTGCATGCAATTGGGTCTGCATCAAGTTCGAGTGCAAGTGAGTTTGCGGTCGAAAAATGTTGAGTGCAAGTGAATTTGCACTTGTTGGTGGCGTTGTTCATGTTGATTAGTCTGCGTGATGTGGAGCTGATGAACAAACGTTGAATTGTCAGTGTTGTTTGGTGCTTGGGTCTGCGCGGTTGTTGATGAGTGAGCACAAGTGGGTCTGTGCGGTGTTGATGAGCGAGCACAAGTGGGTCTGTGCGGTGTTGATGAATGAGCACAAGTGAGTCTGTGCAGTGTTGATGCGTGAGCACAAGTGAGTCTGTGCAGTGTTGATGAGTGAGCACAAGTGAATCTGTGCAGTGTTGATGAGTGAGCACAAGTGAGTCTGTGCAGTGTTGATGAATGAGCACAAGTGAGTCTGTGCGGTGTTGATGAATGAGCACAAGTGAGTCTGTGCAGGTGTTGATGAATGAGCACAAGTGAGTCTGTGCAGGTGTTGATGTTGTTCATGTTAATTAGTCCGTGTTGTGGAGCTGATGAACAAACATCTAGTTGTTGAGATTGGTGGTACACTATGGTCAAAATCAGATGCACAAATGTCTGCAAGTGAGTTAGCAGGTCCAGGTACAAGTGGGTCTGTACTGGTGCTGGTGCGCGTCGTTCGAGTTGATGTGTCCCCCAGTTGATCAACGAACGTCCAGTTGTTGAGTATTTAGTCGTGCTTGTGCAGGTGTACTCATTTTGAACTGGTGTGATTTCTTCCATAGTGTCGTCAGTGATGTCCGGAAATGTTTGATGAATGTCCGGGAAGAGTTGGTTGTTCAAGTTGATGTGTCCTCCTGTTTATCAATGAACGTCCAGTTGTTGAAGAGGGTTGGTAGCCCTTGAAGGGTGATGTTGGTGCTTGCTGAGCCTGACTTTTTACAACCAGTATTAAGTCTTGAGGCTTGGTGATGTTCGACATCGTGTGTTGTTTGTTTTGTAGTTTTCTTTTCTTTTATATATATATTTCCAACACGTGGGTAGAAAGGAAAAAGAAAAAAAATGGAGTCGTAATTTGTTTCACACGAGGAATGACGTTTTTTGTTTTCGTTTTAGTTTGTTTGAATGTTAGTTTCCACGTAGAAAAAAAAAAAAAAAAAAAAAAGAGAAAGAATGGCGGCTTCTCTTTCCTTTGTTGTTGAAAAGAAAGAAAAAAAAAAATTCGTATTTTCTTCTTTTTTTTTTTGTGTTTGAATTTTCATTTCCACGTGGTGAGAGAAATAAAAATGGCGTTTTTTTTTTTTTTTTTTAATTTTTTTTATCAACACGCGGTCACGAAAAAGATGGGCAGCGTGAGCGTTTGGTTTCTTTTGTTTTCTTTTTATCTCCACGTGTCCAAAACAAAGGAAGTGGCGTCTTGTAAGGTCCTTTTGTTCGTTGAAAAAAAGAAAAAAAAGGATTGGCAAAAGTTTGTCTTTTTCTTTGTATATATTTTTCCGACACTTGGGTAAAGAAAGAGAAGAAAAAATGAAATTGTAATTTGTTTTATACTCGGAGAAGCCGAGAAATGTTTTTGTTTTTCTTGTTTGGGTATTTCCGCGTGGGCAGGAAAAATGAAGACGGTGGCTTCTTTTCTTTTGTTTGTTTGTATATTTCTACCTCGTGGGTAGAAAAAAAAAGGAAAAAGATGGGTGCGTAATTCGTTTCACCACGAAAGAAAAAACGAGAAATGATATATGTATTTTTTTTGTTTTTGTACGAAATTAATTACTCCGCCACACACAACAAAGCTTGCACGTCGGGTCACCAATTGTTAGGATCGAGGGTCGTGTTCCCCCGATTATAAACGTGTAAAGTTGAATCAAGCAATTGTTGCATGCAAAGACGGAGTAATAATTAATAAACAAAAATGAAGTAGTTCAAATAACGTTTATTGAACGTGTGTGTACGTGGAATGATGAAGTGTGTGATGTATGCATGTGTGTCGATGGAAAAACAGTTCTTGAAAAAGGTATAAGAAGAAATGAATGAATCCGGCGAGAGGAAAAGTCTTTGAAATCCGTAACACAAAGAAAACGAGTTGAGAAACTCTTACCGTTGTTTGCCCACGTGTGTTGGTAGTTGTTATGCTGGTTGAGAAGAAAAGCGTGAGACGAAACGCTAGTGTATTAGCGTCGTTCTGTCGACCAGAGAAGAGTGAAACGGAACGCTAGTGTCAGCGTCGTCCTGTCGAGGCCAAAAGGCAAGTGAAACGGAGCGCTGGTGCCAACGTTGTTTGCGATGCTGGTCTGTGAAGGAGAGAGAGATTTTCCGTTTGGCTCCGGGTTTTATAGTCCGAAGGGCAGATAACTCTGGTGTCGCTTTACAGCGCCACCTGTTGGTGATAAAGCGCCACCTACCGGCAAACCGGTGTAGTTATGTTTTGAAAGGAGGAGGTAACTGCTACAAACTAATAAAACGAATGTCACTTTTTTTTCAAATGTATTTTTGCTGATCGGACGATTTCATTTTCTTTAAATTTGTGTAAAAAGCGATAACGTACGTTCGAACATGAAATGAAATCCGGATTAAAATATAATTGGAGATATTATTTTGCGGCAGCACTTTTACCCACCGCCCAGGCAAAAATCCATCAATCTTCATTCTATTTCGTAAGGTAAATAATTAATAAACAAAAAAAAATGTATTGGGGGTGGGATACATGCTAATTGTTAATACGGAAGACTATTCTATTTATAAGTGACTACGATTGAGTCACGTGAGCCAAAATGCTGGCGCCGGGGGCTGGGCGGCGGTGGGCAAAAATCCATCAATCTTCATTCTATTTCGTAAGGTAAATAATTAATAAACAAAAAAAATTGGGGGGGGGGGGATATATGCTAAATGTTAATACGGAAGACTATTCTGTTTATAAGTGACTACGATTGAGTCACGTGAGCCAAAATGCTGGCGCCAGGGGGCTGGGCGGTCTGGGCGGTGGGTAAAAGTGCCACCTTATTTTTTGGGATTAACACCGTTTCACAATTTCAGATTTCATATACGGCGGCCATGGTAAAGTGGACACTATCTATTTTACCAAAGAATAACTAATTTAAACCCTTAAAATTGGTAAATTATCAGAAAACATGAATTTTCACACGTGCCACGGTATTATGAAAGAACCGGGAGGGGAGGGGGGTAGACACAGCCTTCCAAAGTTGTGCGACTCACGGTAAACACGGAAAATAAATAAATAAATAAATAAACTTGTTTCAAACGCGTCCACCTCGTAAAACTACAGTTAGGGGGTTGAGTGGAGGGTGAGGTTGTAAAGACTAACAGAGACTTTATGGGGAAAATAAAGAAGAAAATAAACTCGGCCGGCAAATTTAGAAAGCTATTCTAAACATGCATGGGGAGAGGGGGGGGGGAATTTGTTAACTCTTTCCTTGCCGTGGATGGAACTCTCCTAAAATGAAAACAATTAACTTGCCGGGATTTTAATAAGCACAAGTGTCAAAAACTACTATCGACCGTTCTAGCTTTCCCTTAAGTAGAAACTTACTTACTTACGTAACAACGGTGGTAGATACAACACAACATTAACTTAATGTTGATACACGTTGGCATAGAAACTCGTTACTAACAAGTTAAAACAAACTGAACAGGTAGACATAATCTATGTAAATAACGTACGTTATTTATTTACTCCTTCGCTAGGAGTTAGGCACAAGGCCAGTTTTATCTTACTCCCACAAGTAAGATGTGACCACAGCTTGGGTCGAGTAAGTGGGGTTAAAAGCCAGCGCTCGAGAGGTGAGCACTCTGGCCATTTAAAAATTGCCTGGGCAGCCCCGTCGGCATTCCCCGGTAGTGGCGCCTCAAGCAGTAAGCAATAAACTTACTCCTCCCCAAAGAGGGGAGGCGAAGCCTGGGAGGGTGGACCTCCTAGAACTGCACAGGACAAACCCACAGACAGGTGGAATCAAGCCCCGAAGGACAAGACGACATCCGTCTATAGGGGTGCAGTATCCATCGGAACAGATACTACACTTACTTCCTAGCGTGTGCCAGCTGTCCGTCTGAAGCCGAAACTATACTATCCTAGTAATTGTACTATCTTTCAATTCCCAATTCAGGTAGTGTAGTGTCATAAATAAAATAATTACTTACTTGGCGGGGGGGGGGGGGGATTGACTTTTAACAGTCCTATAAACTATAAGTTGACTTTTAACGATCCCGTTACATCCATGTTGCATGCATCTTTCCGTCTAATTATATATATTTATTTTGGTACAAAAAAATTAGTACAACATTCGTACCGTCGGTTTCAAGCACAGAAGGAGTTAGCCATCCGGCTCTCTTCAGCTTCTGTTGTCATCTGAAGAGAGCCGGATTGCTAAGTCCTTCTGTGCTTGAAACCGACGGTACGAATGTTGTACTAATTTTCCTGTACCAAAATAAATAAATATTACGCTCTTAATTTTAATTCTCAATTAATCGAGCACTCTGCTGGAATTTTTCCTGCTATATTACAAAGAAGTTTATATATATATATATATTCGTATGTCGAACGTAGAGTTAGTGGTAGAGTTAAATAAGGGCATTTCTTTTTTTATGACTTAACATTGACATTTTTGTACTAAAATTTGATCAAGAACTATTACAATTATGAATTAGCATAGGGCTCCAGTTTCACCATTATACCTACTTTTTTTAAATTATGACATTTAATATATATATATATATATATATATATATATA
The DNA here is from genome assembly GCA_963556195.1 of Sepiola atlantica. NCBI lineage: Eukaryota > Metazoa > Mollusca > Cephalopoda > Sepiida > Sepiolidae > Sepiola > Sepiola atlantica. The sequence goes on from OY744542.1 coordinate 30,728,717, forward strand.
TATATATATATATAAACTTCTTTGTAATATAGCAGGAAAAATTCCAGCAGAGTGCTCGATTAATTGAGAATTAAAATTAAGAGCGTAATATTTATTTATTTGGTACAGGAAAATTAGTACAACATTCGTACCGTCGGTTTCAAGCACAGAAGGACTTAGCCATCCGGCTCTCTTCAGATGACAACAGAAGCTGAAGAGAGCCGGATGGCTAACTCCTTCTGTGCTTGAAACCGACGGTACGAATGTTGTACTAATTTTTTTGTACCAAAATAAATATATATAATAAGACGGAAAGGTGCATGCAACATGTTATTTTTTTTTAAATGATGAAAAGTAATTATTTTTTATTACATTTTACTTTTTTTTAAATGATGAAAAGTAATTATTTTTTATTACAAGTTAATTTTTTTTAAATGATGAAAAGTAATTATTTTTTTTATTACATTTTACTTTTTTTTAAATGATGAAAAGTAATTATTTTTTATTACAAGTTAATTTTTTTTAAATGATGAAAAGTAATTATTTTTTATTACATGTTAATTTTTTCAGCATAAAAAATGATCAAGATTTGTTACCTCTACCCCTCAAACACACAAAATTGATCTCCCTTTAAAAAATATTTGGGTATATGTCTTTAAAAATGCTATCTGGTTTGGAAGTGGATGATCATTACCACCTATTGGTCCGGATATGGGTAATCATTTTACGTTAAATCTATATGCGAAACACATCCTCCACTCTAAATTCAAATACTTTTTTAAATCTTCAACTCCAAGTTTCTTAGGTTGTTTGCACTCGCCGAAATTCGTCTCCCAGTGAAAGAAAAGTTTATTGCAGGTGTCGAAAGAGTCAATAAATTCACCTACCTAGGTAACACAATTGATTCCAGTGGGCGAACTAATAACTATAAGACGACATATATCTGCCATATGGAGAGTCTTCAGGCAGCTGTCAACAATTTTACAAAACGCAGGGATCGCATTGTATTGATTTACTCCTCTTCAGGAGTTAGGCACAAGGCCAGTTTTTATCTTACTCCCACAAGTAAGATGTGACCCAAGGTCGGGTCGGGAAAGTGGGGTTTAAAAATTGCCTGGGCAGCCCCGTCGGCATTTCCCGGTAGGGGCGCCTCAGACAGTAAGCAATAAACTTACTCCTCCCCAAAGAGGGGAGGCGAAGCCTGGGAGGGTGGACCTCCTAGAACTGCACAGGACAGACCCATAGACAGGCGTAAATCAAGGCCCGAAGGCCAAGACAATACCAGTCTATGGGGTGCAGTATCCATCGGAACAGATACTACACTTTGATCTTAGCCAAAAGGCCAACACACATGTCTGATTTGTACTCTTGTATGTCTGCGAAACATGGTCAACGACGAAACGTCAGAATGACACAATCCTGGCTGCAGTGCATCGGATTGAGAAAATTGTCGATCTCACTCTATAGACCTCCATGAGAAAGTATGTCGCTCAACGACGTCTCTACTGGTATGGCTACGTCACTCGCCGTCAGTCATTCGAAATGCTGTAAAGTGTGCCCCACATTGATGCTGATGACTCAAAGCCATGTGGTAAGCTGCTTAAGACATGGAGAGGATCAGTTGATGATGACCTGATCCTGGCGGGCGGCACAAGCGGAATGGTAGCAGGCAAGAAAAGTTGGAAGTCATTCACGAAACGTCTACCCTAACGAAAAATGAAAATAATAATGATAACAATCAAAACATGTGGTGTGGAGCGACTATCTTCCCTCCACCATATCCCTAGGTGGCAGATAGGGGGAACGGCCTTCAGATATGGAGGTTAGCTGCAAATACCAATAAGCAGTTCCGGATGAACTGGCAGTCTACTCAAAGGGTGTATGTGGGATATGCTCTCGTCACGTATATCTTCATGAAATAAATACCAACCTTGAATTTATGTTCGGTTGATGTCGATGGCTTAAAGCCACAGGCTGCTTAAGATATAGAGAGAATCAGTTGATCGCGACCTGATCCTGGCGGGCGTCACAAGCAAAATGGCAACAGACAGAACAAGTTGGAAATCATTCATCAAACGTCTAACCTCAAGCTTGAGACGAAAAACGAAAAATGAAAATAAAAAAAATAAAAAAAGATTCAACCTCATACAATCCCCTCAGATGTGTCTTCCACACCGACATTCTAGCCATGACTAGAATCATGAGAAACGCCATTCGTTTCTCCCTCGTCTAAGGCGGTTGACATTGTCAATCATGTATGCAACATCCACCAGTACCAGCTGCTCAGGATTGATGCGAGCTGTCACCTCATTGACATACCTCCAAAAAAGCTGAAGTTTGCGACAGTGAAAGAAGGCATGGCCACCCGTTTCTTCCCCAACACTGTTGCCGTGCGGACAATCAAGCATTTTTTGCTTTAACTGAAAAGTATAACATTGAAGGGTAATGCGTTTCGGATCGATCACCAGAACAGAGAGTTGTGATATCCTGAAACTGGTGCCCAACTCAATTGAGAGTGGATCTCTTCCACCGACCATATTAACAAACCCCTTCACTAAATCCCTATATAGCATCTTTCTACACCATTAAAGATCACTGGACCAAGGAAGTTTTCTGAGCGTGGCTTGGCACATGGCAAAGATTTGCCATTCACTCCTTGGTCTATGAAGGCCTTCGATCAAAGATGAGGTCGAGAAATGTGCTCTCGAGCGCAGGGTCTCACGCACTCTTCCCTCATAGTTCGACTCAGGAAAGCACTCCTAGCCAAAGAAAATTTGTCTACTGTTAATTCTTTAATATTTTTAGATACACAGATGACTAGACTAGACTCGGTGGAGGATCAAAGCGTTGTAACAGTCATCCTCCCAGAAATTACCTCCTCCTTTCAGAGAAGGAGATGAGTTTATTGTCTGTCATCTGATGGGATGGAAAGAATGTATATTTGTGCCCTTTTTTTTAGGGAACTCGATTTTCCTCACATTAAAAACTGGGTTATTTACAAGTTTAAGTGTTTAAATTAATTTACAGCAAAATGAGTTTCGCTATCACTCCTAAAAAAACAAATAATAATTTACAGGAGACAATTCCAATGCAAAGATGGATATAAGCGGATTGAAAGCAAAATAAGATATGTGAAAGTGAAGTGAAATTTTCGGTTTCTTCTCTTTTATAATTATTATTGGTGCTTCTGTATTATTGGGGGCAGATGAAATTTTCATCTTGAATTCACAAGAGTCAGTTGAAAAGGGAGATAATTCAAACTGTTTTTTTTTATATAACCATAACCCATAAGGAAAATCCAGAGAATTAGTAAGAAAATAAATTTTAAAAGGTACGTATGCAGTTTATGGACTGGGTTGAAATAATAACGTTATAATTTAGAAAGCCATTTTTAACACGGGGAGGTGGGGGTTATATTAACTCTTCTATACTTTCACCTAACAATAAACAAAAGATACCGTAAAAATTTAATTTAACTTGAAAATCCTATCTAAAAAATAGTCTGGTCCGTAAAAGGATTATTAATCAATCAATCAATTACAACGCTCGGAGCTATTCTGCACCGACTTTTTAATACGAAATCAAATAAAACTTCAAAGGATACGTTCAGAAAACAATTCGGATTATCTCCCCTTTCAACTGACTCTTCTAAAATAAAAATTAAACTTTCATCTTTTCCCAATAATACAGAAACACCTTATTATTAATCTGATTTTATTTATTTATTTTTATTTATTTTTTGATAGATAATTTATAGGAAGCAATTCCAATGTAGGGGTGTACCGGATATAAGCGGATTGAAAGCAAAATAAGACAAATACAAAAGTGAAAATGAAATGAGTTTTTCGGTTTCTTCTTTTTTATTATTGTTATTATTAATGATTTTTTTTTTAATTACAAATCTTATATGCTCGCACACAAAAAAAAATTAATTAAAAATAAAACATTAAATATATAAACAGCAGATTCTAGACGACAGCTTTCCATGTAAACAGCTGGAGCATTGTTGTGTAGATGACACATAGCAGTAGTAGGCATCACAGTGATGTTCCGATTTACTTGCCTCCCCACGAGAGCAAAGTTAGACACAAGATTGGTTTTTAATGTGGGGAAAATCCAGCTCCCCAAAAATGGGGTACTCTGGACTGGAACAAAAATAAGAATTGCCTCAGTCTAGAATAACTTCTCCTTCACTGACCAAGGACAGAATAGACTAAGTGTAGTGTCAGAACAGATACTACACTTTGTTCCTAGTCAAAAGGCATAACCGTGATGTTGCTCGCTATCATTTTTCTCTTTATATAACGATAAAATATATATAGGAGGCGATTCCAATGAAGAGATGTATCGGATATACGCGGATTGAAAGCAAAATAAGACGGATACAAAAATGAAAATGAAATGTTTTTTTTTTGTTTCTTCTAATGTTGGGATGATTAATTGGAATCGGGAACTGGAAAAATTATAACTTTTTGTGGTATCGGAATCGGAAAAAATTTGTGCCTATTTTCTGATGTTAAAAACGATTCTTTTAAAACTTAATCTTCCATTGCTGGTCTGATGATAAAATGATAAATATTTATTGATTTTAAATCTACCAGTAAAACTAAAATCGGGTATATGTTACGACGCTCAGCAGAGGCGCGGACGGGGTCCAAAAAAAGAACGAGAAAGGGTTTAAAAACATAAATTTGCAACAAGTGAAGTTGACCTACGACGAGAATAGATATTTTCCTACTTACCTATGTAATTTGTTTTTATTTTTACGTATTATAAATGGGTTTTCATTAGATGTAAAAAAAAAAATTTCTTGTTTTTTTTCCCACCGTTTTCACAAAAATCAATATGGTCGCTCCTAGTGCATTCGTTAGTAATCCCCCCCAATTCGGCCATGTTTTTTTTCCCAACTTGCGGTGACAAAACTATTGATTTCTAATAAATAGCACTTCAAACGGGTTTAAAATACAAACAAATAGCACATGCAAGTTTGAAACTAACTTTTACAGCTTACAGTTACTTTTATTTGTTGTAAATTTGTTTTTTTAGCGTTTTTACTCTGCTGAGTCTCGTAAAAGATGCCCCTAAAATCTATAGATCCCCCTCAACAAGTGTATTTTTATGTTTGCAAAAATATATACATATATTACATGGGGTTTTAAAGTAATCCAAAAATTTTTAAAACAACTCTATAGCTAAATATTTAGAGATTTAAAAAGAATCGGAATCGGAAAGTTAGAACAGAATCGGTAATTGTATCGGAATTGAGGAAAATATTAGAACCGTCCCATCACTAGTTTCTTCCCTTATTATTATTATGATTTGGGGAAGGGGATCAATACTGAAGTAAATAAATTTTGAATTTAATGATGGTGTGCTATGATTATTTTGTTTGTTTTTCTTTGTTTTTATTATTATTATTATTATTATTATTTTCTTATTATATATCTCTTATTTATATTTCATTATTATTATTATTTTAATTACAAATCTTACTTGCTCCTTCTCAAACTATTATGTTATAAAGACCCTACATAGAGTGACATTAAAAGCAAGAAGGATTCTACATCTACTAACCAAAGAATTTTCATCCATTTTTTCAACATGGCTATACCATTGACGTCTCCTGTTCTGCTTACATCTCTCTATACTGTTAAGATTTAATCTTCCTAGCTGAAGATGTTAAATGTACAAATTTACCAAACCGACTTGAAAATGAAAACTAAATATTTGATGGGCGAATGTTGAATGACAACTGTTTTAGCCAAACTATAAATAAAAAAAACTGACAATTTTTGTTACGTTAAAAAAATGTGAAATATTTAGTATCTTTGTCAAACGATAAACATTATTATTGAATTCGATCTCAGATTGTTATTGAAATAAATTTGTTAAATATTTAATATTTCCATATTCTATTTTTAGATGATAATAATGGAATATGGTGTAAAGTTGCAGTGGAGTAAACAGCAAAGAAATCGAAAAAATATACAACAAAAAACTGGTGCTGTTATAGTATGTGGCCTACCTTTTTGATTCGGTTATAGTATGTGGCCTACCTTTTTGATTCGGTTATAGTATGTGGCCTACCTTTTTGATTCGGTTATGGTATGTGGCCTACCTTTTTGATTCGGTTATAGTATGTGGCCTACCTTTTTGATTCGGTTATAGTATGTGGCCTACCTTTTTGATTCGGTTATAGTATGTGGCCTACCTTTTTGATTCGGTTATAGTATGTGGCCTACCTTTTTGATTCGGTTATAGTATGTGGCCTACCTTTTTGATTCGGTTATATTATGTGGCCTACCTTTTTGATTCGGTTATATTATGTGGCCTACCTTTTTGATTCGGTTATGGTATGTGACCTACCTTTTTGATTCGTTATGGTATGTGGCCTACCTTTTTGATTCGGTTATATTATGTGGCCTACCTTTTTGATTCGGTTATAGTATGTGGCCTACCTTTTTGATTCGGTTATAGTATGTGGCCTACCTTTTTGATTCGGTTATAGTATGTCGCCTACCTTTTTGATTCGGTTATGGTATGTGGCCTACCTTTTTGATTCGGTTATAGTATGTGGCCTACCTTTTTGATTCGGTTATATTATGTGGCCTACCTTTTTGATTCGGTTATGGTATGTGGCCTACCTTTTTGATTCGGTTATAGTATGTGGCCTACCTTTTTGATTCGGTTATATTATGTGGCCTACCTTTTTGATTCGGTTATATTATGTGGCCTACCTTTTTGATTCGTTATGGTATGTGGCCAACCTTTTTGATTCGGTTATATTATGTGGCCTACCTTTTTGATTCGGTTATAGTATGTGGCCTACCTTTTTGATTCGGTTATAGTATGTCGCCTACCTTTTTGATTCGGTTATGGTATGTGGCCTACCTTTTTGATTCGGTTATAGTATGTGGCCTACCTTTTTGATTCGGTTATAGTATGTGGCCTACCTTTTTGATTCGGTTATAGTATGTGGCCTACCTTTTTGATTCGGTTATATTATGTGGCCTACCTTTTTGATTCGGTTATGGTATGTGACCTACCTTTTTGATTCGTTATGGTATGTGGCCTACCTTTTTGATTCGGTTATATTATGTGGCCTACCTTTTTGATTCGGTTATAGTATGTGGCCTACCTTTTTGATTCGGTTATAGTATGTGGCCTACCTTTTTGATTCGGTTATAGTATGTCGCCTACCTTTTTGATTCGGTTATGGTATGTGGCCTACCTTTTTGATTCGGTTATAGTATGTGGCCTACCTTTTTGATTCGGTTATATTATGTGGCCTACCTTTTTGATTCGGTTATGGTATGTGGCCTACCTTTTTGATTCGGTTATAGTATGTGGCCTACCTTTTTGATTCGGTTATATTATGTGGCCTACCTTTTTGATTCGGTTATATTATGTGGCCTACCTTTTTGATTCGTTATGGTATGTGGCCAACCTTTTTGATTCGGTTATATTATGTGGCCTACCTTTTTGATTCGGTTATAGTATGTGGCCTACCTTTTTGATTCGGTTATAGTATGTCGCCTACCTTTTTGATTCGGTTATGGTATGTGGCCTAACTTTTTTGATTCGGTTATAGTATGTGGCCTACCTTTTTGATTCGGTTATATTATGTGGCCTACCTTTTTGATTCGGTTATGGTATGTGGCCTACCTTTTTGATTCGGTTATAGTATGTTGCCTACCTTTTTGATTCGGTTATGGTATGTGGCCTACCTTTTTGATTCGGTTATGGTATGTGGCCTACCTTTTTGATTCGGTTATAGTATGTGGCCTACCTTTTTGATTCGGTTATATTATGTGGCCTACCTTTTTGATTCGGTTATGGTATGTGACCTACCTTTTTGATTCGTTATGGTATGTGGCCTACCTTTTTGATTCGGTTATATTATGTGGCCTACCTTTTTGATTCGGTTATAGTATGTGGCCTACCTTTTTGGTTCGGTTATAGTATGTGGCCTACCTTTTTGATTCGGTTATGGTATGTGGCCTACCTTTTTGATTCGGTTATGGTATGTGGCTTACCTTTTTGATTCGGTTATGGTATGTGGCCTACCTTTTTGATTCGGTTATAGTATGTGGCCTACCTTTTTGATTCGGTTATAGTATGTGGCCTACCTTTTTGATTCGGTTATAGTATGTGGCCTACCTTTTTGATTCGGTTATATTATGTGGCCTACCTTTTTGATTCAGTTATATTATGTGGCCTACCTTTTTGATTCAGTTATATTATGTGGCCTACCTTTTTGATTCAGTTATAGTATGTGGCCTACCTTTTTGATTCGGTTATAGTATGTGGCCTACCTTTTTGATTCGGTTATGGTATGTAGCCTACTTTTTTGATTCGGTTATGGTATGTGGCCTACCTTTTTGATTCGGTTATGGTATGTTGCCTACCTTTTTGATTCGGTTATAGTATGTGGCCTACCTTTTTGATTCGGTTATGGTATGTGGCCTACCTTTTTGATTCGGTTATAGTATGTGGCCTACCTTTTTGATTCGGTTATAGTATGTCGCCTACCTTTTTGATTCGGTTATAGTATGTGGCCTACTTTTTTAATTCGGTTATATTATGTGGCCTACCTTTTTGATTCGGTTATAGTATGTGGCCTACCTTTTTGATTCGGTTATAGTATGTGGCCTACCTTTTTGATTCGGTTATGGTATGTGGCCTACCTTTTTGATTCGGTTATGGTATGTGGCCTACCTTTTTGATTCGGTTATGGTATGTGGCCTACCTTTTTGATTCGGTTATAGTATGTGGCCTACCTTTTTGATTCGGTTATAGTATGTGGCCTACCTTTTTGATTCGGTTATGGTATGTGGCTTACCTTTTTGATTCGGTTATAGTATGTAGCCTACCTTTTTGATTCGGTTATATTATGTGGCCTACCTTTTTGATTCGGTTATAGTATGTGGCCTACCTTTTTGATTCGGTTATGGTATGTGGCCTACCTTTTTGATTCGGTTATATTATGTGGCCTACCTTTTTGATTCGGTTATATTATGTGGCCTACCTTTTTGATTCGTTATGGTATGTGGCCTACCTTTTTGATTCTGTTATGGTATGTGGCCTACCTTTTTGATTCTGTTATGGTATGATGCCTACCTTTTTGATTCTGTTATGGTATGTGGCCTACCTTTTTGATTCTGTTATGGTATGTGGCCTACCTTTTTGATTCTGTTATGGTATGTGGCCTACCTTTTTGATTCTGTTATGGTATGTGGCCTTCCTTTTTGATTCTGTTATGGTATATGGCCTACCTTTTTAATTCGATTATAGTATGTGGCCAACCTTTTTGATTTGGTTATAGTATGTGGCCTTCCTTTTTGATTCTGTTATGGTATGTGGCCTTCCTTTTTGATTCTGTTATGGTATGTGGCCTTCCTTTTTGATTCTGTTATGGTATGTGGCCTACCTTTTTAATTCGATTATAGTATGTGGCCAACCTTTTTGATTTGGTTATAGTATGTTGCTTACTTTTTTGATTCAGTTATAGTATATGGCCAACTTTTTTGATTCGGTTATAGTATATGGCCTACCTTTTTGATTCGCTTATAATATGTGGCCTACCTTTTTGCTTCAGTTATAGTATGTGGCCTACCTTTTTGATTCGGTTATGGTATGTGGCCTACTTTTTTGATTCGGTTATATTATGTGGCCTACCTTTTTGATTCGGTTATATTATGTGGCCTACCTTTTTGATTCGGTTATATTATGTGGCCTACCTTTTTGATTCGTTATGGTATGTGGCCTACCTTTTTGATTCTGTTATGGTATGTGGCCTACCTTTTTGATTCTGTTATGGTATGTGGCCTACCTTTTTGATTCTGTTATGGTATGTGGCCTACCTTTTTGATTCTGTTATGGTATGTGGCCTACCTTTTTGATTCTGTTATGGTATGTGGCCTACCTTTTTGATTCTGTTATGGTATGTGGCCTTCCTTTTTGATTCTGTTATGGTATATGGCCTATTTTTTTAATTCGATTATAGTATGTGGCCAACCTTTTTGATTTGGTTATAGTATGTGGCCTTCCATTTTGATTCTGTTATGGTATGTGGCCTTCCTTTTTGATTCTGTTATGGTATGTGGCCTTCCTTTTTGATTCTGTTATGGTATGTGGCCTACCTTTTTAATTCGATTATAGTATGTGGCCAACCTTTTTGATTTGGTTATAGTATGTTGCTTACTTTTTTGTATTCAGTTATAGTATATGGCCAACTTTATTGATTCGGTTATAGTATATGGCCTACCTTTTTGATTCGCTTATAATATGTGGCCTACCTTTTTGCTTCAGTTATAGTATGTGGCCTACCGGTTCGAATGTCTCCTACCTCGGTAAGATTATATTTATAGATATAAATTTAAATAAACTTATTTCAGACAGATTGGGGATACGTTCTCGACAATCAGTTCGACAGTGACTATTTTACTGTCGTGCTGAGGTGTTGTCCTGTTCAGTACCAGAATGTCTACTTTTCCAGATTTTACCTTCTTTGAGTAGGGGTTGGTTTATCGCTAATCGCCTGAGGCATCCCTACTACCTATGGGGCTGCTCAGGCATTTTTGTAAGCCATAGAGCTCTAATCCTAGTTCATTGGCTTTTCAACTTAACACCTGACCTTGTAGCTAACCTCATGGAGAGGTAAATAAAATAAATAGTAGGCAATTTATCAAAACTAATTATATTTTATATATTGAATTTCAAGAAATGCAACTGAGTTATATATTCTATTTAGTAATTAAAAAAGCTAAGATTCTAAAATAAATGTTAACATTTTGCAGAAATTTAATCCAGTTTTCAATCATTAAAAATTTCTGACATCCTCAAGAATGTATCAAAATAAGCCAGCATCAGCTCCCTTTGAATAACGCCAGTAGTATTCATCAAGATGTCTTTGGTAGTGATGAACTGGGACTCCACGCTTTTTTTTTTTTATATAATGGAGATTTTCTGAAAATGGACATCAATGAGTTAAATACGAAGCGAAAAAAGTACCCTTCATCTTAGTGGTTAAATTAATGAAGTGTATTTTTTGGGGGGTTTGGCTTTAAATTTCGGCGTACACTAATATTTTTCCATCACAAGTAAGTATTTCCTAAAGTTCTATAATTATATATCACTAGGCAGTTCCTTATAATATGCTTTTTAAGGTAGGCCACAGACTATAACAGAGACAGAATTCTGTAGGCCACATACAATAACGGTACCAAATAACTTTACCAAACGCATTAAAATTGAATTTTGAACCGACCTGTATACTTTAAATATTCTGAAACTGTTTTCAAGTTTGTTTTAATATTTCAAAATTAGATTTCCTTCAAAGCTCCCTTTCGACTCACAAGAAGCAAAATGGCTGCTTGACCCTCTGTTGTTGGTGGGGCTTCATTCCTTAAAATTTTTTTTTTTAAATTACTTACTTTACCACTAATCTGAAGTTCGAGTGGCAAGCCCCCCCCCCCCCCCCGGACTTAGGATTAGTGGTAATATAAGCCATTTATTTTTTTGTGACTATTTATTCAGCCTAAAGTATATGGGTCAGTAGAAAATTAAATTTTCATACATTTGGTGAAAGTTATTAGTTGTAATTTTTCTTTTTTTTTTCGATTTCTCGATTGTTAACTATACTGCAACTTTACTGAAATAGGTTCAATTGCAGCATAGGAACCATTGAATATTTCAACTATTTCTCCCAAATTTGGATAACATTGATTATTGGTCTTAAAGTGTTTAATAATTTTAATTGTATTTCTTATTCGTAAAAATGTAATTTACTTTTTAGTGTATAAAAATTTGAACTTTCAGTCGTAACTAGTTACAACGGCAATCTTTTTATTTTCAGTTTTGTTTCGCTTCTTTTTATTTTTTTTTTCAAAAGAGGGGGAGGGGTCATTTCTGTTTAATGTTACTATACTGCCCATAACTCTAGACACCCCCCCCCCCCAGATACTATGGGGAAAATATCACGCGGCGGTCGTTCAACAGAAAATACCCTTTTATTTTTAATTAAATAGGATTTTTAAAGTTAAATTTAATTATTACAATATCGTTTGGTCATTAAATTATTAATTAAACCAAATTGTTATTAAAACATAATTTTGCTATGGTAATGCTTTAATCTTTATTTATAAAATTATTGGATGCAAATAGCTACAAAAGGTTTTACTTTTAATCAAGTGAGGATTTGATAATATTTGAAAGTCAGTTTAATCATCATCGGTTTAACGTCCATTTTACATGCTGGCATGTGTTGGACGGCTTTAAGAAATTGACTTCTAAACTAACCTATCTCTGGCCAGGTCTTCATTTATTCTACACTTTGATCTTTCTTGGCCTTTTGGCCAAGAACAATTTTTTTGAATATCACATTTTTATTCGCACAAAAATAATATTGTCATGTATCATCGTATGTTTTACATGCTGCCATGTGTTGAACAGCTTTTAGAAATTGACTTCCAACCTTACCTATCTCTGGTCAGGCTTTTAGTTATCCCTCTTTCTCTAAAGTCCATTTTTATCACTTCCTCCCATGTTTTCTTTCGCCTTCCCCTGTGAACTGAACCTGCTAACTTAACTGTTCTACATCTACTGACCCAAGAACTCTCATCAATTCTGTAACGTGGCCATACCATCGAAGTCTCCTGTTCTGCACACATCTCTCTAGACTTTCCAGATTTAATCTTCCTCTAAGGTCATCAGAACTAAGCATGTCTTTAAGACTCACATTACACATCCATTGTATCATTTTCATATGATTTCTCTCCATGCAACGCATGTCTTCAACCCTCACTGGTCAGGTTTCACTTCCATACATAATCACACTATGTACACATGCCTAATAGACTCTTCCCTTTGTCGATATTTGACTTTCTATTTGACAGTTGAAAATTTTTTAAAGTTATGAAGTAATTCAGTATTTGTTTTCTTTTTTCAACTATTAAAAAAGATTAAAATGGCTGACTTGTTTACGAAGAAGCAGAAATGCATTCTGTTGGATTTAATTTCGTAACTAAATTATTTTTAAAAAGGAGTTTTTAAATTTCGTTTTATTTGACGCTATAGCATTTTTTATTTTATTCTTAAAATCTTCGGTTAATAGTAAATAATGTGTAAGTCACGTGGAGGCGAGAAACACACACCGACATGAGAAATGGTAACATAATTTATTAATATACTAGCTGTACACGGGTTAACTTCATCTATTAAAACAGAGATCATAGACAACCCGTGATCGTTTGGGTCATTGGTAAAAATAATTTATTTAAAACAATTAAAATATTTATATTTTAATTGTTTTAAATAAATTATTTTTTATATAACTCACTAAAAGACTTTAGTTCTTTTCGTTTCGTATTAACCAGTCTCCGTTCAAAGTTTTAGATCAACTACCTTACAGAACGGCCATGATGGATTTATGCCAGTGTGTCGCCTAATTTACTAATTAAAAAAAAACAACTGCCCCCCCCCCCCTATTTCAGACGTAATATTTAATCGATTTTAACGTCAATACGTTCATCATGTCATAATCTTTAAAAAATTACATTTTTTTAGCTACTGCATTGTCTTTCCGATAAAATTACATGGGTCGGGAAACTACATGATTACCGTTGTTTGGGAGTAATGCCCAACGTCAATAACATATTCGGACACCTGCCAACTAGGAAATAACCTCAATTTTATCCAAAGTTTTTGACGAAAATCAAGCATAATCAAAATCGGGGAGATATTACAACAGTCACTATGCTACAATTGAACCTGAATGTCATGTGTTTAATCCACACTCCTTCACACAAGCGAGGTCAAAGTATGACATAATGTCGGATTTAATGTGTTTTTTTTTGGGGGGGGGGGGGTAAGTTTTATACTAAAAAAGAAAGGACAGTCTGAACTAGTTACAAAAATAGCCTGTTTAGCACAAAGGCCACCGTTAATGTCTAAGAAAGCTTTGATGATGTCGCCACTGTTTTTGTTTTGTTTTTTCTGCTTATTAAAATAATTTTCCAGGTTTTAATTTAGACGGATTATATTACAACGGATAATACTTGGCATAGAGGTCAAACTGGAGGTCAAGGCTAGTTGTTTCATAGGTGCTGTTTCAATCAGGTGCGTAACAGGTGAAACTCGTTACTAAAGTACTGGTACTTGAAAGGCATAGACACCCAGGGATGTCAGTTTTTATGAAGCCAGTTCCGAGTATTGACGGAGAATCTTGAGCCAGTTCCGGAAATGGCCAAAGCAGTTTACGATTTGAAAATCCCCCTTTTTAAAAAGAAATGTCGTCCGTCTTTTTACTTTTTTTTTTCGCGGGTTTCAAATCTGAAACTGCTTCTCTCATTTCCTGGACTGACTCCGGATTCTCCGTCAATACTCGGAACTGAAATTGTCTGAATGCCCCTTCCTTACTAGTACCTGAATTGCTTATCAGCTCTCTTTTAAAATGAAAAATCGATTGTTCTGTGTAGTAACAGTATCTATTTGCCTCCCCACAAGGGCGAAGTTAGAGACACAAGGTCGTTTTGTTGTTAATATGGAGAATATCCAGCTCCTCCAAAAGTGTGACACCCTGGATTGAAAACCAAACTTACCTGTATAGGTACGTCGGTAGTCTGGTGGAATGAGGGCGCCTTGGATGATAGGCAATAACTCTGTTTAGCCCTTTTACGGCATATCAAGCCTTTTAGGTTATTTAATGTCAAAACTTTACACAACATATATATATATATATATATATATATATATATATATATATATATATTTATTATATACTACACTTTGAAGTGTCCATATTTACTGATCTCCCTACGAGAGAAAAGTTAGACACAAGGTCAGGTTTGTAATGTAGAGAATATATTAAAAAAAGAGGCACAAAAAAAATTGCCTCGGCCTAGAAGGATTTCTCATCTGACTGAGGACAGAACAGATACTATATTTTTATTCCAGGCCGAAGGTTAGTAGCAGAATAAAACAATTATTGAATGAATGAATGATTTTTTATATATATATATATATATAGGATTCATTCATTCATTGCGATATTCAAAAATATACCAGTTGCTGCTCAATTTTATTTTTTTCAAAAATATAAATTTTAGAGGGAGGCATATCTTTAAAAGTTCTTCTACGGAATAGGACCCATATCGGCACGAATGTTTCAGATTACGATTTACAGAACAGACCGGAAATGGTCGCAGCAGTTTACGATTTCATCGATTTGAAAGTCGCGAAAAAAAATGTAAAAAAGGAGACGACATTAAAGCATACGAATACAAAATCAGGTTAGGGTTAGGGTTAGGGTTAAGTTACAGTTTATTTTTTTAAATTTAACCCCCCTCCCCTCCCCTCCGAGAAAAAGAAAGAGAAATAGATTCACTTAATGATTCGAAGAAAATTATTAAATCCTTCTTAACATGGAAGTGGAGGTTCATTAGAGAAAAAAAATGAAAATTTTGTTTCGTTTAATGTCGGTAATAATTGATTGTTTGGCGATAGCGCAGCCATTTCCGGTCTGTCCCGTAAATCGCAATCGGAAATATTCGGGCTGATATGGATCCCCGACTGGAAAAGTAACATTTTTTTCTTCTTTTCTCTCTCATTCATTCATTGTAGTTTTAAACAGATTTTACCAGTTATTACGCAAATCTTTTCTTTTCTTTTTTTTTTTTTAAATATAAAACAGAATTGTTTTTTAAACTTTATATTTAAAAAAAAAATGTCTAAAGTGTACTGCCCTCCTTAAATCTATATTTTTTAGATAAAAAAAAAGAAAAGTCTTTTGGTTCCTTGGCCTTTTGGCTAGGAAGAAAGTGTAGTATCTGTTCTGATACTACACTTAATCTTTCTGTCTTCGGTCAGGAAATCCTTCTAGACTGAGGCAATTTAAATTTTTATTCCAATCCAGAATGCATCTTCTTGAGGAGCTGGATTTTTCTCCACATTAAAAACCGACCTTGTGTCTAACTCTGCCCTCGTGGGGAGGAAAGTAAATAGAAAGATTAAGCAATAAACCTACGTGAAAAGAATATTTTTTCGTACTTACACGGTTTCTGCTCGCCATGGAAATGCCTTGTACAAATAAACCCTGAACTGTGTTTATCGGAACAAATTGAAAAATCGACGCTTCTTCGGGATTACCCACCACTTGTTTTAACCTTTTTTACGGAATAATTTCTTATGCTTATTGAAATCATGTCACAGGTTAATCGCAGTTCCAAATAAATTAACCGGAATATTCTTTGATATACTTGTGTATCAGACAAAAATAGATATATACACCAAACATTATCAAAAAATATCGAATAGAATTTTAATTAGAAATAAAAATCAGTCTTAACGTATATTATGGATACGCCATTGATCACAGCGAAAAAACGGAAAGCAGTCTGTCGTAGTAATAAATCCATAGCGATCGGCAAAATACGATAAAACTGATTTTTATTTTTTATTAAAAATCTACTCGATAATTTTTACTATTTTTTTCTGTGTATACTAATTATTGCCTAATAAGTATAAAGAAGAGTTTTTATTTTGAAATTGCGGTAAATACCGAAGAAGCGCCGAAAAATCCCCTACCGTTACAATTCGCAGTAAATAAATTTTTAAAAATGGACACTTCACCGCTCAAATTTGCTCCGATATACACCGTTCAGAGTTACGAAAAAAATAATTCTTCCTAATTGTGTAAGTAATTAAATAGATCAACACCCTCCACTACTGCCACCCCACCCCCCCGCAAAAAAGAAGAGAGATTCTACTTTTTACTTTAGCGATTACGTATGAACACATTGAAAAAAAATTGGCGGGAAGAAAAAATTATTATTTTAGAATTTAGAATAGGGGCTCAGTCACTTTCGCATATAAATTTAACGTAAAATGATTTCCAGTTTTTTAACCATTCTAGCGTTTTAGGGCCTTAACGAATTTTATTATTTGTTTGCTATGGGAGATAAATCCTCTGCGGTGGTCACGTGAAATGTTCATTCTAATGGATAAATCGTTGCAGAAGCATAAATGCCCTAAATCGCAGGAATGTTGGCCGGCCAAGGAAAACTTGGAAGCAGGTGATTAGACAAGACCGCACAGTCACATAGTGGAATTTGGAGACTGCTGACCCGTTAAACCCTGAGAAGTAGGAGTGGGGTTGCGTAATATCAGAAAACGCGAGACCCTGAACAAGGGAAAGGTGATGTAGATTTTAAGAAGCGGCGTATACATTTAGCCAATACATCCACTGAATGAATCAAAATCAAAACTCTATAATAATAAAATTGTGTAAACAATTCTCGTGTGTGTACGGGTTTCGTGTCAACGTAAATTTTTGATAATGACACATTTAATTAAGTTTTCGGAATACGGACTCATTCAAGGCAGACATTTGTAATATTCAGTTTGTGTAAAAACTGGAAATGAGTTTTCAACGGAACGAAGAAAAGAAAGACGTTTTTAAATATTTGAATTTTTAGGACTTTTTTTTTATTACTAAAAACAACGGTGCGAAAAAAGTGAATACTTATTTTAATAATAAACATCGACAATGCAGTAACTGTTTGTTTGTTTTTTAATACTCTGGATTGGTGCAAAATTTGCAGCGATCTGGTCCCTATCGGCAATCCCCTTCAGGCGATTGGCAATAAAACAATCTCTTCTCCCAAAGGAGGAGGTAATGCCTGGGCGGATGACCTGATATTTACCTCCCTCCTACCGCGGGAAGATGTTACACAAGGTCGGAGGGGGGGGGCGGTGAAAAACCATCGCACAAGAGGAGTTGCACTCAGGCCCACACAAATGTCCGAGCAGCTCCCGTCGGCATTCCCCAGTAGGGGCGTGTCAAGCGATTAGAAATTAAACCCTCCTCAAAGCGCGAGAAGGTAGCCTGCTAGGGCCGAACAGAATCATACTCCACTCCGATATAAGCTGGAGCGAGGACCGATGTGTCAGCAACTTCTTAACTGCTAAGCCGGCTTCTTTTCTTCTGGTTAAGGGTTAATGTTACTGTGAAGTCGCGTTCACAGTATGAGCGACTTTAATGGGAAAGAAAGGGAAATTGAAAACGAAATAAGACACTTCATGAAACGAATCACTCACATGTTTTTCTTTTCTTTTTTTTAAACGAAATAATCAAAAATTTTCTTTAGCCACATCACACTTCATTCTACTACTTAACGACAGAGGAATTCTAATTTTCTTTTTTGGTTGATGTTCACCTGTCTGAAACAAATAATCTTTAACAATTAAACAGAAGAAAAAAATCCGTTTTGCACAATTAAGTCAGTTTTTTCAATATAAATGTTTTGTAAATGCTATGCTTTATAAATGTGTTATAATTTAGTTTGAATAATAATTTAAAAAAACAACAACAAAAAACAAACATTTTAAACGCGGGGGAGGGTGGATTTTTTTTTTATCGCAGTGAACTTACTATTTTTTTAACTGATCTTCTCAATACACACACACACACATATATAAGAAATTTATAAATTTTCGTTACATATATTTTGAATATATTAAAATATAATGTAATGTACTGAGATTTGCGATGATGTCATTTAAAAATTCTACATCATACTCGCGCACGAATTTGATTGTCAATTAAAATAAATAATAGTCTGAAAATAAATGTTTATGATGAGATGGATCTATTTAACTTATATATATATATATATATATATATATATGCACAAACAAACACACACCTTTTTGTTGTTGTTAATATATATTTATTGAAAATTGATTACACTAGTAAAAACACAAGATATTCTTAACGACATGTAGTAGTAATACTTTCTACTACGGCTCGTAGCTTTTTTTTTTTTTTTTTTGAAAAGTGACATGTGATTCACTTTATACCGAAAAGGTATGAATGTATATAATCGGTTTCATCTACTGTCAAAAAATACCTATATAGTGTTTCTTATTTTTATTTCTTCTAATTTATATAGTGTTTCTGTTTACTTTGATTTTAACGAATAGGTTATTGATTAACATGCCATCAGTCTTTCTTCACGCAGCTAAAAATATTCTCATTGAAAGTTAAATCGGGTACCTGTATGGCATATAATTGCAACAAAAAGGTAAATCGATTTAATTATATGATAATAATGTGAAAAATTAGTTGCCTACATGAATTATTTTAACGAAAACATAGTTGGAAAATTAGTCAAAAAAACAATTAATTTGGTGTACCTACTCCTTTGTGACCTATTTGCGTTAAAAAAAAAAAATTAATAGAGGTTATAAGCCTATAAAGTTCGCATAAATACCGATTTTTAGACAACCAGTCATTGTTTACCTTACTGACTAAACAAAGATGGCTGATTTGCTCAGCATCGGTATTTACGCGAACTTTCAAGGCTTATAACTTCTATCAAATATTTAAATTTCTAACGCAAATAGGTCACAAATGAGTAGGTAAACCAAAATAAATTGTTTTTGACTAATTTCCCAACTGTATTTCCTTTCAAATAATTTATGTCCGTAATAGTGATGATTACCGAATGTTTAAAAAAATTGAAAATAAACTTAAAATATCGATACATATATATATATATATATATATATATATATATATATATATATAATTTGTCAATTAAAATAATGCGCGTCGTGTATGGATCCGACGAACCGAAAAAAAAAATTTTTTTTAAAGTAATGAATGAAATTAAAAAAAAACTTACCGTTAGTAGTAGACTTTTTTTTTTTTATATATATATTTATTTATTTACCGCTGTCTGGTCCTCAAAATAAAACCTCGTGGTTTGAAATTTTGGATATGCGATTTTTAATCGATTGGTTAATTAATGAATGTTTTTTTTTTAAATAATAATTAAATAGTAATTAATTATTATTTTCGGTTATATTATTGATCTTTTATGTATGAAGGTAACCTTTTGGATAATCGTGTTGTGTCTGGTGTGTAGAAACAGATATCACTGTGGCGACCACGACGTCTTTTTTCCTCTTCTTTTTTTTTCCAAATAATTACCTTTCTTTTTTTTTAATTCCCCCCCTCGTTCTAGGTCTACTTCTCTTTCTCTTTCTATAGCAGCTGACGTCTAATAAGAGGCAGGAGTAATAACAATCGTAGTTGTTGCAGGAATATCCGACTAGCTTGGGTGATGATGGGGGCGATTATTATTTTGTGAGATGAGAAAGGGGGCGGGAGTGAATTTACTGAATAATGTGTTCGCTGATGGGGGAAGGTTAAGAAAAGAAACGAGAAACTTGTCGCGACCTTCCTGCGGGGTTAGGGTGGGGTGAAGAGGGTTGAAAGAAAGCACCCTGCGGCCGGTAGAGCGTTAATAAGTTCAGTAGTAGTAATAGTAGTAGTAGTAGTGATCCCCCCCCCCGGTCTGTGTAGCGTAATACACGTGTGAGTCCCTATTTGCTTGCCTCCCCACGAGGGTGAAGTTAGATGCAAGTTCGGTTTTTAATGTGGGTGATATTTAAGTTCCAAAAAGGAACATTGGATAGGACAAAAATTAAAATTGCCCCGGTCGGGAAGGATTTCACGACTGATGACAGACTCCACGTTGCGATTACGTGTGACCAGTGGAAAATTTGCGGAAAGAAAAAAAAAACGAAAAAAGTTTCACACATAAATTTAACATAAATGATTCCCCATTTCCGAGCAATTCTAGCGTTTTAGGGCATTAACAAAAATTTTTTTTTTTTGCTATTGGAGATAAATTCTGTGCGTTTTTGGGGGTTTTTTTTGTAGGAGGGTATCTAGTTTTTTAGTTGATTATGTGTGGTTTTATGATCTTACCAGTCGGACTTAGGGTTAATGGTAAAAAGAAGTTAAATGCCCTAAAAAGTTAGAATGGCCCGGAAATGGGAGATCATTTTACATAAAATTAATATACGAAACTAATCCCCCATTCTAAATTCTAAATTGGTTGTCATTTTTTTTTTCTTTCCACCAAGTTTTTCAAGGTGTTACGTTCATGCGTAATCGCCTAAAAAAGGTAGAATCTCATTTTTCGGAGGGGGAATAGCTGAGGGTGTTAATCTACACATTTACCAAACAAATTTTACAAACCAGATAGTGCACTTTCATCCCAACCTGAAGGTCAGGAAAATGTGAGTATATTTACGCGTCTACCACTGTAGCGAAATTAGACAAAAAAATGGGTAGGGCTACCCCCCCCCCCCACCCTCCTCGTCAAAAATAAGGGGTGGGGGAATTCTGGATGGTTGCAAAATTTCAGGCAACCGACAATAAACTAATCCCCTCTACCGAAGGAGAAGGCAATGCCTGGGAGGATGGCCTTCTGGGAACGAACAGAACCACAATGCACTTATATAAGACCGAGACGTGCGGCGGTCACATTTTACCCACCATCTTTTTTAAAATTACTCTTTCCTTTGGAGGAGGGAGGTACGACAGATCAACCTTTTGGGGTCATTTAAACCCCGTGTAGACAATTGCAAATGAATTAAACACGCGATGATATTTTGGTAATTATCAATCGTCTTTCTCTTTCTCGCTCTTTTGTTTACTTTCTTTTTCTCTCCGTCTTTCCATCTTTTATTATTCTTTTCTTTTCTTTCTTTCTTGTTTGTTTGTTTCTTTCTTTCTCGTCCTTTATTTTTATTACCTCTCTTTTCTTTCTTTCTCTTTCTTTCTCTCTGCTTTTTTGTTTTTACCCGTCGTTTCCTTTCTTGTTTTTTTCTCTCTCATTCTTTCTTTTTCCTTCTTTTCGTTTTCTTTCTTTCTCTCTGATCCTTTCCTTTCTTTTTTGTATTTCTCTTTCTTTCGTTTATTTCTCATCCGTTCTTTCTTTCTCTGTTTCCGCCTTTTCGTCTGTTCTTTCTTTTCCTTTTCCTTTCCTTTTCTTTTTTATTTTCTTGTTCTTTCTTTCATTCTTTTCTTTGCTTTGCGTTTTCGATTTATGTGTTTTACGGCAACTCAACTCGGGGGTTTATTTAATGCTTGGTTGAACAAAACGCAATACAACACAGTACAACGCAACGCAAAACGATACAACAACACACTATAAGACAACAGTAACACAATATAACACAATACAACACAACACAATATAAGAATACAACATAACACAACATAACATTACACAATACAACACAATATAACACAATATAACACAACATAATACAACACAACAGAATATAACACAACAATATAACACAACACAATATACAACACAATATAATACAACACAACATAATACAACACAACATAATACAACACAACATAATGCAATATAACACAACACAATACAACACAACGCAATATAGTACAACAGAATACAGCGCAATACAATACAGTCATATACGTATTGTAACTAAGTAGTTGCATTTCAATACAATTAATCTAATACTCGATGCTATTAACATTTTATTTTACCAACATAACTGGAGAACATACGAGTTCATGCTTTTTCTAACGGTATGTTTATTTATCTCTTCTGCGGGAGGTTAAACACAAGGTTGGGTGGAGTTTAGAAATGCCAGCGTACTAGGTGAAGTTAAGTGCACACTGGCCTACAAAAATGCCCGAACAGCCCCGTCGGCTTTCCCCTGTACGCGATTAGCAATAAACTAACCCCTTCTCAGAGAGAATGTAAAGCCTGGGAGGGTGGACCTCCTATTACTGAACAGGACCATACCTCAGTCTGACAGAAACAAAGTCACTGTCGGACTGAGTGTCAAGGACGTATCCTCGACTGGTACGAACAGTATCACCTACTCAAGCGGTGTCAGGTAACGGTATGAGTTCGTTTCGTAAATGACCGTTTCATGCACGCCATTAACTCTACCCGTCCAAAGGAGGAGATAGCGCCTGGGAGGATGATCACATGCAAACAAAACAGATACTACACTACCCTCCCCATCAAAGAAGGGGGTAATCTCTGGAAGAATGTATCATGACGTACAAACATACACTGCCCCCTCCCAAGGAGGAGGTACTGCCTTGGAAGTTGGTATCATGACGAACGAACAGATACTACAGGGAAAATATTACGTGGCGGGCATTAAACGAGAAAGCTTTCGGCTAAGAGTATCTGTTCTGATACTACACTTTTTTTTCCCTCGGTCAGTGAATGAGAAATCCTTCTAGACTGAGGCAATTAAAATTTTTGTCTCAATCCAGAGTGCCCTTTCGGGAAAGCTGGATTTTTCCAACATTAAAAACCGATCTTGTGTCTAACTCTACCCTCGTGGGGAGGCAAGTAAATAGGGACCCATGTTTTCTTTTATCGGGCTTTTCTTTTTCTTTCTTTTCTACCTTTCTGCTTATTTCTTCTTCTCTTGCGTTTCTTCTCTCTCTCTTTCTGCCTTTTTTTTAAAATCTTTTCTTTCATTTCTTTTTACCTCTTTTTCTATGTTCATTCTTTCTTGAATTTCCCTTGCTTTTTTTTTTTATTTCTATCGTTTTCTTTTTCTTTTCTTTCATTCTTCTTTATCCTTTTTTTTCTTCTTTCTCATTCTTTCTTTCTTCCTTCCTTCGATACTTTTCCACTTTCTTGGCTGGAGCAATTTCGTTTCGATTAATGTGGGCTTTTGCATAGCCTATTACTACGATGTTACCTTATTTTCTTTACGGCAAAAGAGAAAAACAGTCTACTTGATGACGGCTTCCGGTTTTGCATTCGGAAATTAACAAACGGTGTTTATCAAAAAATAGTCCCTCATTATTTTCATCCGTTTACAGTTTGGCGGAATTTTTAATTTTACTCGTTTGAACACACAAGTTTTATTGAAATAATTTTTTCCTTTCATTTACGTATTTTTCTAATTTTTTTAAACTTTCTGTGATGCTTAATTTATTATTTCAATAATTTTTTTTTTTATTATTGGTGCCGAATACCATAAAGCGTTATGATTGTTTGATCCCTAAATAATCCTTTTACGTATATATATATATATATATATATATATATATATATATATATATATATATATATATATATATATATATATATATATTACTTTACTCTAAGCTAATTAAAATGCATAACAGTAAACTCCCTTTGAAGATAAATCTTGGGGGAACACTTTGAATTATCTCCCCCTGTCATTTGACTCTTCAAAATTAAAGATAATTTTTTTTTCGGCCCTGTAATACAAAAGAACCCAAATTATTAATTGCGACCCCCCCCCCTCCAAAAAAATGAAAAACAATCCCTGACCTAAGGGTAACAGTTTTCTGATAAACACCGCTTGTCTATTTCTGAATTCAAAACCGTAAGCCATCATCAAGTAGACTGCTTCCCTTTTATCTTCATACCTTCAAAAAAAGTAAGACCAAGATGTTTTGACGGTACGTTTGTAGTTTATTTCAACCCTCATTAACGTACAAAAGGTGATCTCAACAGCATCCGACAACGCCAAACTTTGCAAAGAACTTTGCAGCAAATTCCAACCTTTGCGACCATAGTAACTTACTTCCAGAATTTTTCACCAGAACTGAAAATACTCTAAGCGACATCCACATATCTGTCCAGGATGTTACCAAACTCATCACGACTCTAGATGGGATGGAAAACAGCTGGTCCTAATATAAGAGCTGTTAAGTGGGCTGTTAAGACCAACTCCTATATATCATTATTAAGTAACGAAAACCGTTGCACGAAAGGAAAACCAAAACCTTTATTTATAACAACAACGAAAGGGTTTATTCAATTACCTACACCGTTTGGTATAGGTTGAAGAAAGTTTGACAGGAAAAGTAGAAAGTTCTTTAGGCTGTTGAAAGTCTGTCTGCAGTTTTCTTCAGGTGAAGATAGTTGATGCTTGGGCGTCCAGTGGACCGGCACAGGAGAGAGAAAAGGAGGGCGTCTTTCCTCGTTGCTTTCAGGCGTCTCTCTGCTGACCGACCCTGATTCCCAAAATGGCTGAAGTAGTTCTTCAGGAGACAGATGAAATAAATGTGCCCTGCAAGCTGATTGGTTAGTGTGTAACCAGATTGCTTAACGGGGACATTTCTCTGAGTAAGAAAATAAGTCATTATCAATGACTGCCACACTGACAATATTCCCGTCATTGTGCTAAAGAAGCTGTAGCCAGAGCTAGCTCCTATTCTCACAAAACTGTTCAATCGTTGCCTGAAAGAGAAATGTTTCCCATCTTCCTGGAAAACTTCATCAGTTTTCCCAGAATTTAAAAATAATGGAGATCAGTGTTCTGCATCTCAGTGTCGACCGATCAGTCTCCCGAGCGTCGTGAGTAAGTTGTTTGAATCTGTGATAAACCAAGAAGTTGTAAATCAATTCAACAAAAGCAATCTGCTTAGTGACAAGCAATATGGATTTTATCTGGCAAGATCAACAGCTGAAGTACTGACTGTAATATCACACAGAATCAGTGAATCCATCAACAAGGGTTTCGTCTTTAGGGCGATAGCTCTTGATATATCAAATGTAGCAGTCATAGATAAGGAACTATTTCTTAATGCGGAGAACTGTCCTTGCTGGCTGATTTAATCGCACACTGACCAATCAGCTTGCAGGGTGTATTTATTTCAGTTGTCCCCTGAGGATCTACTTTGGACCTTTTTGGCAATAGCAGGAGTCATGAGAGCGACTGTGACAAGCAACCCAGAAGGACACACCCCCTTCCTCTCTCTCTTGCCTGAATTACCTGGATTTCCCCGAGCCCAGCCATCATTCACTCGAAGATAAGCTGCTCGTAGACCTTCGTTAGCCCAAAGAACTTTCCATTTTACTTTTCTCACTTGGACACTGTCCTAACCTTTGCAAACCTATACCCAGCGGTATAGATAATATAAAATAAACCCTTTTTGTTGTTGTGTTAAAAGAGAGTTTGTTTTCTTTTGTGCGATGACCATTTTCGTTTTACTATAAACAATATTAAGAGTTGTTCTTATTGCTCACCAGTAAGAACAGTTCCTAAACAAAGGCCTTTGATACAGTCTAGCACAAAGATTTACTTGACAAGCTTTCTAACTATGGAATATCTGGAAAGGTCTTCTCAACTATCAAATGCTTTCTCTCTGATAGATCTATGAAAGTAGTCATTGATGGGCTGAAATTTGAAGCACATAAAATCAATGCTGATGTGCTTCAAGGATTCATTCTTGGCCCAACCCACTTCCTGATCTTCATCAATGATCTTTCAAATAATATTTTGAGATCATTTGTTGACGTCTATGCAGACAACACACTTATCTGAAAAGGTTGCCCACCCCTGGTATACCTAAAGGATTCATTCTTGGCCCAACCCACTTCCTGATCTTCATCAATGATCTTTCAAATAATATTTTGAGATCATTTGTTGACGTCTATGCAGACAACACACTTATCTGAAAAGGTTGCCCACCCCTGGTATACCTAAAGGATTCATTCTTGGCCCAACCCACTTCCTGATCTTCATCAATGATCTTTCAAATAATATTTTGAGATCATTTGTTGACGTCTATGCAGACAACACACTTATCTGAAAAGGTTGCCCACCCCTGGTATACCTAAAGGATTCATTCTTGGCCCAACCCACTTCCTGATCTTCATCAATGATCTTTCAAATAATATTTTGAGATCATTTGTTGACGTCTATGCAGACAACACACTTATCTGAAAAGGTTGCCCACCCCTGGTATACCTAAAGGATTCATTCTTGGCCCAACCCACTTCCTGATCTTCATCAATGATCTTTCAAATAATATTTTGAGATCATTTGTTGACGTCTATGCAGACAACACACTTATCTGAAAAGGTTGCCCACCCCTGGTATACCTAAAGGATTCATTCTTGGCCCAACCCACTTCCTGATCTTCATCAATGATCTTTCAAATAATATTTTGAGATCATTTGTTGACGTCTATGCAGACAACACACTTATCTGAAAAGGTTGCCCACCCCTGGTATACCTAAAGGATTCATTCTTGGCCCAACCCACTTCCTGATCTTCATCAATGATCTTTCAAATAATATTTTGAGATCATTTGTTGACGTCTATGCAGACAACACACTTATCTGAAAAGGTTGCCCACCCCTGGTATACCTAAAGGATTCATTCTTGGCCCAACCCACTTCCTGATCTTCATCAATGATCTTTCAAATAATATTTTGAGATCATTTGTTGACGTCTATGCAGACAACACACTTATCTGAAAAGGTTGCCCACCCCTGGTATACCTAAAGGATTCATTCTTGGCCCAACCCACTTCCTGATCTTCATCAATGATCTTTCAAATCATATTCTGAGATCATTTGTTGACATCTATGCTGACGACACAACTATGCACTTTGAAGAGCACTGATGATTAAAACCTTGCCGATAATCTCTCCTCCGATCTTGAGCAAATGGTGCAACGGAGAGAAAGTGACTCGTTACCTTTAACACCTCCAAAACCAAGCTTCTCTCCTTTCACCACCAACGCTCAGATCCTTCTTTTTGCTTCAGCTGAAATGAATGGCTCTCTTCTTCAGGAATCCCCTTGCTTTGACAAGCTCCTAGGACTGACTTTCACCTCAAATCCGTTGCTAAAGTCGTTGGGAAAATGGTTGAATCATTCTACCGTTCGAGAAAGTACTTAGTTCCTGATGCAATCCTCTACCTGTATAAGAGTCAGATATGGCGCAAGATGGAGTACTATTGTCACATCTGGGGAGGTGCCGCTCAGAGCACTTTTTCTTGCCTTGACAAAGTATAAAAAAATATACATATAGATACTTTACTATGAGTCAGATTCGGCCCAAGATGGAGTACTGTTGCCACATCTGGGAAAGTGCCTCTCAGAGCACCCTTTCTTGCCTTGGCTTCGCAATCTAGTATGAGATCATCTCTTCTCTTCCCTGCAACCCCTTTCTCACAAAAGAGACGTTGCTAGTCTTTCCTTACTCTACCGATATTTCCATGGTAGGTGCTTGGCTGAACTTCAAGCTCGAGTACCCTCCCCTGTAAAACCTTCTCAGCAATAACTTGTTATGCTACAAACACCACAAAGAACTCTCCTTTCTTCCTCTATCTACCTAAAATCAAACAGAACTTCCATGAACTAAGTTTCTTTCCAAGAAATTCCCATCTGTGGAACACGTTATCGAGGTGATGCTTCACTACAGACTACAACATTGAAATTTTTAAAGTCCAGTGTCAACAAATATTGGTCGAGTCGTCCTGTGAATTAATAATAGTTCTCAATCATAGTACTGTCCTATCATCCAATTGAAAAGCTCACTAACCCTTATCTTTGGCCTTGGTAAATGGTGAACCATTAGTATACCCCTCCCCACCTGCTGAATCCCCCCTCCCCCCAAAAAATAGATTCTACTTTTGTATATAAATTCTACATAAAACGATCCACAATTTCCGGAATATTCTAGCGTTTTAGGGCAGTTAAGAAAATGTCATGTAATTTTGTAATTTTGTAATTAGAAATTTAGTAATCTTATTTTTAAAAAAAAGTCTTGGAATGTTTACTTATGTGTACGTAACATTCATATTTATTAAAGAAAATGTGTTTTTGTCAAAAATATATGTATTTCTTCTGTGTTTACAAATAATTTATTTATTTAAACTTCACAATACAAACGATATGTGGACATAATCTCGTGTGGAAAATTAAAAAAAACACGGGAACGTAATGTAGCGTGTACTGGCAAATTCAGCGCCCTACGCGCTGTTTTTTTTTCTTCTGATTATTGTCTTTTTAGACATCCATACTTACAAAAGCTAAACGCAAAAATTCTATTTTTGGAGGTCTCGGTTTTGATGCCGGATTACCCCTTCTTTATTATTCTGTAATTCTATACCCCCTCTCCCCGGCCCAGTTACTTCTCCCTTCATTGAGAACACCAACCACCGACCACGTGTTTTCGTAACTTAATTTTTTTCCTACAAACGTTATCATTTCTAAGTACTTGCTTGGCTCAGTGTGTATGTGTGTGTGTGTGTGTGGGGGGGGGGGGGAAGACTGCAAGTCATCTTCTTCTTTGCGTGTCTTTAAAGCATGTGGTCATATGACAGAGTACAACAATAATACAAAGGACAGCTTTAAAAAGTGGGAAACTGCAAGTCATGATCCTACCTCAGCCCCGAACTTCGTTGAGAAGGCCCGTTCGATCGAAATGACGTCATACATTTTGGAGCAAGCGAGATGTGCTGAAAAGTCAGGTTGTGCCACAGTCGGCGTAAAGGAGGCCAGAGCACTGAAAAATGATGCCATGCTCTAAAGTAACAAACGAGATCTGTCGAACAGTCAGACGATGGGCATTTTGACCCCTCTCTTCACTTAACACTTCATCAAAATTCAAGAAAATCAATCAATTTTAATGAAATTTTCAGCATTTATTAATTAACAATCACAGAATATAATTAACACATAACTTTGTTAGAAATCTTAGTAATTTGCGTAGGCTAAACAGCAAACATTAAATTAATACTTAATAATAAAATAGGTCATACATTTTTGAATTTTTAAAACATGAAAATATTTTGTTGAAAAATAATTTTTCTGATTAAATATTCATTTTTTAAATAAGTTCATTCTTTCCAGTCTACATCGAATAAAAAGATTAGTATCAGTTATACTGCATGGAAATATCTCTTGGTTTGTAAAAACAAAAGGACATCCCTATTCTTAGGCAGTTTTATTCTTTATATGAACATTTCATTATTATTAGTTTTAGCTGAATAATTTGATAAGAGTTCCTCTCATTTCTGAAAAAAATAAATGATGGTTCTTGATTTTTTTAGCTTAAAAGTAAATCAAACATGAAAGATTACGAATTCAGTAAAGTAACACAAAATCAACAATTCAAAATAATTAATTAATAGAACATTTATTGAAATGTGTGTTGTTTTTTAGTTTTTTGTTTGTTTTCTTTTTTGCAAAACGAACAGTTTATTTACAATATAGTAAAAATTTGTAATAAATTAAAACAGTCATGTTTATTGTTGGGGGGGGGTGGGGGTCCAAGCAAACAGTTTATTTACGATATATTTTTTGAATATCTTGCTTTTTTCGTTGGATTATTGCACACATTTTGGATGAAATTTATTAATTAGTCTAAAATTGTATTTTTTTATCCCGAAATAAAATTCTAATTTATTTTTTTAAAACTTGAAATTTGAACTTTAATGCAATGCCTTAATCGTTAGAGGCCATGTTGTAATTTTCTCTTATTTTCTTTCGTGCTTGACATCTATAAAAAAGTAAATGCATTTGAAAAAAGTTAACAATGATTTTCAAGTGAATAAATAATCCTATGGGCGTGAGTGTGCTTGCTCCGATTACTTGCTTTTGATTAAATATGAATTTTTTTTAAATTAATAAAAATACAGGTAAGATTGAACTTTAGCACCTAAGATGGCGGCAGAATGTGACGTTACTGTGTCGTCAGCACTTTGCACCGGTGTTAAGGTAGAAAAAAAAAGTTTCCTAGTTTACAGAAAGCAAATTACTATTCGCCGGTCTAGTTAGTAATTTGTTTTCTGTTTTGTTTTGTTTTATTTTGTTGCAGTATAAAAAATATTATAGAAAATTTTTATTTTTTTTGTGAAAATAAAAATCAGTGTTTTTTATAAAGGGATTTGAAATATAACAAACAGTAATTTTTTTTGTTTTGTTTTTTTTTGTTTTTTTACATTTTTAAAATAATAAAATAAGATTTTTGTTTGCAGGGTTTTTTTATAACTGGATTTGAAATTTATTACAAATTTACAGTTTAACAAACAATAAAAGTTTGGCTTTTTTTCCCAAATTTTTCAAGTAGTAAAATCTGTATTTTTATAAAAAGTATTTTTTTTTTGTCAGAATACAAATTTATAATTTCACACACAATAATTTTTTAACACCTCATAGTAATTTCTACTCATGGATGAATGGTCTCTTCAGGGACTTCTGTTTGTGCAGAGCAGGCTGCGCATCTCTCTTTAAACACCAGCAGTAGTTGGACAGAACGTTGACATGTCATCGGCCTTGATAGTGTTCCGCCATAACACTGATATTTTAGTGAAACCGCTCACCCTGTTCTTCACTTAAGTCGCCACAATTCTCTGAAAAATAGTCCAGTTGGTAGAAATTCTCCATTAACTCATCGACCACCTTTTAATACTGGGAACTTCTGCGGTTGCCAAGGTTTGCAATGACTGACTTAAAGGACAACCATTCAGCAGGATCCAGTGCATCATCAAAACTAGTATCCTTGATGAGTCCTTTTATTTGAGGACCATCAAATATACCTACCTAAATTTTCTCCATACTTTTTTGTTGAAACTTCTGATGAAGGAAAGACATTCCTCCACCTGCCCTGTCCAATGCCTTTACAAAGTTCTTCATGGGACCGAGTTTGATGTGGAGGGTTGAAAGCAATATCTTGCTTGGTTCAACCGGAGAGGGGGGGGGGGGCAAAACGTTGTGTGATCCAGGTTTTAATCCTTGTCTTGATGGCCACTCTTGTCTGATATAATGCTGGTCATCAACACAGCTATCCCATAATCACAGAAAGTGTGGATACTTTGTGTAACCACCTTGAAGTCCTAGGATGAGTCTAACAACTTTAAGATTTCCACAGATCAACCATTTATATTTCTGGTATTTCAGAGCAGACAACAGACGTTCCATGCTTTTGTGGGATTTTTCCATTTCAACTGAGCGCTCAACAAGGAACGATGAAAACTTGTTTCCATATTCAGAAGAACTGCGTTGATACTCCTGTTAGATGAGTCAATGAAAAGTCTCCATTCCATAGTATCAGACTTCAGACCAAGTAGTTCAGTCAGATCAGCAATATTGCTACAGTAGACCAATGAAGATGCTTAATCAAACATTGTGGTCCCGATATCATTAGAATGTTGTTCCTGATGCCAGTAGACGTTTCTTTCGAAGATGAGAACCCAGTAGCTGGGCAGACTCCTTCGAAAGGTTCAGGTCTTGTGTCAGGTCATTCAATCAAAAGCACCGGTTGGTCATCCCCTTACTGATCTGTATTCATCACACTTAGCTGTATCAATCATATCACTAGATTCCATGGTGACATGTGGCTCAGGAACAGGAAGATTGGAGCCACGGGGATCTGGCTTTATGGCAGAATGAATATCAGGCTATTGAACATGGTGCATGTTCTTGCGATTGATGCCCTTTAGATTTGTTATGCAAAAGTAGCAGCCGGTAACGTGATCTTTCCCTTCCCTCCACACCATTGGGACACTAAATGGCGTATTCTTCCTTTTCTTGTTCCTCCAATCCCGTAAGTTCTCTACACATGTTTTGCAGCAGATATGGGGAGCAAATAGCTTATTCTGGTCCCCTAGTTTGGCTCCAAAGTAAGCGTGACATGCCTTCTTCACAAAATCCGTGATTTTTGCTTGACAGTCTGGAAGAACCACATATCTGCAGATGTAACAGAAACTATTAGGATGGTTTTTACTTTTGTAACTCATCACGTGCCTGACGAAGACTCATGAAAGTCGAAAACGTTTGCAGATATGGCGAAATCCTGTTCACACTCATGCAGAACATTAGATTGCTGACCCGCCAACTAGAAAGGATGCATCAAAGAAAAAATGCTGCCAATATATATATATATATATATATATATATATATATATATATATATATGTGACAAAGTATCCGGAGTCCCATGGTGATCGGGTACCCTGGTGACGTGCTAGTATACATCTTGGTGGTGATGCTATGCTGACTGAGGGCTCTGCGTCGAGTGAAGTGGAGATATAAAACTAGTATATATTGACGTAGAAGCGAACTTATTCAAACGACAGAAACGGAACACCAGCTAGTCTCGGTGGGTCGTGTTTGATGGTCAGAATCCATTGCCTTCCAAGGCAAGGAGACAGTTACCAGATGGTAGGTAAAGATTATGAAATTCTATAATCTTCAATTTAATTCTGAAGTATTAATAAAGCAATATTATTGTTTGGGATGAATGGCGATTCTGGGAAGGCTGTTTTAACTTGGCAGATATTTATTTGGGCCTGTCATCGTTGATTACGAGCCGAGTCAGCAGAGCGCCTCAGCTTGTGTGACAGAATAAGAAAGCGTTTGTTTTGGCAATAACGCCAAGCTAAGAAGAAGATCCCATTTATATTATGGAGGGGGGAGTGAGGCGCCCGTCCCCACCCTCCTTGAGAGAGGAAGACATGCAGAAATTAGGATGGCGGAGAAGGGGTGTGTACGACCAATAGACATCTTCAATAAAAGAATGTGCGTTTTTCATACACGAGCGGCCCAGTTAATGTTGGATCGTCGGCAGACAGAGTTGGACGGTCGCCCGGCGCGCACAAGATGGCGTGCGCTGACGAAAACAAACCAGACAAAATTCTCGCCATTGCCTTCGCCAGTTAATTTGTGACTAAACAACTACTTGTGTAAAGAATTCGCGCACACAGAGAACTAGCGAAATAACTTAGAGAAAACACAACTTTTGCTAAAGACATTTACGAGTACAGTAGACATTAATCCAATGTAAAATCAATTCTTTTATTTTATTAATAATTACTCTGCTATACAACAAAACCCTGACCGAGTTGTTGAACATTGTTCTTTTCCTTTTGTTCGGCTTTGAATGATCTTTCGCCCCCAGAGAGCCAACCGGTTGCTGTTCGCCCAGTGATCGCTCGCTGATATAAACAGTTTCAACGTGGGAGTGTGTTTGTAGCTGGACGAGACGACAAGATCGGCGACGTCATCATCATCATCGTCACCATCCCGGCCTAGAGGAATTTGGATATATATTTTTTTTATTGCCACTGATCGACACGGCTGAAGTGTGTTCACAAACCGGCACCGCGACCAGGATGTCACACCTTTGCGGTTGACGACCACCGTATGATGGAGTGGGGTTCACACACACACACACCCATATATATATATATATATATATATATATATATATATATATATATATATATATATATATGCAAACATTGTTAAAAATAACAGAATTCGTCTGTTTAATTATACCTTTTTTATTTTTTTTATTTTTCTGATGGTCTTTTTTTATTAAAATCAAAAAAATTAATAAATGTTCCATATGTTTCACAGATTTTACGAACGTTTTCGATTCTTCGTCGAATCATCCTCATGTGTCAAAAGCAGATGAACAAAAAAGCTGGAGAAAGAAGAAATTTTTAAAAAGACAGCAGAGAAACGGGCAGAGAACATTTTCGCATTGTTCCAGGAAGTCGTTGACGATTTAAATTCAGCAACGCTGGATGACATCACAGAATATATATATATATATATATATATATATATATATATATATATATATATATATATATATATATATATATATATATTATTAGTAGTAGTAGTATTTATTTTTTACATACATAGAAGTAATCCGTGTACACATTCGAAACCACGACCACGATACCCGTGACCTAGCAATTTACCTCTGGTCCAGAGCCCCTGTAAAATTTCATGTGTGAATTTTAGCGCCTTTAATCTAACTTTTTTTTGTTATTGTTTTTTCTTAAGCGCCATTGATTTCTGTTTTAACTTAAAGGTATAATATGAGTTATCTATGATATTTTTAGCCTTTTTTCACTCTTTTCGTGATTTACACATCATTATTTTTGTTAAATTTAACAAATTAAACTAAAATGACATTAATGAATGGATCTCCGTCCACGACGGGTACGTGCAGCTAGTACAAAATAAAATAGAAAAACATACTTAGCCTTGATTTTCATATTTTTGCTGTGAAGTGATAAGCACTCTCACTGCCATCTAGTATATAAAGGAAAGTGTCTGTGTGTGTGTGTTTGTGTGTGTCCACCAAAAGTACAAAACTACCCAAGAAATACCCACAAAGTTGGTATATTCGTGATCAGCGTTGCCCGAAATGAATAATATCTCAAATTCAGAAAATAATATTTATTCTTTGAGGGTAAACTGACCACGATTTTGTTAGGGGTTGGGAAAGGTCATCTTTTTCCCAATAACTAAAGGGAAGTAACTCTGATTTTTTTTCTAATGAATTATTTCCCTTTTCCTCAAGTAATCTATAAAAGTGTGCGTGTATGTCCAGAGAGATGAATAGGCTGGGTGGAGAAGAAAGAGCAGGTTAGGAGGGGAAAACGGGGGAGAGAGAGATAGAAGTTTGAATACAAATATGTTACACTTTTGCGCCGGGAAATGCCGGGTAGCCCTGCTTGTAGCAGCCATCATGCAGGTACAGAAAGAAAAAAGAGTGAGGGTTGCACCGTGCATTGTCGTTCTGGGATTGCATCCAGAGTGTTCTAGTCACCAAATAGAAACGTGTGCTTTTTGTCATGCGACGAGACTACACATATGCAAATGAGCCTTGTTTTGCATGGGCTGATTCTCGTCGTAATAAAAAGCTTAGACACTTTGCTCTGGGTGAAGAGCGAGAAAGGTTGACGTTGTGACTACGTCGAGTGCAAAGAGAAAAAGGAAAGAAAAAAAGAATCAAATTCCGGACGAAAAGTTTGATTGTAAACGTCGCGTCGTTCTCGTGCGTGTTTGGACTGTTGGTAGTGAAAAGACCAAAAAAAGACAATTCGGCGGCCCGTTTGAACTCGGTCTTTATTTTATTAACTCTCTGTTACATTGCTAGTAATGAACTAAGTTCGAAAAGGGCTATACATAGTGTGTACTTGTTATTTGTTATTCAGAAACACAATATATAAACATGAAGAGAGAGAGAGAGAGAGAGAGAGAGAGAGAGAGAGAGAGAGAGTTGATCCCCAATTAAAAATTTTCCGATTAACTGTCGGGCTACGATACAACATATTTGCTCCAAAGCAATTTTGTATTGATTTATGCGCTATAAAAAATGAGAACAAAGACGCAAAGAAAGTTAACCGAGTTATAAAAAATGGAAGACTTGAAAAGATAAAACATTGGAGTCAAGATATGGAAACACTCGAAAAATAACACCGAAAGACTTCAAACAACAGAAGAAATCTTTTTCAAAACTCTTATAAAAATTCTCAATAGCAAAGGATCAGAGTAACTTTATCTTATCTTTCGGGATCCTCTAATCAACTCAATTGGAGAATTTAAGTACAAGCCAGAGAAAGAAATAACATTTACAGCATATTTTCGAAGATACAAGGAAATCTTTAAAAAAAGATTGTTCTACATGGTCAGAAGAAAAATAGTTCGACTCTTGCTTAGAAAATTCGGCGCCATTGTGCACGAAAATTTTACTAATTATTACTACCAACAAATAGAAGATATTTTTGGCGAAAGGAGTTCACCTTTCAACACACGTTCGCAATGCATTAAGCTGACCAAAAACGATAAATAAAATTATACTACATTTGCAAGCATAGAGAGGAGTGTGAGAAATTCAAACATAGTGAACTCACTCCAGATATGTTCAAATGTTTTATATTTGTACAAGGTTTAACCTCTGAGAGGCACTGAAAGAAAAGCACGGTTACTATTTGTTGTGAAGTTGTCCAACAGTAAATAATAAATAAAGGAAGTCAAGTCGAGGGTTGGTTTAACAAGTGTATTAACAAAGTAAGAAAGTGACTAGCACTTGGCTAGACAGTTACAAGATTGTGCTTTGTCTTCTCTGTGTCTCTGGAGACTCGCACTATTTATAGTGACAACCGGTGCAGTTTCTCCTGTGTAAGAACGGCCGGTGTAACACTATTAAAACTAGAACAAGATTCTAAGCTGACCTTACAAAATATCGCTGAAGAATGTCAATGAACAATTACAAAAATTGAGGAAAGAGATGTAAGGTGATGATGAGAGGATGAAAGGGGTTATCCTTTTATCTTCTCGTAAAGAAACGGAACAACGAAAAGTATTTCTGTAACTATAACAAAAAGGGGTTTTATTAACTCAAGGTTACCTATACCGTTTGGTATAGGTAGAAGAGAGTGGGACGGTGTCCATCTGAGGAAGAGGAAGAATTTAAGAGTTCTTAGGGCCGCCCGTGGATTTCTTCAGGTGAAGATGGTAGTAGTCGTCAAGTGGCAACGGCGGCAGGAGAGAGAACGTTTCCTCGTTCCTCGCTGGTGCTCGCTGCGATGTGTCCAAGCTGGTGCCAGGAGGTCGTCTAATCTTTTTCCTCGAACCCTAAGGGAACATAAGTAGTCTCTTAGGGAACTAGCAATATTACTGCACCCTGTGATTTGATTGGACAAGCCAGCTCATAGGGACAGTGATTACGCATTCAAAAGTAGTCCCTAGTGGTGACTGCTACAGAGATATTTCACACATACACCCAGCCGAAAGAAAGGAACACTGGGGGGGGGGGGAGTGTTTCTTTTCAAAATTAATCATGCTGATGGATGCAGTTAAATACATTTATATAAAATTCTCCATTTAAAAATACCGAGTATCAAGATTGTAACAATAGGAGACATAAGTTCTCAATTTATAGGGGGGAAAAAACGGAGAAAATCAAGCATCCAAAGTTTAAAATCTTGGGAGAAGGAGGGGATCACACACACACATGAGGAAAAAACAAAGAATCAGAGACGGAGAAAAATTAGATCTAGGGAATTCGAAAAAGAGAGAGAAAAAAGAGAAAGAAAGTTAGATGGACGAAACATGTTTTCGTTGAGCCGTAGACAATTAAGAAAAAAAAAAAGAGACAAAAATTGAGATTTAAGTAAAACTGACTATAGTGGTTGTGCGAGTCCCACCGTTTATGTAAAAATAAAAGAATGACCAAATTCGAATTTGTGCCAATTGATCAACTGAACTAAATTATTGTTACAATTATCCATTACTTATTTGTGCAGATCCATTTTCAAAATTAAATGAAGGAAAATATTTTCAAAATTTGGATGCATACTTACAAATACCATTTGAAGAACAAACAATTAAGACACAAAGGTTTTTACAAATTCAATAGACTGCCTGTTGGTATAAAAATGACACCAGGAATATTTCAACAAATAAATGGATGCCATGTTGAGTGACCTGGATTTTGCAGCAGCATATCTTGATAATATCTTGGTTCATTCATTCATTTTGGTAAAAAGCGTAAATCGGGGACAACACGCTGAATATGTGACAATAGTATTTTTAAAAAATACAGCTTTAAACTAAGCATTCTTTAAAAAAAATTAATTGATGAAAAGAGTCTAAATATTTGTATGAACCAAAATTATATATATATATATATATATATATATATATATATATATATATATATATATATATATATATATATATATATATATATGCACTAATGAAAAAAAAAAAAACTATATCGTCTGTAGATGAAAAACACTTTAATATTTAAATAAATATTTATAGGCCCCTTTAAAGATGTAATAGTCTTAAAAGTAGAGCCCTGTTTTAAATTGAAAAGTTTGTTGTCATTTCTGCGATAAGCGAGTTCCACACGAGTGTCGAACACTGTAGACGACAAGACACTTCCCCCGCCTCCTGGGGTGGTGTACCTTAATTTCAATTTATGTGTCAATTTATTGCGGCTGTGTGGTCCTGAGTGTTTGTCTTGTGATTCTAAACTGAATCTACGAACGGCGTCCGAGCCCATGTGACTGATGAGAGTAAAGAACCCGAAACGATATCGTCTGTAGGTGAAAAACACTTTGATATTTAAATTCATTCGGTTGGCTGTCTGTGGATGACTACCTCTAATTTAATGATATATATATGATCTTTATTTGTTAATCGAGCATTTTGAGAGTAAGCATTCCATTTAAGTTGTCGTTAATTTATAGGTGAAAAAAATATAGTTTGCTTAAGGCGCAGTATTTAGCCTACTACTAATGGGACCTGTAGAAAGGGATCAGAATATGGCGCTCATGGTAATGGTTTCGATTCTCGGCGACGGTGTGCTGATAAGACCTAACCAGACCTACAGCAACAAAAATATGCTTCCCGCCATTATTATTGTGGAAATTTTATACAATTAAATTACTTAACGAAAGATACGAAACGAATGCCAAAAAGCGTTTGAAGAAATTATTTAAAAAAAACTTAACATCTGACTTATCTCTTACGCATTATGATATATAAGGAGATATTTGTTGTCACTGATACTAGTAACTTGGGATTAGGGACCGTTTTACTGCACAAGGAAGAAAACACACAGCTGAAAGGCTACACATCAAAAACGTTATTATCGACAGAAAAAATACAGCCAAATAGAAAGAAGCATTGGGTATAATATTTGCAGTAATAAAATAATACATTTTTACATGGAAGAACATTTATTTTGCAAATGGACCACTTTACATTACTATCAATACTTGGGTCCACTAAAGGCATATCGGCTCATACTGCGAATCGCCTGCAAAGATGGTGAACTATTCTTTAAAACTATACATTTACAATAGAATTCCTTCCGCCAAAGAAAATAGGACACATAGACGGATTACTAAGGCTAATTGCAAAACTAAGTGAACCTCTAGAAGAAACAGTGATTGCTGCATTAAATACATATTTATGGAGATAAAAAAACGTACTTTGCAATACTGTAAAACAATTACCAATAATTCTTGAGGAGATTAAATTTAAAACAAATTTGGTGAATTTATTACGGGAAAAAGAAAGAAATCATGAACTGGCAAAAGAAAAAGTCAAATCGAAAACATTTTTTTCTTCTTGTCTTTGTATATACAGTGAGCATGTCGTGGTACCGGTATCACTGGAAAAAATTGAAGAATTATCATACGGGATATTTCGAAATCAATAGGATGAAGGCTCTTATGAAAAGTTACGTTTATTGGCTTGGCATGGATAAAGAAATCGAAGATCTTGCGATACTTAGTAACATGCAATGACAGCAAAAGCATAACGAGTAAAAATAACTAATAGCAGAAAACGGATGGACCATGGCCAAGACTACTTATTGACTATGCAGGACCAATGTATGGGATTTATTATCTTATTGTGGTAGATATACTTTTGAAGTTGCCAGAAATTGTCAAATGTAGGAAACATACGTGCAAAAGCACTATACATGTTTTTCACAAAATCGTCGAAAGATTTGATATCCCAGATACAAGTGTTTCTGACAATAGAACTCAGTTTACGGCTAAAGAATTTTCCATTAATCATGTGACAACTACTCCATACAAACACCGATGTAATAGTCCAGCAGAGCCTTTTGTAGATATGTTACGAAAATAAGACAGAAGTGAGACTGAAGATGAATTGTTATCGCAATTCCTTATAGTGTATTAGATAACTTCAAACTTAAGTACAATTTCAGGAATATAAACAGTTTTATTTATCACGATTCTATCGGTATAATTGTGACAATAAAGAACAACACCTACCGGCCAAGAAGAGGATGCGATGCTTCACACGTTGAGACTGTACATCTGCCAGAGTGTGTGTGTGTGTGTGGGGGGATCTTTTTGCAGAGGTGGCCTTTTTGTAGGCAGAGCTGATTAGCATTTGTGGGGATCAGCTGGTGTAAATGAAAGGAAGAAAATTGAAGGCGACGAGTTGGAGCTGGGAGAGCTAAGAGAGAACATTGAGTTTGAAGTTTTGAGACTGATCGGTCGGTGGTCGCTGCAGTGACGTTGGAGAAGACTACCTCTACCTTCATTACTAAATTACAATAATATACACTAATACAAAAAGAAAATGTTTTAAAAATACAAGAAAAGGTTTCAAGCCATGTGAAAAATTCTATTTTAAAGATAATAAAAACTGAAAAGAAGGCACCATTGAGAAACGAATTGGGAGACTAATGTATATCAGTAAACATCCGAAATAGATTATTAAAAGACACCACAACCAGCTTAAAAAGAGGTATAGAATCCCCCCCCCCCCCCATTATTCGCGGGGGTTACGTTTCTTCCCCTCTCGCGAATCCCGAAAATCTGCAAATTATTGATGCAGTTTTAAAACGCCTATGTATGATATTACATACGCTAAAATATGCTTGCCAAACACATTCTAAAGACAATCTTACTCATTAATACAGTAATAATGTAGTAATATATAGGAATGATGAATTTAAAACTAATAATGTTGGTGTTATAGTACCTTACCTATAACGGACTTTGGACTCTTCGTTTCGCAATAAATACTGGAAGCACTTGCTTCTCAGTGTTACAACAACCCCAGTCTGTTCAATCTTTCTGTAACTTCGATTGCTTAGAGACTTTGGAATGGGGAAATTCTAGTCGAGGATTCGTTCTCGACAATCAGTCCGGCAGGAACTGGGCCATTATTGTTATTATTATTATTATTATTATTATTATTATTATTATTATTATTATTATTATTATTATTATTCATAATGCTTGCTAATAGTAGTACTTTTATCTGTTGAGCTGAGGTATTATGGCCTGGGTAGTCCTAGGAGGTCCACCCTCCCAGGCCTTGCCTCCTCTCTTTGGGGTGGAGTAAGTTTATTGCTTACTGCCTGAGGTGCCCTGACCGGGGAATGCTGACGAGGCTGCCCAGGTAATTTTTTATAGGCCAGAGTGCTCCTTCTTTAGGGGCGCTGGCTTGACTCTCCCCACCTTCCGGCCTTGTGCCACATATTCCTGCGGAAGGAATTAAATACCTGAACCAACTGCAGTCTATACTGGCAGTTAAGACTGACGTCCCACCACTCTTGTTTCTCTTTCGTATTATATTTTCTCCAATATACTTGTTTTACCAAAACCCCGAGTTCGTGTTTTCATTTCGGTCCCTTTACAGGGTCACAATAGTTAGGAACATGGCTTTGTTGTTTTTTCATAGTGGTGAAAAGGGTTTTGTATGGTGACTTGGGTGAATCAATTGCATTTTAGAACTCTCGTGAACGAACCATGTAAGGGTCCCATGATTTAGTTTTCTCTTGCAGTTCCTTTGCTGTTCGGCCAACCATTCTAGAGTCAGACCCTCATCCTCTTTCTCTTGTGATGTATCTTCTTCTTATTCTTCTTCTGCAGATATATACATTGAGACACAAGTAAAGAAAGAGAAGGTATAGAAGTGGTGCATAATTCTTTGTAGGAAGACATGTCTCACACAAAAGAAAACATCTAAGGGAACTTTCCGTGTTTCGTCTAAAAATTTAGAGGATTTAATTTACAACTAATATTTCAAGTTTCAAAATATGAATTAATAACAGCACTACAAAAATATGTCTCTTACTAAATTTGTTTCCAGTTCTTCATGGATGATGGTATTAGTGCATAATTCTTTGTGGGAAGAAAACTACTCCCACCTTATCTTAAAATCACTAAGCAAAATGAATATATCGATCCGGATAAAATATGTAATCGATAAAATCGATTGGAAATACAATAAAAAAAAATACTCGGATTAAAACCAGATGTTTACATCAAAACAGAATTAATTATTGTCGTTGTATGCACAAAAATCATACAAAGAGACTCTAGAAATATTTATTTATGATAATCAGTCTTTTATAGTCACAGGTTGCCCAAATGACCTATTATTTTCCCAACATTTTGTCCTGTTCTTGTACCGACAAGGATTTATGAAATTTATGTAATTTATGAAATTTATGTATTTATCAAAATCAGAATTTTGTAGCTATGGATGACACACATAATCTTTAATCTTTCTCCATCTCTCCTGAATACTAGCCCAGTTTAATAATACCAAATCAGCAGTGACAATTGGAGTATAGTCATGGAATATAAAATATATATTTAAATAAGCGACGCCATAATATTACAATAAACAATGCATGAATAGTTGGTTTATTGGTTTTTGAGTTATGACTGATCAAAGAAATGAGATTTCTAGCATACGTCGTTTTTGAAGTCTATTAAGGGATAGAGCGCTATCGCGCCTCCATTGATTTATTTATGATAATCAGTCGTTTATAGTCACAGGTTGCCCAAATAACATATTATTTCCCCCATTATTTTGCCCTGTGCTTGTCTTGACAAGGATTTATGAATTTTATTTCATTTATGAAAATTAGACTTTTGTAGTTATGGATGATATACATAATCTATAATCTATCTCCATCTCTCCTGAATACGAGCACAGTCTAATAATACCAAACCATCAGTGACAATTGGAGTATAGTCATGGAATATAAAATATATATTTAAATAAGTGGTGCCATAATATCACAATAAACAATGCATGAATAGTTGGTTTATTGGTTTTTGAGTTATGACTGATCAAAGAAATGAGATTTCTAGCATACGTCGTTTTTGAAGTCTATTAAGGGATAGAGCGCTATCGCGCCTCCATTGATTTATTTATGATAATCAGTCGTTTATAGTCACAGGTTGCCCAAATAACATATTATTTCCCCCATTATTTTGCCCTGTGCTTGTCTTGACAAGGAGTTATGAATTTTATTTCATTTATGAAAATTAGACTTTTGTAGTTATGGATGATATACATAATCTATAATCTATCTCCATCTCTCCTGAATACGAGCACAGTCTAATAATACCAAACCATCAGTGACAATTGGAGTATAGTCATGGAATATAAAATCTATATTTAAATAAGCGACGCCATAATATTACAATAAACAATGCATGAATAGTTGGTTTATTGGTTTTTGAGTTATGACTGATCAAAGAAATGAGATTTCTAGCATACGTCGTTTTTGAAGTCTATTAAGGGATAGAGCGCTATCGCGCCTCCATTGATTTATTTATGATAATCAGTCGTTTATAGTCACAGGTTGCCCAAATAACATATTATTTCCCCCATTATTTTGCCCTGTGCTTGTCTTGACAAGGATTTATGAATTTTATTTCATTTATGAAAATTAGACTTTTGTAGTTATGGATGATATACATAATCTATAATCTATCTCCATCTCTCCTGAATACGAGCACAGTCTAATAATACCAAACCATCAGTGACAATTGGAGTATAGTCATGGAATATAAAATCTATATTTAAATAAGCGACGCCATAATATTACAATAAACAATGCATGAATAGTTGGTTTATTGGTTTTTGAGTTATGACTGATCAAAGAAATGAGATTTCTAGCATACGTCGTTTTTGAAGTCTATTAAGGGATAGAGCGCTATCGCGCCTCCATTGATTTATTTATGATAATCAGTCGTTTATAGTCACAGGTTGCCCAAATAACATATTATTTCCCCCATTATTTTGCCCTGTCCTTGTCTTGACAAGGATTTATGAAATTTATGAATTTTATTTCATTTATGAAAATTAGACTTTTGTAGTTATGGATGATATACATAATCTATAATCTATCTCCATCTCTCCTGAATACGAGCACAGTCTAATAATACCAAACCATCAGTGACAATTGGAGTATAGTCATGGAATATAAAATATATATTTAAATAAGTGGTGCCATAATATCACAATAGACAACAAAACAATTGAAAAAACGAAGATTTTGTGTTTCTTGGCTCAGTGGTTCCAGGATCCTTATCTGACATTAGCAGAAGAATAGGAATAGAAACTTCTGTATTTGGACGACTAAAAGAAAAGATATGAAGCATATCAATGTATGAATAGTTCCTATTACTGTATATGCAAGTGAGACATGAACTATACTTGTAGAGAATGAGAGGAAGATCGATGACTTTTAAATTAAATGTTCAAGAACTCCTTGTAGTAACTTTGTGAGATAAACGAAGAAATAAAGATATTAGAAAGAAGCTTAATATTAACATATGTACCGAC
Organism: Sepiola atlantica; assembly: GCA_963556195.1. Classification (NCBI taxonomy): domain Eukaryota; kingdom Metazoa; phylum Mollusca; class Cephalopoda; order Sepiida; family Sepiolidae; genus Sepiola; species Sepiola atlantica. The sequence goes on from OY744542.1 coordinate 30,773,229, forward strand.
GGCGTTATTTAAAAAAAAAAAAGATTAACTTGGTTTGGATATGTTTCCTAGCGACCACCAAATAGATTGGGTTGATACTGGCATGCCGTTGCTGACAGCTGAAGGACTGGCTAAAGACCGTGATAAGCAGTGACAATTGGGGTATAGACATGGAATATAAAATATATATTTAAATAAATGACGTCATAATATCACAATGGACAACAAAATGGTTGAAAAAAAGCCTGAAGATTTTGTGTTTCTTGGCCGAGTGGTTCCAGGATCCTCACCTAACGTTAGCAGAAGAATAAGAATAGTAATCTTTGCATTTTAACACCTGAAGTTAAGATTTTACAATGCATTGGTAGTTTAGTGTATATTCAATTTGAATAAAATATGTAATCGATAAAATCGATTGGAAATACAATAAAAAAATTCTCAGATTAAAACCAGATGTTTACATCAAAACAGAATTAAATATTGCAGTTGTATGCATAAAAATCTCACAAAAAGAGTGGCTTTACTTTATATATAAAATAAAAACTCTATAAGCATTTATTTATGATAATCAGTCTTTCATAGTTACAGGGTTCCCAAATGACCTATTATTTTCCCAACATTTTGTCCTGTGCTTGTACCGACAAGGATTTATGAAATTTATGAAATTTATGTATTTATCAAAATCAGAATTTTGTAGCTATGGATGACACACATAATCTTTAATCTTTCTCTATCTCTCCTGAATACTAGCCCAGTCTAATAATACCAAATCAGCAGTGACAATTGGGGTATAGACGTTGACTATAAAATATATATTTAAATAAATGACGTCATAATATCACAATGGACAACAAAATGGTTGAAAAAAAACCCTGAAGATTTTGTGTTACTTGGCCGAGTGGTTCCAGGATCCTCACCTGACGTTAGCAGAAGAATAAGAATAGTAATCTTTGCATTTGAACGTCTAAAAGAAAAGATATGAAGCAGGAATGGCATTTTAACACCTGAAGTTAAGATTTTACAATGCATTGGTAGTTCCTGTTGCTGTATATGCAAGTGAAACATGCAGATCATTACAGAAAGCTCAATGTCTTTGAAATTAATTTTTTATAAATTAATCTTGGAGTAACTTTGCGAGATAGACTAAGAACTGCAGATATCAGAAAGATGCTTCAGATAAACAGATCCATCAACGACGTTATTCGAAAAAAGAGATGAACATGTTTGGTCATGTTTCCCGGCTACCAGACTCCAGCTATGGAAAGAAATCATATCAAGAAGATTTTATTGAAAAAAGATCAAGAGAACGACCACCAAAGAGGTTGGACGACCAGATAAGGGTTGAGACTGGTATGCCATTCTTGGCAGCTGAAAGACTGCCACAAGACCGTGATATGTGGCAGAATTATGTTTTCAAGCATGTGGCGAAGCTCTCTATAGTATGCACATGAGTCAAGTTATAATCGAAATATTTTGGTAAAATGTTCGTGCAGATCTGTGAATTTGTAATTATGAGAAGTTGTCTAGAGACAAACAAAAAATAAAATAAACCTAGTAAAATATAACCTAGTTAGCGGGTGTTGACAACCATTATTTTGTACTGATGTTAAAGAGGTGAGCATGCAGGATTACAATAATAAAAATTTAAAAAAACAAGATAGTTTTGAATCAGTGAATTGAGGATAATATATATTTAATGGATGCCATTGGAATTATGTGTAAGAATGGGAAATCATTGAGACTTCACTCGAGAAAGAGAGAGATGAGGGGGCAGAAAGAGAGAGAGAGAGAAGGGAGAAAGAGAAAGGAGAGAGAGGAAGGAGAGAGAAAAAGAGAGAGAGACAGAGAGATAGGAGAAAGAGAGAGGAGAGAGACAGCGAGAGAAGGGAGACAGAGATGGAGAGAGAGATAGAGCGAGAGGAAGATGAGAGAGTCACAAAGAGAAAATGGATGAGAAAAAGAAGGGAAAGAGAGGGAGGAGAAAGAAGCAGAGAGAGAGAGAGAGAGGGGGGAGGGATAGAGAACAGAGAGACAGAGAGACAGAGAGAAAGAGGTGGAAAGAGAAAGAGGGGGAGAGAGAGACAAATGGGAAGGAAAGAGAGAGAAAGGAGAAAGGGAGAGGGAGGAAGGAGAGACAGGGAGAGCGAGACAGAGAGAGAGGGGAGAGAGTCACTACTACAGGGAATAAGACGACCTTGAATAAACAAAAGTATGAAACAAGCGATGATAAAGCAGTAAGCCTCAGTGGTCATCGATTGAAATAAAAACGAAAACATTATAACAAATATTGCAAGTTGCATATATTATATCTTTCAAGTAAATGTCTTAATAAGTCAAAGGAAATAGTGCAAGAAAACAAGTATATGTAGGAGGGTGACGCGTCATATTCTTTTGTAAGAAATATAACAAAATAAATTTTTTAAAAATATAATAAATTTTATAGGAATTTTAACGTATCCAATGGAGCATATTTTATTAATCACAATCGAAATAGTCAATCATAAAATGCTGTTAGATAAGATTGCACACGTAGGGGTCCTCCTGTCGGCTCAGTATATTCAGGAGTAATTTCCTTTGAACCGTATTCAAGTTATCTCCCCTGAATTATACTGGGCAGCAAGAGAAGGTACTCTTCTATTTGGAAGTACAAAAAGACTCGCCCCACGCATGTGTGTGATTAAAAACAAGGCTTTTCCTCTTTCTGGCGTTGGACTTGAAGCTTGCAGAAAGTGTTCAGCCTAGCTCTGCATTTTACGTGTTTTTCACACCCCCAACGGCATTTTGTCTTATCTTGCTTCTGGTCGCAGTTTAAACGAGGCTCCCAAACAGCTAGAACTCTCAGCATGGCGCTTACCAAATATGATGATCTGATATTCACCCCTTCCCATGTCCGTGATATCATAAAACACCTAGACATCTCCAAGGCATGTGGGCCTGATCTCATCCATGCTATACTAATAAATAAATGCTCTGCTGAGCTAGCCCCTGTTCTCTCCAATGCCTTGCCAAATCTTGCTTCGCTGATAGTTGGAAATGGCCTCTGTGGTACCAGTATTCAAGAATTCTGGTCAAAGAACTGACCTGATCAATTATCACTTCATCAGTGTCCTCCCTCTCTTCGCTAAAATCTTTGCGTCATCCTACACTTCTTTCTGACCTACAGTATGAATTTAGACAAGCCCACTCTACTGCAGATATCCTAACGATCATCACTGAACGCATATACCATGCACTGGACAAGACAGGTGAAGCTAGGGCGGTAGCGCTTGATATATGCAAAGCCTTTGACAAGGTCTGGCATGAAGGTCTTTTCATGAAAATTAAATCGTACTGTATTACTGGACGAATACTTAACATAATCAGATCCTTCTGAGACAAGAGAAAAATCGAGGTTGTCCTCGATGGTCGTACATCCAAACAACTTGATATTAATGCAGATGTGCCTCAGGGGGTCAATCCTTAGACCTTTATTATTTCTGATATTCATAAACGACCTCCTTGATGAAAGTGTGTCCGAGATGGGTATATTTGCTGATGACACCACTTGTTATATGGCTGAAACTTTAGAAAGTGATCTCCAGTCTGTAGTGGAATGGGGACGTAAATGGATGGTGACATTTAATGCTACTAAGACAAAGTTCCTTTCCTTTAACAATTACAAGAAACCTGTTCAACCACTGATTGCCATAGATATAAGCACCCTACCTGAGAGTCCATCATTCAAATTTCTCAGCTTAACATTCACAGATAACATCACTTGGTAGAAATACATAGAAGACATTGCCAAGGCTGCTACAAAGAAGGTGAGCTCCCTCTGCCATGCTAGAAAACTTATCACACCTGCCAGTATCCTATATCTCTACAAAGCCACCATCCGCCTATGCATGGAGTATTCTTGTCACATCCGTGCTGATGCATCAACAACTAGTCTCTCCCTCTTAGACAAGGTCCAAAAAAGAGTCTTCAATCTAATAGGCCCCGTGCTGTCAACCAAGCTCCATTCCCTGTCCCATCGCTGCAATATTGCATCCTTGTGCTTGTTTTACAAGTATTTAATGGAATGTGCTTTGACGAACTCATGGCACTTGTGCGCCTCCACCGACGTAAATACCCCAGACTAACCTGACAAGCAGCAAAATCTCACCCCTTCATTGTAGAGGTCCCCAAATGCCGGAAAGCTTTCTTCTCTAATATTTTCTTTCCCTGAACTGATAGGTTTTGGAATTTCCTCCCTGTTTCCTGCTTCCTTGACTGTACTAATATGCAGAAATTTAAATGTAATGCGAACAGACATCTCGCTGCTCAACTCGCTACTTAGAGTGTCCTTGTAGGCATGGTCTCTAATAGTAGCCTCTTACGTTCTAGTGACAATGTTTGGGGTGACAAGAGTAAAAAAAAAGGTGCTTCTTTAATAAAAAGCCGAAAAAAAGTTTTTCTTGTCTTTTAATGTTGGAGAGGTAAATAAGGGGCAGGTAACTCTTCACAACAGCTCTAGCTTTCGAACAATATTTTTCTAACCCTAACCCTTACCCTAAACCTTAACCCTAAATCTAACCCTAACCTTTTTATGTCTAATCGACGTTCTCCTTGTGTAACGCTAATTAAAGCCATCAGTTTTGATTACTGGAAAATCGTGTTTAAAATTCGTTGTAAGAGTTATCTGCCCCTTATTTACCTCTCCAACACTAAAAGACAAGAAAAACTTATTTCGGCTTTTTATTATAGAAGCACCAAAAAAAATGATCAGCACAAACCATGCAGAGGAAGAAATGGACCACAAAGAAAATTAGTAATGGAGTTCTGCTCCCCCCTCCCCACGCACACACACAAAGAGGCTGCTTTTATATTTATAGAACGTCGATTTTCGAAATACTCTGTATAAATATATATTCTCTGTTCGCCCCGCTTGAATGCAGGCTATGCGACAAGAGATTGAAAGAGATCCTTGCCAAACACACAAAGGGAGATAAACGAGCAACAATAAAGAATAAATAAAAGGATCCAACGTTGCCAATTCAACTTTGATTTTGGAAATAATTTTTGTCTTGATCCTTTTATTAAAATGCTCGTCTGATATGTCTTTTAAATGCCAGGTCTGAAATTCTTTAAAAAAAAGAGTACTTTCAATTTAATATCTCTCTCTCTCTCTCTCTCTCGGTTTCTCTGTGTTTAATAAATCTCCCCCCCCCTCTCTCTCTCTCTCTCTCTCTCTCTCTCTCTCTATATATATATATATATATATATATATATATATATATATATACAGGGTGGGCCAAAATAAGGGTGCTATCTTTAAATTTGAATAACTTGAATTTGAATAACTTCCACAAAATAAAAGTTAAACTCACCAAACTTTATGTGTGTGTAGACTGACCCTTCCGAGATTTTTTGAAATAAACAAAACAAATTTTAGCCGAAAAACACTTCTTAAAACTTACAAAAACTAAAGTATTGTTTTTTACACTGTTTTGAGTTTTTTAAGCAAAAATAATGTTTTCTAAATGAGGGTACGTTCCTTAGGGCTAATACGGCTCATGCTTGCTTCGGAAGGGGTTGTTCGGATCGAGGGTCGTGTTCCCCCGATTATAAACGTGTTCAGTAAATCAAGCAATGTTGCATGCAAAGACAGAGTAATAATTAACAAACAAAATGAAGTAGTTCAAATAAGGTTTATTGAACGTGTGTACGTGGAATGATGAAGTGTGTGATGTATGCATGTGTGTCGATGGAAAAACAGTTCTTGAAAAGGTATAAGAAGAAATGAATCCGGCGTGTGGAAAGTCTTTGAAAGCCGTATACAAAGAAAACGAGTTGAGAACTCTTACCATTGTTTGCCCACGTGTTGACGGAAGAAACGTGTGTTGGTAGTTGTTTTGCTGAGACCAGTTCAAGAGAAAAGCGTGAGACGAAGCGCTAGTGTATTAGCGTCGTTCTGTCGACCAGAGAAGAGAGAGAGAGAGAGCGCTGGTGCCAGCATACTTCTGTCGAGGCTGGTCGGTGAAGAAAAAGAGAGAGAATTTCCGTTTTGCACCGGCTCTTATAGTCCGAAGGGCAGATAACTCTGGTGTCGCTTTACGGCGCCACCTGTCGGTGAAAAAGCGCCACCTACCGGCAAACCGGTGTAGTTATGTTTTGAAAGGAGGAGGTCCTTTACTTATTCTATAAAAAAAAATTTTAAAAATCAATAAATAAAAAAGTTATAAATTTTTAAAAATAGGACTCTTATTTTTGCCCACCCTGTATATATATATATATATAGCAAAAAATAAGGTGCAAATAAAATTTTATTAGTATTCAATGTTCAAGCAAAGTACTTTGGATACACTTTTCACTGTCATCTACTGCATCGATAGCAAACAAATTTCCGGCCTGGATAACTTTTTCGTTTTTGGACTACCATTCACCACCTGGATTGTTTTTTAATCAACCTCTTTGATATCTTTCTTGAAGCTGTTTTAAACTTTATGACTTGGATGAACTGTATAAGTTTAACAAAAAAGTATGTTTTGGGCCGATATATTTGATGTTTTATATACTTTTATGTATTTTTTATATATATTTTTTTATATATTTTCAAAGTTTAATTTTATTACCTGCAGTAATGTCATTGCGGTAATGGTCCTCTGAGGAGAAGATAAGGACTTTAAAGTACTTTGCTTGAACATTGAATTCTAATAAAATTTGATTCGCACCTTATTTTATTCTTTCACTTTATCCAGTGCTATTAATGCTCTATCCAGTATATTGAGCTTCAGTTTTATCCGGATTTTCACTAATTAAAGATAAACGAATATGGTCGAAACCATCGACCGAAATATCTTGGTCCAGTTTTAATGCTGTGTTTGTGTCGTTATTTCTACTAGCATGTTACCTTGCTTGTCCACATTTCCATAACCAATTATATATATATATATATATATATATATATATATATATATATATATATATATATATATATATAAGGTAATACAACAAAAGATATAAGAGGCAACTAATATCTTTACTTTTCACTAATTAAAGATATTAGTTGCCTCTTATATCTTTTGTTGTATTACCTTATATATATATATATATATATATATATATATATATATATATATATATATATATATATATAATTGGTTATGGAAATGTGGAAAAGCAAGGTAACATGCTAGTAGAAATAAAGACACAAACACAGCATTAAAACTGGACCAAGATATTTCAGTCGATGGTTTCGACCATATTCGTTTAGAGATGTTGCTTTATTGAACAAAACCTAACATTAGTGAGAGGAGGAGTAAGAGTAGGAGTAGGAAGATTAGTGAGAAAGGAGGAAGGAGATAAAAAACAAGGTTGGTGACAGAATAAGAATAAGCGGCAGCACGTGGACAAATAAATTGAATTTTAAAAAAATGTGGTGGACTGAATAAATTAGGAACACGTGATGGGAATAAAGATGAAACAATAAAAAATGGTAAAATAAAAATATAAATCAATAAATAAAAATAATAAAAAGAAAAAGAAAGGGGAAAGAAAAGAGAAGAAAAAAGAAAAGAAAAGGAAGAAATTAAACGCGTAGGATCAATGTTTCTGGAATAAAGATTATACATATCGTATTTTTTTAAATTATATTCATTTAATATAATTTTGGCTATAATCTCAGAGATGTTGTAAAAATCCGGCCTTTGTTGAATGTTGTTATTGCATCGGTTGTGTCTTTATTTTCACTAGCATGTTACCTTGCTTGTACACACACACACACACACACACACCCACACACACACACACACACATACACACACACACATACAGGGTGGGCCAAAATAAGGGTCCTATCTTTAAATTTGAATAACTTGAATTTGAATAACTTCCACAAAATAAAAGTTAAACTCACCAAACTTTATGTGTGTGTAGACTGACCCTTCCGAGATTTTTTGAAATAAACAAAACAAATTTTAGCCGACAAACACTTCTTAAAACTTACAAAAACTAAAGTATTGTTTTTTACACTGTTTTGAGTTTTTTAAGCAAAAATAATGTTTTCTAAATGAGGATACGTTCCTTAGGGCTAATACGGCTCATGCTTGCTTCGGAAGGGGTCCTTTACTTATTCTAACAAAAAAAATTTAAAAAAATCAATAAATAAAAAAGTTATGAATTTTAAAAAATAGGACCCTTATTTTTGCCCACCCTATATATATATATATATATATATATATATATATATATATATATATATATATATATATATAAGATTATCTGATTGTGGAAATAATTATATATATATATATTAATTAATCAAGTTCAAATATATAGACAAAATGAACATGAAACCAATATTTTTCGAAGTGCTCAATAGCATTTATAAAATTAAATAAACACTTATACAGTCGATACCAATTAATCTGCGGAATTATTGACGTCGACTGTACCAGTGTTTATTTAATTTTATATATATATATATATATATATATATATATATATATATATATATATATATATATATATATATATAGGGTAATCTCCTAAACTAATGAATGAATCAATCATTATGAAGTTTGGAATATTTATTCTAGGCAACACGGTGAGTAACAGGAGCACATTATTTTTTTGTAAATATTAACATTTAGGGAATGCATATATATATATAAAGTTTATTTTATGAATCGATCATTATGACTTTGGGAATATATATTCTTGGTAATCCAGTGATTAACATGGGCACATTATTTTTTTCTAAACTTTACCATTTAAGGAGTGCGCCGATTCTGAAATCGCACAACCGCCTAAAAAGTAGAATTTCATTTTTTTGTGAAGGAGGGGTGTTATTTAGTGGAGTGTCGTCATCTACTTTTAAATGTAGATATAATTTTATAGGATTGACATCCTCTGATTTTTTATCAACAAACGGCGTTAGCAGAGAAACCAGAAACCAATCCCAAATTCACTTCAACAAAAAAGCTAAAAACTGAGGCCATAAAAATCGGCTCCCATGAGCAGTCTCACAAAAAGGCGCAAAAAAAAAAAATAGCTGTCACGTGACCTGCCGCCAACTACGTCGGCCAGACCACTGGTCAAACAATGTAAAAGCAGACCGTCGCGCCAATTTCCACGGACGCACGCCAACCCACGGACGCACGCATGCATACAACCACTGTCACATACACGCGCGCACACCTTATATATCGCACGCGACCACACACTTACCCACACATACACACACTGTTGACAAAGACGCACACACAAATGCCTACACGAAATGTCAAATCTCAACTCACGTGCACGCAAATACATTCGTACAACGACGCACACACATATGCACTCATAAATTAAAGGCACAAACATTTTGTTATTTCCCCAACGGAACAATTTAAAATGAACAATGAATTCCTGTATTTTGTAAATATATAAATAGTGTTTATTTAAATATTCTTTTTTCTTCCATTCATCTTTTATTCATGCATGTTTTTCCTTGTTTTTATCTCTTAAAAATTTTTTTTTTTTTACTGTTTTAAACATCTCTTTAACAATTTAAATGTAAGCATGGATCTTAGCATTTACTTACTGTTACGTAAACACGAGTTATCTCCCGTTGACTTAGTGACTCCCACCGTTCATTTTGTGTTTCAAAAGTTTTATTGTGTGTAATAAAAGTTTAAAAGATTAAAAATATGTTTGGTCCAAGAAATAAACAAGAAAAATTATGGCCGTTAGCGATTAAAATATTAAAGTTTAAAATTCCTTTACTTTGCAACAGACAAAAAAGAGACAAAAAATAAAAAAATAATTGAGATCGTCATAGAGTGCACCTTTCTTTTCTTCGGACTCTTTCTTTAAACTTGGACCCTTTTACAAACTTAATGTTGTGTTGGACTTTACAAAAGTGATTATTTGACTTGGAAAAAAAAGGGGCACTAATTTTGGATATATATTTTTATTCGGATTTTTCTTGTGTGCTAGGCTGGACAAATTATGTGGGAAGGAGACAGGAAGTTATTATTTTATGAAACAAAAGTCTTTTACTTCCCCTACCCGCATCTTGAATCGTTAGAAGTATAGCAAAATTTACATTTTCAGAGAGAGGGGAAAGGGAAGTGAGGCTAGACAAGACAAGACAGATAGAGAGAGGGAGAGAGAAAAAACAGGAAAAGAGAAAAAAATAAAGTGAGAGAGAGAGAGGGGGGGGGGAGGGGGAGAGAAATAAAATCGATCCAAGGCAGAAATCGATATTTTCTTATTTAAAAAAGCACATTTAAGCAGAAATCTGCTTATTCGGAATTTTTAAAAAGTGGAGTTACGCTTTACCTGAATTACAAATAAACAAAAACAGGATTCCACTAAAAAGTGGAGAACTGACATTCGTGCTTTTTAGTGGAATCCTGCTTTTGGTTTTTCATCCTGTTATCAGAAGCGTGAATCTGCTGCAAAATCATCCCTCAAAAACCTCTCGGAACATAATCTACTTATTCCCCAAAGTCATCAACCTAAACACGTTGAACGTCATCCAAACCCGGAGTTGAAATGAGCCTTTGAAAAAGATGTCAAACATTGCATTTTGGATTCTATTAATCTGATTTTAATCAAGAAGAAACATTTAACCACTCGCCTTAAAACCCATTTCATCTTGAAGACCCCCCCCCCCCCATATATATATATATATATATATATATATATATATATATATATATATGAGAAAGGAAGGATGAAAGTAATCCGACGTAATGGGAAATAAAAAAGGAAAAACCAAGAGATATTTTTTTTTTTTATATATTCATCAACCTTTCGTCTTTATTTGTAAGACTTCCTCAGGATGATAATTTTAAGAAAAATGTCATGCAAGTACATCATGTCTACCCAATATTTCGATGTACTTGCATGACATTTTAAAAAAAAATATCATCCTGAGGAAGTCTTACAAATAAAGACGAAACACTGATGAATATATAAAAAAAAAATATCTCTTAGTTTTTCCTTTTTCATTTCCCATATATATATATATATATATATATATATATATATATATATATATATATATAAAACAAGGATATTGCTTTTCGAACTTCAAACTCTGCCAGGAATCATCTCAACCATGTAATTGAACATTTCACCTTCGTCCGGATTAAAGAAATATTAATTTCTCAGCGACCGGCACCCATCTCCTCCAAAAAGATTAACTTTTTGAATCGTTTTTCATTCAAAGAAACTTTGGTCATTCCAAGTCAAAACATTATCTATTTTCATGCCAATGTCTAGACATTTTTTTAAAATTTACTCTGATTTCAAAACTGTATGCACTCCAAATGAGAACACGATTCCTTTTTTCCTATCATTCTTTTGTTTATTCACCCCTGCTTTTGTTGTGCCTATTTTATTAATATCCCCTTTAAAAAATTATACATTTTATACAAACTTCTATGTCGTTGTTTCTTCCTCATGTTGTTTTTATTGAGATTTTCTCTGAGACACAAAACGGAATATGTGAATGGATAACCACTTGTTCATTTTTTAGTGACAGTAAACTACAACGTTACTGGTGTCTCCCATGCTTGACCCTGTCACAGTAAACTACAATGTTACCGGTGTCTCCCATGCTTGACCCTGTCACAGTAAACTACAACGTTACCGGTGTCTCCCATGCTTGACCCTGTCACAGTAAACTACAACGTTACCGGTGTCTCCCATGCTTTACCCTGTCACAGTAAACTACAACGTTACCGGTGTCTCCCATGCTTAACCCTGTCACAGTAAACTACAACGTTACCAGTGTCTCCCATGCTTGACCCTGTCACAGTAAACTACAACGTTACCGGTGTCTCCCATGCTTGACCTGTCACAGTAAACTACAACGTTACCAGTGTATCACATGCTTGACCCTGTCACAGTAAACAACAACGTTACCAGTGTATCACATGCTTGACCCTGTCACAGTAAACTACAACGTTACCAGTGTCTTCCATGCTTAACCCTGTCACAGTAAACTACAACGTTACCAGTGTATCACATGCTTGACCCTGTCACAGTAAACAACAACGTTACCAGTGTATCACATGCTTGACCCTGTCACAGTAAACAACAACGTTACCAGTGTATCATATGCTTGACCCTGTCACAGTAAACAACAACGTTACCAGTGTATCACATGCTTGACCCTGTCACAGTAAACTACAACGTTACCAGTGTCTCCCATGCTTAACCCTGTCACAGTAAATTACAATGTTACCGGTGTCTCCCATGTTTGACCCTGTACCAGTAAACTACAACGTTACCGGTGTTTCTCATGCTTGACCCTGTCACAGTAAACTGCAACGTTACCGGTGTCTCCCATGCTTGACCCTGTCACAGTAAACTACAACGTTACCAGTGTCTCCCATGCTTAACCCTGTCACAGTAAACTACAACGTTACCAGTGTATCACATGCTTGACCCTGTCACAGTAAACAACAACGTTACCAGTGTATCACATGCTTGACCCTGTCACAGTAAACAACAACGTTACCAGTGTATCATATGCTTAACCCTGTCACAGTAAACTACAACGTTACCAGTGTATCACATGCTTAACCCTGTCACAGTAAACAACAACGTTACCAGTGTATCATATGCTTGACCCTGTCACAGTAAACAACAACGTTACCAGTGTATCACATGCTTGACCCTGTCACAGTAAACAACAACGTTACCAGTGTATCACATGCTTGCCCCTGTACCAGTAAACTACAACGTTACCGGTGTTTCTCATGCTTGACCCTGTCACAGTAAACTGCAACGTTACCGGTGTCTCCCATGCTTGACCCTGTCACAGTAAACTACAACGTTACCGGTGTCTCCCATGCTTGACCCTGTCACAGTAAACTACAACGTTATCGGTGTCTCCCATGCTTGACCCTGTCACAGTAAACTACAACGTTACCGGTGTCTCCCATGCTTGACCCTGTCACAGTAAACTACAACGTTATCGGTGTTTCCCATGCTTAACCCTGTCACAGTAAACTACAACGTTACCGGTGTCTCCCATGCTTAACCCTGTCACAGTAAACTACAACGTTATCGGTGTTTCCCATGCTTAACCCTGTCACAGTAAACTGCAACGTTACCAGTGTCTCCCATGCTTGACCCTTGAAAATGTTTCCTCTGAAATTTATCCTACGATTTTGTTGTACGCGAAATTTACTTTATTTCTCACTAGCCAATATTCATTTGTTATTGTTGTACGATGTTAGTGACAATACAATAACGTATTTCACTATTGTGAACTTGCATTCGTGTGCATTCTACTACGTGGTCGTCTGCTTATTGTCTTTGTCCGGATTCGGTGCTTGATTTCGACATTGGCCTTAGTGTCAATCATGTGGTCTCAGTCAGTGCTATAACAAAAGGATTCCCCTTCCAAATAAAAGTACAATTTTAAGTTTTAAAACAAGTAACAATATTTTGTAACACTTGGTTTACCGAACGACAGGCTTGCAATCAGAACGACAGTCACCTCCAACTAAACACAAAACAACAGACTAGTCTGATTGAATTCCTGACTGCACCCAGAACAAAAACATTTCTCTTACCTGTTTTTGCTCGACTATACATAAATAATAATTTGTAATTTGGAGCAGACCACACAACAAGCCAACTCGAAAAAGTTTAATCTATAGACATAAAAACCGACTGACTAAAAGCATAAAAACCGACTATTATCTAGTGTGGACATTAATTCTATAGGATTTCAAGTGGGTTAATTTCTCCGCATGAAACCCTCCCCCTTTTCAAATAGCCATTATTTTTTCAATTACTTAATCCGGCCGAGACAATCTATATTATAAAACTTTTTTTATAATTACCGAAAAATCAAATTCAGCAAAGGGAATAACTTATTTTTAATTGAATAATATGCAACGAGTTGTTACAATGAAAATTATGTTTCTTTTTCTGTATAAGTTTAAAAATGTGTAAACAAATAAAAATTAAAAACTGAAATGACTTCACTGTATCTTGAGCAGAGAGAGAGATTAAATTGAAGATTCAAATTTAGACACATTCTGAGTTCTCTCCCTTCAGGATTCTGGATCTCATTACTTGTGTTTATAAATAAATAAAAAAATACAAGATATATTTCTTTCACATTTGAAAGCGTGATCGTCAGTAAGAAGTCAGGGTTCTAAATACTTGGATCCGGGGTTTGAATTATTCAACCGGTGGTATGGTTACATCATCCATACTGGCGAGTGTAAGGTAATACAAAACATATATATGTCTATGGATATTTAAAAAAATATTTATTTATTAAAATAATCATATACATATATATATATATATATATATATATATATATATATTGGACGCTCACCAATAATTGAGTGGAAAATAATACAACACGCGAGTACATGTAGAAATTTAGATGACCTGTGTAGATTATGTCTGAATGAGAAATTTGAAATCCTAAACTTTAAAGACCCCCAAAATCTATTAAACTGTAGAAGTAAGATAGCAAACAGCTGCCTCCACAGAATTTACCTTAGGCTAACAATACATAAATAAATAAATAAACAGGCAAATAAGTAAAAAAAAAACTAAACTAAAACCTAAAAACTTAAAAACTAAAACCTAAAATAGAAATACAAGGAACCATGTGTAAAAATAATGTCACCCATCCCATTATATTGACACAACAAAGAAATCAGAACAATAGAACAGAATATAGGAAGTAACACTAACTGAACTTTTATGAGAAGTCCAACGATTGGCTAAGAGAACAACAAAGAATCTGATTGGTTAATTAGCTAGTCGTGTATATAAAAACACCTGGCAAAACTAACTCCATGCATTTTAGCCTGAAGATTCCCCCGAGGATGAAACTCGGGAGCCTCTGTGTAGCTTAATTGCCATAAATATATTTTCATAACTTACTACCTTGCTCTACTTATGTATTGAGCACTGTTGAAGTAAATACTGAAAATTGATACATAAAAAAATTATATCCCTATTAAAATTATATGCTGCTTATATATATATATATATATATATATATATATATATATATATATATTTTTTTTTTTTTTTTCACTTATAAAATAGATCATTCAGTGAAGACCGGGGTTGTGCCAATAAAAACAAGCTCGATGATACTCGATTACAGAGTACAGAGCATTTATATGCGATTTTATGAAGGCTTACCAAAGCATTCCTTTCAGGACACCAATGATCACCATTAAAGATTTTTTCTTACAAATATTATTTATTCAAATCAAATCATTTGATTTGTATAAATAATATTTGTAAGAAAAAATCTTTAATGGTGATCATTGGTGTCCTGAAAGGAATGCTTTGGTAAGCCTTCATAAAATCGCATATATATATATATATATATATATATATATATATATATATATATATATATATATATATATATATATTCAGTCTATTTCGAATGATTGCATGAAAAATTATTTTCAAATCTTGTAGCTTTTATTTGTATGATTATTTTTAACATATAATCTGAAATTAAACAATTGTTTGTTTTTTTCACACGTTTTGAAAAGGTTATACTCACTAACCTTTGACCTCATCGGATTTAAACGTAAAAATAGAAATTTGTTCAAATTATGTAACTTGACGTAATTACACTATTGTGAACTTGCGTTCGTGTGCATTCACTATGTGGTCGTCTGCTTATTGTCTTTGTCCGAATTCGGTGCTTGATTTCGACATTGACTTTGCAATCAATATATCCTAAAATCATTGATTCATGAAATGCAAATTAAAAAAAAAAATGAAAATTCCGAATAATCTTGTCCGTTTCTTCAATTCTCTTGAACCCTAGCTCAGTTAAGAATAATCCCGACAAGCACCGTTTTATGAAATTTAGGCTAGTTTTTAGTTGCAGAAAGCCAAAATAGTCTATAATCTTGTATGCTTATTTTATTGGTGACCACTTACTCAGGCTAAAATCCATTCGAGGATAAGAGTTAATGAAATTGTCAATTGGATGATGAACAATACTATGAGAGGATTGGAAACGATAGGGGAAAGGGCAGACTTTGATTATTTAAGAGGACGACTCATCAAGTATTTGCTGGCATTGAGCTTGAAGAAGACCATGTTGTAGTCAGCAGGGAAGTAGTCCCGTGGTGTTGTGTTCCACAGATGAGGATTTCTTGGAAAGAAACTTTGTTCATGGAAGTTCAGTTTGGTTTTAGGTACACAGAGGAAGACAGGTAAGTTCTTTGCAGTGGTGGTGGTTAGGCAAGTTCTTGCTGTGAAGGTTTTACAAAGGTGGAGAGCAAGGATTGGAGCTCCTTTTTTGTTTTAATAAAAACATGTTTTTATTGCTCTCTTGTCTGAATTGTTAAGTTACGAAAGATTCAGACTGACAACATCGAGTGTGCCGTTTCGATTCTAGAATTAAATGAAACTAAAGAATATATTTCCCCTTTTTTAAATATAATAAAATATAAGTGAAGGAGTTGTGAAATTCTCTCTATATCTAGATCTATCTTTGTTTAGTTTACCATTTTTTAAAACTCTGTTCACACACTTCATTGAAGGCTGGAAAAAAGAAAATATTTTCGAAAATTACTTATAGAATATTCTAACAACAAAAAAACGAAAAAAGAAATTGAGATTTCCCTTGCTTCTAAAATTGTCCAAAACACTCAGTATGAAATAATATGTTACACATTTCTTTGTTTATTCACCCACTTGTGTGTTTATGATTTTCCATCGATTTATTACACCGGTACATACATACATACATACATATATATATATATATATATATATATATATATATATATATATATATATTTAATATTTATTAAGTATATTAAATTATTTTTACAGACGCCAGCGTTTCAAGTTTTTGCTATCATCAGTGTAGGAAGTGATAATTTCAGACGGTCGGAGGATTCGAACCCCAGTTACAGAATCAGCCTAGACTCTGCAAGCTAGTGCTCTAACCCCACGGCCACCGGGGAATTATCACCTAAATAAGGAAAATTAAATTCTATTTGTACCTAAGAAAGTGGGCAACAGACAGTCGGCAATCGAGATGGCTCAACGAGCGTTGTCGGAACCTTGCGTAAAGCTAAGTGACAGTCTATTTTAAACTCCCTGAACAGGGCTTAACTTTAATTTCTTAAAGGGGCATTATGACAATATTTATTAAGTAAATATCAAATTATTTTTACCTACAGATGCTGGCGTTTCAAGCTTTTGCTATCATCAGTGTAGGAATAGAAGGATTTTAACTCCGGTTACAGAATCAGCCTAGACTCCACAAGCTAGCACTCTAACCCCACGGCCATGTATATAAGTAAGAGAGCAGAAATAACAGTGAGCGACAGATACAGATGTTCCTCATCATTTAAATTTGTACTGTTTTTTACTAGACAGTTTTTCTTTCTCTCTGTTTTTCTGACATTGACAAACACCTGGAATTAAAATATATTACGGATTGTATGCTTTATATTTTCATTTTTTTATGGGTTTAAAAATATGCCGTATTATTATAACAAATAATAAAAATAGAATTGACATATATTACAATTTTTGTCGATTTTTAAGAAAAGTTATCAGAAAGAAAGGGTGAAAGAAACAAATAGGCAACAAATAAATGTTACCAAAGGCAATAAAAGTTACTTTTCTACCTACCTGCCTAATTTGTTTTTGTGTTTTAAATAATTTTAAACTGTTTTTATTGGAGTTTAATAATTCGTCCAAATCTGAGTGTGTTACAATTACATTTTCAAGATGGTGAAAGCAAACTTTCCTGAAGTTTGTTTAATGGGGGTCTTCGTCTTTTTGCGTGAAAAAAACAAACAAACAAATAGTCAACACATACCTGTTCCAAACGCCTTAAAATTTACTTTTCTACCTAATTGAAAGGAGGAAAGTATAAAACCAAAAATTATCAAACTTCGGAGACAGTCGCTAAACATCTGTCAGCCATGTTTGTTTTTCAGTCTAACGTAATATATTTGACCGAACTTTTTGATTGTAAATAAAACCCGCTTTAAAATACTTTAAAATACAAATAAAAACAGACTTATCCAGGTAGGTAGAAAAGTAACTTTTATTGCTTTTGGTAACATTTATTTGTTGCCTATTTGTTTTTTCTTTTCCACTTTTGTTCCTGTTCACTTTTCTTAAAAATAGACCCTTATTTTTCCATTTTCACTTTTTGCACTAACACCGGTCGAAATGTGTGATGTAAGATTTGGATGCTATAAATGAGTTGACATGTTCAAAATAACCAAAAAAATATTTTCCTGCTCTCTTGCCGTGACCAGTTGTTACAGCAGCAGATACAGATATTCTCAATGTCTTATCCTCGTCATTTTAATTAGTTCTTTTTTCTAACATTGACGAACGCCTGTCTTGGTGTCACTTGACATATGTGTATATTCCAGAGAGCTTACTGCTTTATCATCGCTACTTCCTTTGCTTCTTCAAGGTCGTCTGAATCTATGTAGCAGTGACTCTCTCTCCTTTTTTTCTGTTTTTCCTCTCCCTCTTTCTCCCTTCTCTATATCCTTCCTCTCTCTCTCTCCCTTCTCTCTCTACTTTCTCTTTCTTTCTCTCTCCTTCCTCTTTCTCCATTCTCCCTCCTTTCTCTATCTCTCTACTTTCTGTCTTTGTCCCTGTCTCTCTCTATTTCATCTCTCTCCCACCCCCCATTTTTTCTCTGTCTTTCCTCTCCCTCTTTCTCTGTTCTCTATATTCTTCCTCTCTTTCTTCTCTCCGTATATCCCTCTTCTTTCTCTCTTTTCTATCCCTCCCCTCTCTCTTCCCCCCTCTCTCTCTCCTTCTCTCTATCCTCTCTCCCTTCTCTTTCTCTCTCTCTTCTCTCTGTCTTTCTCTCTCCTTCCTCTTTCTCTCCACTTTCTGTCTTTCTCCCTTTCTCTCTCTCTGTTTCATCTCTCTCCCCTCTCTCTCTCACGAGTGAAGCCTTGATGATTTCCTATTCTTACACATTATTCAAATGTCATCCCTTAAATATATTATATATATTCAGAACTATTTTTTATTGTAATTCTTCATAACGGCGACATTAAAAACATACTCACCACTCTGACATCGGTGCAACAGAATGCGTGTCAATACCCGCTAAGTAGGTTATTTTATGTCTTTGGAAAACTTCTCATACTCACAAATTAACGGATCTGCACGAACATTTTACCAAAATCTTTAGATTGACTTATGTGTATACTAGAGGGAACTTCGCCACATGCTTGAAAACATAATTCTGACACATATCACGGTCTTGGGCCAGTCTTACAGCTGCCAAGAGTGGCATACCAGTCGCAACCCTTATCTGGTCGTCCAACCTCTTTGGTGGTCGTTCTCTTGATCTTTTTTTAATAAAATCTTCTTGATATGATTTCTTTCCATAGCTGGAGTCTGGTAGCCGGGAAACATGACCAAACATGTTCATCTCTTTTTTCGAATAACGTCGTTGATGGATCTGTTTATATGAAGCATCTTTCTGATATCTGAAGTTCTTAGTCTATCTTGCAAAGTTACTCCAAGATTAATTTATAAAAAATTAATTTCAAAGACATTGAGCTTTCTGTAATGATCTGCATGTTTCACTTGCATATACAGCAACAGGAACTACCAATGAATTGTAAAATCTTAACTTCAAAGGTGTTAAAATGCCATTCCTGCTTCATATCTTTTCTTTTAGACGTTCAAATGCAAAGATTACTATCCTTATTCTTCTGCTAACGTCAGGTGAGGATCCTGGAACCACTCGGCCAAGAAACACAAAATCTTCAGGGTTTTTTTTCAACCATTTTGTTGTCCATTGTGATATTATGACGTCATTTATTTAAATATATATTTTATATTCCATGTCTATACCCCAATTGTCACTGCTTATCATTGTCTTTAGCCAGTCTTTCAGCTGTCAGCAACGGCATGCCAGTATCAACCCCATCTATTTGGTAGTCGTTGGGAAAAATATCCAAACCAAGTTAATCTTTTTTTTTTTAAATAACGCCGTTGGTACATATGTTAATATTAAGCTTATTTCTAATATCTTCATTTCTTCGTTTATCTCACAAAGTTACTACAAGGAGTTCTTGAACATTTCATTTTAAACAGAAACTTTGTTCATTCTAAACCAAAACATTATCCCTTTTCATGCCAATGTTTTGACATTTTTTAATTTTTAATTAGGTTATTTGTATTGTCATATTCTCTCCGGCTTTGTTGGAGATCGTGACAGTCCATTACTATAAGCTTAACTGTTTATGATTCTTGGCATAAAATAAACACTAGAGAATTTTATATCAGCATTGATTCTTTTATTAATGCGCAGGTTAAGGAGCATTATCCACACTGATGGGCCTCTGTCTAGGTAGCTGCACGCATGTCAGATTTCACTCTACTCTCCAAGAAACTGAAAATCAACTGCAGAAAGTTTCCACGCTATGCAATCCCTCTGCAGCCGTTCTTTCCAAGGCAACTTAGGCCTGCCATTCCCCTGCTTACTAGGGACTTCCTAATCTCAAGCTATGTCACCACACGAGCATTCCACATGTGTATATCAACATTGGTATGATATATAAAGGAAAGTCGTAATTCTGTGTGTATGTCCGGTAAAGGTAAAAACTACAAAAGATACATTTACTAACCTAATATTGTGACCCTAACCTGGCTATGATAAAAAAAAGGTAAAAAAATACTGTAATATTAATTCATGAGGTTAGCAGACACCAAATTAGTGCATGGGGGAGGGGTTAAAAAGTGTACATTTTTTCATTCTTACTGATAGTTGTTTCAAAAACAACACTGAATTTAGGTCAAACAGCCAGCTTTATTTTCCTTTTTCCTTCTTGCTTTTTTCTACAGAGATGTGAGTAGCCAATAGCAAAAATAGCTCAAATTGAGTTGAATTTCCCAACCTGGGGGCCACGGTACCCTGTGTGTGAAGAGAGGGCAGCACAAAACACAAATCTTTTTCCTAAACAATTTCAGTTTTAACTAAGAAAGTCAAAATTAAAATAAAGACACCAAGTGCGTATGTGAGCGGAAGAAACAGGAAGTCATTCTTTGATGAAACAAATCACCTAACTCCCCTACCCCACACATGAATTGCTTGAAGTCTTAGCCTTCATGACAGAATTAACATTTTCAGTTTTCAGAGAGAGAACTGCTATGAGAGGGGAAAAATCAGCTTTTTCTTATTTAAAAAAACAAAAGTATGAGAAGCTGTTCTTTTCTGGATACAAAAAAGCGGAGAACTCACATCCCTGTTTTTATTATATTGAACCAGTTGCACGAAGGAGAGAGAGAGAGAGAGAGAGAGAGATAGAGATCTTAAAAGAAAGATGTTATACATATTATTTTAAAATTTAATTTGTTATCCCGGTTTGGTTTGGATTGTTTTAGGGCATATCAACTATCCATGGGTGATTTAATGCCAAATAAAGTTGTCAAATGGAATCCCAAGGTAGAATAATTATTTATATTCCTACTCTTGGAAAAACATTACTCTTAGGACATTTCACAGGCGGTACCATCATTACTGAAGAACAGTGAAACTAAGCACCCCAAGGAAGCACACCATCAGTGACACCACTCCCAGAATACATTACCCTTCGAAAACATTACTCCTTGTCAAATATAATTCTATAGGTAGGATAATTATTTATATTCCTAGAATACATTGCTGTCAGAATACACTGCTTTCAGAATACATTGGTCTTTTCACAATCAGAAGTGGAACACTGATCTTAGAAAACATTACTCATTGAAGACATTAATCTTTGGCATTGGTAATCTTCTTTGTTCTCAACATGATTGACCCTCAACCACCGCCTTCTAGTATCAATTTGGGAGGAAAAATAAATAGGAGAAATAAGGTTTTGATTTTTGGAAGAATCAGATTGAATAATACGGTTGGGGATGAACTTACAGATACTAGGACATGACGTGACCAGCCTATTGATCAGATCAGACCTCTCCATGATTCCAGACAATGCGAGGTAGTTTTGCGAGTTAGATATAAATTATTTCTAAATTGTAGAAAAATTGAATTTATTATTTCGGTTCTGTAGAATAATAATAAACATGAGTTTGAACAAAATCTCTAAGCGTAGTTTAAACTCAGGCAATGTCGATTACATCTGCTAAAGTTAAAATCTGGACAGTATAGGGAAATGTGTTTAGAACAAGAGACTCTGATATGGCCACATTGAAAGAATGGATGAGAGTTATTGGGTTAATAGATGTAGAACAGTTGAAGTAGCAGGTTCAGTTTTGGCAGTGGAAAACCAAGGAGGTTTTCCACAGCCGAAACTAAACCTGCTACCTCAACTGTTCTACATCTACATGTGAGGATGTGATAAGAATGGACTTGAGAGAAAGAGGAATAAATAAAGACTTGGCCAGAGATAGGGTAGTTTTGAAGTCAATTTCTTAGAGCTGTCCAATGCATGCCAGCATGTAAAATGAAAGTTAAAGTGAATATGATGATGATGATGATGATGATACTCACTTTTCTGAGCATAAAAATAAAACACAAAAATGGCTAGAACAGTCAAAGAAAATTATTCATAAATTGTTGTGTAACATATGTTATACAACAAGTTATTGTATATGAAACAAACTGCACCTACTCAGAATGCAGTTACATCATTTTATTTTTCTATTTTTTTAAATTATACAGAAAAAGAAAGAAATTTTTAGTTGTAAGGGAGATCTCTTTTTATAGTCTTCAATTAAACATACAAGTTTTTTCCTTGTTAATTTTTATTTTTCAGCCATAATTTAAAACTGTTTCCATACTACCAGTTGTCTGGACGGGTCTACATGATTTTAAAAATAAACTGTAGCAAAGTACGTTATTATATTGTCAATAACATGGTATAACAATAACCAATGAAAATTGGCTAGTCAGAATCAAAGTTTGATATGTCAGCTTAAATATACTTTTTAGGTACAACTTTTAAAAATCTCACACGATAACGTTAATTTATTTGTTATTGGATGTTCAGTTATTTTGTTTATTTGTTAAACTTTTGTAAATGATAAACTTGATTGAAATGTTTTGTTTTTGTGAAATGTTTTAGAAAATGTAAAATATGAATAAAAATGAGGCTATTATTTAAAAACAAAACACAATTTTCACTTAACAAGTCTAAAAGTAGAACATGCGTTTCACTTTCATTGTTTGACTCTAGTGTAAGTAATTTGTTATTTTTTTTTTTTTAAACAAAAAATGAATGCTCACGATTAAAAAAAATAAATGAATGCTCTTGACTGAAAAAATAAATAAATAAATAAATGAATGCTCTTGACTGAAAAAAAAAATCCCCCAAATCAGAGAAATATATGATTTCAATGAAATTTTTCAGTATTTATTAATTTACTAGCAGGAAGACCCGACGTTGCTCGGGATTGAATGACGATCACTACTGAGTACTTTTTCACTAGGCTCATAACACCATATTACTTTCTTTGTTTTTACTGTCCCCTCCTCCTATTTCACCCACTAATATCGTTGGAGAGAGCTAAAATGTTGGAAAAACGTCTGAATTAGTGTCTTATACATATGGTTTAAATTTCACTAAAATTGGATATACATATTTGAACTTTTAATCAATGGATTACTTAGAGGTAGGAGAACTTAGATATTTTGCATATTAAGGGTAACAGAGATTACGGACCACTTCCATTATCTTCCCCAGAAAATTTTATACCTATGATTAAATTTCATAAAAATAGGATAAATTTAAAGTTTTAAGAGGATTATGCCCTCATAACCCTGTTAGGGGTTCACTTAAAGATTCGGAAACACTTCCATTATCTTCCTCTGTAAATTTTACATAAGAATGCACTTTTAGATTTTATGTAAATTCTTTAGCTATACACAGACATTGAGTTTTATTTACTTGTCTTCGACAATGGCTACTCAATACTGCTACCATTCTCCCTCTCGGCCATTTATTTCTTTATTCCCAACCTTTCCCGTTATTTCTTCAATTTTCAAAGTGAAATGGAACAGGTAATATTTATTTATTATAAATATCACATTACCGAATTTTATCCTTTGACGAGAAGAGTTTTATCTTTAAAAATCCATGGATTAAGGATTAGTGTAACTCCTTGCATCTGAACTTTCGATGTAATAAAATTTGTATCAAGTTTAGGTAATTTTATGTAAGTTTTTATCTTCATCCTTCCTTCTTTAAAATTGAATGCTCTACTCAACGTATTGAGTTTGGCCTTTTGGCTAAGATCAAAGTGTAGTATCTGTTCCGATGGATACTGCACCCCATAGACTGGTATTATCTTGGCCTTCGGGGCTTGATTTACGCCAGTCTATGGGTCTGTCCTGTGCAGTTCTAGGAGGTCCACCCTCCCAGGCTTCGCCTCCCCTCTTTGGGGGAGGAGTAAGTTTATTGCTTACTGCCTGAGGCGCCCCTACCGGGGAATGCCGACGGGGCTGCACAGGCAATTTTTAAACCCCACTTTCCCGACCCGACCTTGGGTCACATCTTACTTGTGGGAGTAAGATAAAAACTGGCCTTGTGCCTAACTCCTGGAGAGGAGTAAATCAATACTCAACGTATTGAGCTTTACTTTATCACGATGGATCACTTTAACAATACTTCACTTATCGTTAATTCTATTTATATATATATATATATATATATATATATACTTTGAAATTTGAACGACAACCCCACACTTTTCATGACAGCGTGCCAACGCTTTTTCGTTCGACACCGGATTTGAATCATAACCGCTATTACAGCACGGCGGAGACATCGTACCACCAAGGACGTTTATCAAATTAACAAAGAAATAAGTTTCTTTATTCTTGTTTTTTGATGAGGAAAAAAAAAAAAAAAATGACTCAATACTGGTCACCCCTGAAGAAGGAATTTTATTCCGTAATCGATAGGATTAATGTAAAAAAAAAAAAAAAAAAAAAATTAATCTTGTATTGCTAATTTGGCTTATATTTCAATTTTATTATATACATATATATATATATATATATATATAATACGCTAAGGCAGTTGAATATTCATACATACTTTATCATCCTTCACACCCCTTTTAAAAGATGGGATCACCCGATCGCTGAAGATGCAAAGTAGAAAAATAATTTTTAAAATTTCATCTGATGTTGCCGTTGTGACGAGCGTAAAATTCGAATTTAAATACTTTCTTGGCCTTCGGCCTAGGATGGAAGTGTAGTCTCTGTTCTGTCCAAAGATGGTACAATAATACTGTGGGGTCAACGTTCGCACTGGATCTCCATAGAATGGAAATATGTCACAAACTTCTACAACAGTTTTCGACATTGTTATGGTGTGATGGTGACCTACCCTATTTCGTGACTATATGGACTCTTCTAGACATTATGTATAGAGGAGTTTACGATGAAGGATGAGCATTCTATCTGTAACATACTATTAAATGAAAACTCTTGTAAATATACGACCGTGTTGTTTTATTAATTATCAGCCCATCAAGGTCACAACAGAAATAGATCCCAATAAATGGATATACATTAACCAGAGTACTTAGATAAGTATATTTCAGTTTGAACAAAGGTGGTACAATGATATTGTGGGGTCTTCGCTCGTGCTGGACGTTCATAGAATGGATATAATTTTAACCACGGGAACAATATACAACAGATGCAGGATACAACTGTGGAATTTCCACGGGTCCCATTAGTAAATGAATGTTGATATAAAGTATCTATTTTATTAAAAAGAAATAAACTTGTAGATTTTGTTTTAGATTACTTCAATTAATTTACACCCCCTACATTTCAAGGACAAAATGTTTTGTTATATCCATAGTCGAAACTCACTGACCACTTTTACAAAGAGATAACACCCTGAAAGTGCAAAAAAGAAAAAAAGAAAGGTAGCTCTCGGTAGAAAGAAAAACAGTCTTCTCAAACCAAAACGGTCCGACTATGTCAGGTTTCGAGATGGACTTCATCTAGCACTTGAGATCCTCCAAAACACGGTTCTTACTGTTGACATGGCCTGATAGACATTTGGTTTGGTGTTTTTTTAACGGCATATCAAGCCCTTTCAGGTTATTTAATGCCGAATCCAGTCATTTTGGTAAAAGTTTTCATGCTTCAAGTTCTTTATATCTTCAAATATTTATTCATGTTGTTTGGTTTGGTTTGGTTGTTTTGTGAGGAAAATTATTTTTTTGTTTTTGGCTTTGCAGAACATGATTGATAAAAATTTTCTTTTGATATTTTCATATGAAATTATCTTCAGCATTTGAAAGGTAAGAAACAAAAGAATCATACCACGTAAGTTTTATTTACTCCTCTCCAGGAGTTAGGCACAAGGCCAATTTTATCCTACTCCCACAAGTAAGATGTGACCCAAGGTCGGGCCGGAAAGTGGGGTTGAAAAGCCAGCGCCCGAGAGGTGAGCACTCTGGCCATTGAAAAATTGCCTGGGCAGCCCCGTCGGCATTCCTTGGTAGGGGCGCCTCAGACAGTAAGCAATAAATCATACCACGTAAGTAGCGCTCGGTATTTGGAGCATAAACAGTGATAGACAAAAACTTTTAGACATTCATGACAGACTTGGAGATATGGTTGGATTGAAGAAAGAATTACGGATTTTATTAATGATTCCATGCATTTTAGGAATGGGGATGCTACCCCCCTTTTTAGGTCACCATGTACTATTACAAACTTAAGCCAGGTAGGCCGATGGACAGAACCTCTTATTGAGAGACTCTAATGTATATGAAAAAAAAAAGAAGAAAATAAAACAAACAAAAAAACACAAACAAATCAACTGTCGAAAAAAAAAATCA
Organism: Sepiola atlantica; assembly: GCA_963556195.1. Classification (NCBI taxonomy): domain Eukaryota; kingdom Metazoa; phylum Mollusca; class Cephalopoda; order Sepiida; family Sepiolidae; genus Sepiola; species Sepiola atlantica. The sequence continues at coordinate 30,799,998 of OY744542.1, forward strand.
TAGGTAACCAAGAGTGAAGCTAGCTGAAGAGTGAGGTTACGAAAAAAATAAAAATTTCCTTCGTGACCCTTTCCTTAGGTCTAATAACTTCTGTAGTTTGGTGACAAATTGACGAGTAACGCTCTTCAGTAGTGAGGAAGGTTTATATAACAACTGGACGCCACCCCCTACTGATATAAATTTTCTGCGATAATCGTCCTTCTTAGATGTTTGAAGAACCTCCTCAGTCGCCAGCAGCCACACTCTGGTAAGTCACCGCTCCTCCTATTTCCCACAGAACAGAAAGTTTCTATTTCTTATCTTTGTAACACTAAGACAAAATGCAAATGGCAATTGAAAAAGAAGTGAATTAAAATTTGATTAGGAATTTAAAAAATGGATAAACCCAACTCAAATTTTGGAAGTTTATAAAATGGAATAAGTTTTTTTTATTGAATGAGAATGATGAGAATAAAATGAAAATCGAAATATTTTTAAAAGAGCAGAACATGATTCATTTTAACATTTCACCCGAGTGGACTTTGATAGTTTGGTCGGTAATCTGTGGGAAAAGAAAACAGAAGATAATATTTTAGCACAAATGAAAAACAAAACACAATTGGCACATAAATATATATATATATATAGACAAGCTAACCCGACCCGGCGTTTCTCGTGTAATATTTATACTTTCATTAAATATAATAATTTATTAAAATTTTCACCTGAGAATAGGAATAACAAAGCAAATAATTATTTTCTATGGGAAAATTTTTTTTTTTTATCATTTGGATTATTCGAATTACTGTTCTCATTTTGGATGATATTGTCACAACGTTTCAGCCGATGTAACCGCCGACCTTCTTCAGATGCAAAGTGTTGAACTTGAGAATCTGTACAGAATTTAAAATGGAACCCTTTATTTAATCCACGGGGGTAGTTTGCTTTCATTCCGTCAGCCATGATCGGGTAGAAGTCTTAAGTAATTCCTAATTGTATTCTTAGTATCGCCCATACTGAGGATTGAACCTTCAACCTCTAGAAGACTCTCACTTAAAACTGATTATACTTAGCACCTATATCCATTGCGCCATGGGTCATTGAGAAGATTCAATCCTCAGAATACAATTACTAATTACTTAAGACTTCTATCTGGTCACAGCAGACAGAACGAGAGCAAGCTAACCCTGTAGATTGAATAAAGGGTTCCGTTCGAAATTCCATACAGATTCCCTGAGTTTGACAAGATGCACCTGAAGGTCATAGGTTACATCGACCAAAACATTGTGAGAATAACATCAAAGATGAGAACAATAGTCCGAATAATCTAAATAATACAAATTATCAATCCTCATCTAAAAAATTCTGAAACATAAAATTAGTCTATTTCACATATTTTGTCATCAATCGCTTTTTTTCTATAATTATAATTTAATTGATTTTGATATAAAGCTCTGTTCTCCTTTCAATTATGTTCTTAAAACAAAACAAAAAACAATTTAATTCGTATTGATTTTACCAATTTTCATATTTAATAGGATGGATATTTCATTTTTAAAGAGAAAGGCAATGACTTAAATAGGGCAAGAAAAAATTTCATACATTTTATTATTTATTTTTAATAAATACAATATAATTTTATTATGTTTTGGAATTTTTGAGATGAGGGTTGATAATTTGTAGAATTTGGTATATTCGGACTACTGTTTTCATCTTGGGTGTTTTTATCACAATGTTTTGGCCGATGTGACCTTCGACCGTAGCATGATCTCGTTCCATCTGCCATGACTGGGAAGAAGTCTTCAGTAATTTGCAATTCTTCGTATCACCTGCACTGAGGATTGAACCTTCAGATGACTATCACTTAGAACTGAATTTAACTTAGTACTATATCCACTGCGCCACGGGTCCTTGCGCACAATTCTAGTATGAATTTTGGGAGCTATAAACCTATTCTTGCTTTTGATCTAACTACTTATCACTATAGATCACTACTTAGCTTCTTTCCTTGGGCCGCTTGCCTTTGGAATTCCCTCCTTGCTCCGTTTCCCCGATGGTACCAACATGTAGAAATTTAAATGTAATGTTAACAAACATCTTGCTGTATAATTCCCCATTTAGGATCCCAATTGTCCCCTTACATCTCAGTCGTAATGTGCCTTGTTCGGGTTAAATAAAAAATTTTTTTAAAAAAGTTTACCCACCTTGTACTGCATAAGAGCTCAGCAGGCCTCACATGTTCATCAGCAAGACGACCGGGCAATGGTCACTTCCCATTTCATCTTTGTGGATTAAGCTGTCACACAATTTCGGGGTCAGTTTTTCAGAAATTACAAAATAATCCAAACGCCTGGAGAAAAAAAAAATGTATATATATATTTTTATACTAAAGCTGAGTTAATCAACGATTGTTTCTCTAAGAATTTTTTCCTATATATTTTAATCATTCCTTGGTATTGGGATTGAGTTATGGTTGAAAAGAACACCCCCCCCTAAAAAAAAAAACCCTTTTATTTTACTTGTTCTGATTAGCCGTAATTTGCAATTTACTTACCTCCCCTCTTAGTAAGTTTCTATTTATGACTCTCACTATGTTCTTGCCCCTCTAACTTCACCCACTCTTACTTTATACAGTATCTATAGCTTCCACTACCCCTTCTCTCTCTCTGTTTATTAACAGTCAAAGGTAATAAAACTAATTATAAAACAGCAAATTGGAATAGTCCATTACAACAAAAAAGGGGATATCACTTAAAAGTATTAATACTATTTAACCCAAAGCTGGAGAGAAAAGGAGAAATAAAAAGCGAGAGAAAAATAGACATAGCGAAAAGAAAGAGACTAATGGATTTTGCCTTTATTTAAAAAAAAAATTAAACTGGCTTTGCAAATTCACTTTTCCCCCAATTCAAATTATCTAACTTGAGCTGAATGGCCTCCTGGGACAGCATGCACCCTTGGCAGGTTCAGCATTTAAGCCGACTAATCAAATTTGATTCAGACTAGACAATTTTCATCTATTATTGTTGTACCATGTTATTGACAATAAACTAACATACTTTGCTACAATTTATTAAAAAAAATACTTAATCTGGTTTGACAGTTTGCTAATATAGTGTTGTGATGGGATAACCTGACTTCCCCATTCACAAAATAGATGGACTCGTCAGACTATAAGTACAACTACAGCGAGCAGTCGAATCATTCGAGTTAAGACACATGCAGTCTTAACCTTCTGTCTTACGTATTCTCTAGTTGGTCTGTCCTATTACATATTCTGTATTCTGTTAACATATGTATGTACAAGATATATATATATCCGGAAATAAATCTATTATTTTAAAGACCTTCCACTCGGGTTATTCGTCATTATATCTTCAACAAGATACATCATATAGGAAACCAGATTAATTTTTTTTAGAAATTCTTAAATAAACACCTAAAAAGAAAAATCAGCTATGGGGAATCAATGTTCCTTATTTGCTTTTATTTACCGCTCCAGTAAATCGTCCCCATAAGTAATCAAACTTGGTTTACTGCATGGAAATGGCTGTGTCTGAAGTTATAGATTAATTTGATCACATATTTTATGATGTTTTGTAATGCATGCTAATTTTTTCTCCTCCCGCTAATCAATAAATAGCACATCACCTATCTTCAGCATAGAAGTACTACAGAATATGTTGCTAACCATGTAATGTATTAGAAACAGTCTAGACTTTAGAGGAAGAGAAAGATAGTTCGTATTTTGGGGTTACTATGACATGTTTGATTGTATTCTTTCTGATGCTGGAGTCCCCTTGTCTTCAGAAGGTTCATGTTTTGAATAATTATAACTATATTAGTTCTATTTATATATTTATACCATAATTAACTCGGAATTCGTCAGACAGCACGGCCAGAAAAGAAGATGACGAAAACCATGGCACACAAGCGTTGGGGTTGAGGGGAGTGACACATGGTCTTACACGAGTATAAAAAAAGTAAAAACTAATCAAAAAGAAAAAGACAAAACTAATTAATAAAAAATAAAAAAAGACAAAACTAATCAAAATGAAAAAGACAAAATTGCTAAGAAACAAAAAGACAAAACTAATTGCTAAGAAACAAAAAGACAAAATTGCTAAGAAAGAAAAAGACAAAATTGCTAAGAAACAAAAAGACAAAACTAATCACTAAAAAAAACTAATCAAAAAGAAAAAGACAAAACTAATTGCAAAGAAATAAAAAAAAAAGACAAAACTAATCGCTAAGAAATAAAAAAGACAAAACTAATCACTAAAAAAAAACTAATCAAAAAGAAAAAGACAAAACTAATTGCAAAGAAATAAAAAAGACAAAACTAATCACTAAGAAATAAAAAAGACAAAACTAATCAATAAGAAACAAAAAGACAAAACTAATTGCTAAGAAAAAAAAAAGACAAAACTAATTGCAAAAAAAAAGAAGATAAAATTAATCGCTAAAAAAAAAAAAAGAAGCAAAACTAATCGATAAAAAAAATACAAAATTAATGCCATTCTCACCTCCAACTAAAGCCCCCCCCCCCCCCTACTATTCTTATACTGCAGAGCGCGATGGACACACATACATTCACTTTATTACAAACATAACTAGCAGGACTTGTGTCCCAGTATTGACGAGGAAAAATGAGGAACTAAAGAAACTAGTGCTCCATCTCTGAACCTCATATTATTTTTTGTTAGTTTTTTTTTTTACTTTGTGTAAATATGTATTGTCAATTTAAAAATGAAAGGTTTGCTGTTTATGGCTGTTCGGCTCCAAAAGCGGACACCAACCCAAATCGTATTTCATTAGTTGAAACTATAAAAGTTTATAAAAAAAGCCTAAAAAAAGAATCTTATATAAATAGAGATTCTGTCCGTCAGTCACAATTTTTTTAAAACAATAAATACATTGCGCAATTTGTCTCATTTCGAAGTGTATCAGATCTTAACTACTTTTAGAAATCTTTGACTCGTTAATCAATCAAGCGATAGTCCACCACCCCACAAATGCTAATCTTCTTTCTGACCGACAGTATGGATTTAGGCAAGCCTGTTCTACTGCAGATATCCTAACGATCATCTCTGAATGCATATACCATGCACTTAGAGTGGTAACCCTTGATATATCCAAGGTCTGGCATAAAGGTCTTTTCATAAAAATTAAATTGTATGGTATTACTGGATGAACATTTAATATAAGAAGATACTTCTTAGCTAAAAGAAAAAAACAGGTTGTCCTTGATGACCATACATCTAAACATGACATTAATGCGAGTGTCCCTCAGGGGTCGATCCTTGGACTTTTATTATTCCTGATATTTATAAATGACCTCCCTGATTCAATTGTGTCCAAGATGGGTATATTTGTTGATAATACCATGCTCAATTCTAGACATGTGGACAAAATGAATGCACACATATCCACGGCAATGTTTGAATCCTTAGAAAATGACCCTCAGTCTGTAGTGGAATAAGGATGTAAATGGATGGTAACATTTAATGCTACTAAGACAAAGCTCCTGTCCTTTAGCAATTATAAGAAACCTTTTCAACCACTAATTGCCATGGCTAATAGCATCCTACCGGAGAGTTCATCATTTAAACAGCTCAGCTTAACATTCATAGGTAACATGAATTGGAACAAATACATAGAAGACATTGCCAAGGCTGCTGCAAAGAAGGTAGGCTCCCTTTACCGGGCTAGAAAACTACTCACACCTGTCAGTATCCTATATCTCTACAAGCCACCATTCGCCTATGCATGGAGTATTGTTGTCACATCTGGGCTGGTGCACCATCAACTAGTCTCTCCCTATTAAACACGGTCCAAAAAAAGAGTTTCCAATCTAATAGGTCCCACATTGTCAATCAAGCTCCAACCCCTGTCCCATCACCACAATGTTGCATCCCTATGCTTGTTTTACAAATACTTCAATGGAATGTACTTCAATGAACTCATCGCACTGGTGCCTCCTCGGCATAAATACCCTAGATCAACCTGACAAGCAGCAAAATTCCACCCCTTCACTGTAGAGGTCCTCAGATGCCAGAAAGCTTTCTACTCTAATAGTTTCTTCCTTCAAACTGCCCGTCTTTGGAATCCCCCCCCCCCCCACCCTGTACTAACATGCAGAAATTTGAATGTAACATGAACAGACATCTCGCTTACGATGTCCCTGTAGGAATGGTCCCTAATTCACAGTAGGCCCTTACATTTCAAAAGTTTGCTGACGAATAAATGAGAACACAAATCTATTTTCATAATGAAACGTTTTCTTTCTTTTTTCTCTCTTTCTGCTTTCAATTTATATGTTTTTCTTTTTTCGTTTTTTAAACTTTAAAAGTTTGCATTTTACTTTCGCAAACGTCTTTGATGTTACAATGTTTGACGTCATTTTTATTAATCTCTAGCCCCCTCCCCCTATAATCAAAATAAAAAATAAAATAAAAAAGCAGTCAATAGTTGTTTTTTCTTTACATCATAAGAAATGACTCGCGTTTTCTTTTCAACTCATATGTCAATCCCTAAAAGAAATTCTCTACTCTAAATAAAAAGTCAACAGTAGGTGTTTTTTTTTCTTTAGGTCATCAGAAATGATAATTTATATATGAAAAATTAAATTACTGACATAATTCTACGATTTTATATGAAGATTAGTGCGAACACTGGTGAAGCATAATCCCCCCCCCCCCCCATCATTTTTGATGAAGGGTGTATACTAGTAATATATACTTTCTGTTATCAGAACCTTTGGCACTCACCATCCTACATCTTTGGCCCTGGCGTTCATCATGTATGTCCAAAACGTGTAAGCTCCTTCTTTGTCCGGATAAAGATGGCGGTAAGAATCAACAAATCCATTCTCCAGGATGTTAGTGAATCCGTCTCGTTCTTCAATGGTGAATCCAGCATTTTTCTTGTTTGTCTTTGGGTTCTTCAGATCTGGAGAAGAAAGAAAAGAGTTAGAGAGTACAGAGATAGAGAGAGAGAGAGAGAGAGAAGAGGAGAGAGTGGGGAGTGAGAAATACTAAGCAGTGATCAGTTTAGCAAATATCAGGTTAGGTTAAAGAGTAAAAAAGGGAGGGGGATTTGTGATTGGTTTAGAAAATATCAGGTTAGGTTAGAGAGTAAAAAAGGGAGGGTGGGATTGTGATTGGTTTATAAAATATCAGGTTAGGTTAGAGAGTAAAAAAGGAGGGGGATTGTGATTGGTTTAGAAAATATCAGGTTAGGTTAGAGAGTAAAAAAGGGAGGGTGTGTTTGTGATTGGTTTAGAAAATATCAGGTTAGGTTAGAGAGTAAAAAGGGGAGGGGGATTGTGATTGGTTTAGAAAATATCAGGTTAGGTTAGAGAGTAAAAAAGGGAGGGGGGGATTGTGATTGGTTTAGAAAATATAAGTTAGGTTAGAGAGTAAAAAAGGGAGGGTGGGATTGTGATTGGTTTAGAAAATATCAGGTTAGGTTAGAGAGTAAAAAAGGGAGGGGGATTGTGATTGGTTTAGAAAATATCAGGTTAGGTTAGAGAGTAAAAAAGGGAGGGTGGGATTGTGATTGGTTTAGAAAATATCAGGTTAGGTTAGAGAGTAAAAAAGGGAGGGGGATTGTGATTGGTTTAGAAAATATCAGGTTAGGTTAGAGAGTAAAAAAGGGAGGGGGATTGTGATTGGTTTAGAAAATATCAGGTTAGGTTAGAGAGTAAAAAAGGGAGGGGGTTGTGATTGATTTAGAAAATATCAGGTTAGGTTAGAGAGTAAAAAAGAGAAGGGGGATTGTGATTGGTTTAGAAAATATCAGGTTAGGTTAGAGAGTAAAAAAGGGAGGGGGATTGTGATTGGTTTAGACAATATCAGGTTAGGTTAGAGAGTAAAAAAGAGAAGGGGGATTGTGATTGATTTAGAAAATATCAGGTTAGGTTAGAGAGTAAAAAAGGGAGTGTGACTGAGAAATACTAAGTCTGGATCTAACAAAACGATAATATAGTTAAGCGATGCATTTAACATAATTAACTCACTCTCTTTCTTGCCTTTTGACCTTTTAGCCACGAGGCGATCATTGCAGCTCGTATGATTTCACATCAACGGGCCTTAATTTCTAACTTAATTATCGCAGTGCGGGTGAATAAATCCTTTATCCTCAGATGGCTTTTATTTCAACAGCCAATTTTTAAAGACGCTCGCAACAAAAAACTGTCCTCGTTTATAGAAGAAAGGCTGAGACACGATATGATTTATTATTGCCAAGATCGACACAAATGATTGGTATTAAATAATTAATATCTTACAATTACGTCACACGATGTACACAAGATAGGCATATTTGATCAACAATGTCTTCGTCGGATCATGTACATGAGACGGACTGACCACATCACTAAACATGAGGTGCTTCGATTGGCTTGGTTATTGTCAATTGAACGCAAAGAAAAAGAAAAGTACAGTTTTGATTTCCGACAGACAGATACCAAATCTCCATCAGTAATAGATCATCATCCGTACAAGACAATTTATCCAAAATGGCTAAATCCAGATAAAAGTAAAAATTAATTCTAAGAATTATTTCTTAAATAAATTGAAAGAAATTGCTAACCAATTTCCTTGTGGGCAACATTCAAATCCCCACAAAGAATGACAGGTTTTTTTTCTTCCAACTTCTTCAAATATTCCAAGAAATCAACATCCCATTCTTTGCTTCTGTACTCAAGACGAACGCATTTCTTTCCAGCATTCGGAACGTCTGAAAAAAAAGAAAAGAGAAAATAAATGGAGGAACTTACTCAGAAAGAAACAAGCATGAAGATGCAACGAAAAAAAAAAAGAAAAGAAGAAAAAAACATGAAAGACCATTTAACATTGAAGTAGATTTAAAACAAGGAACAGAAATTTAAAAAAAAAAAAAAAAAAATATTCTGGGAATTTAAACTGCATTTTACTTTTTTAATTTTTTTTTTTTTTTTTTTTTTTTTAATGACTCAAAGCTTCTTTAGACTATATATATATATATATATATATATATATATATATATATATATATATATATATATATATATATATATATATAGTGTGTAAGGTTTGCAGACATACATTATTATCTCATCTCAATATATATAAGGCAAAAATCTGTGTGTTTGTATCTCTCGCTAAAACTTGAAAAATACACAACAACACCCACAAAGTAGGTATTATTTTAACCGGCATAACCTCGGGTAAATAATATCGAAAAATTACAAAAAAAAGATTCATTTTTTGAGGGTCAAACGACCATTTTTTTGTTTAATATGATCATAATTTTTAATTTTATCTTGCGCACATGACTTTATATTGATATGTACATGACGTCATGGTGATAGGTTTGAGTAATATTTTTATGCCATCATTATATTATTATTGTTTTTATTACGTTTCTCTTCGGACTAGTGACCTTATCAAAGGGAGGGAGGAATAAGAAAAAGTGATATCAATAGACCTCTGATTCAAAAAAGGAAATGAGTCAGCATTTTAAAATTTTTACATTTTAGTAGATGATGCTTGCCACTATATGCTAATTTCTGCCAATCTCCGCAATTTAAAGAAATCGGCAACTCATAATTCAAAAAAGGAAATGAGTCGGCAATTTAAAAATTTTACATTTTAATAGATGATGCTTGCCACTATATGCTAATTTCTGCCAATCTCCGCAATTTAAAGAAATCGGCAACTCATAATTCAAAAAAGAAAATGAGTCGGCAATTTAAAAATTTTACTAGCCGATGCTTGCCACTACATGTTGATATACACCACTTTCCGCCAATGTCCACTATTTAAAGAAATCACCAAGTCATAATTCAAAAAAAGAAAGTCAGCATTTTTTGAATTTTACATTTTTGTAGACGATACATGCCACTACATGCTAATATCTGCCAATTCCCACCAATATCCGCCACTGTCCAACATGTAATCAAATCGCCAACTCATAATTCAAAACAGGAAATGCGTCAGTATTTTTAAAATTTTATATTTTAATATACAATGCCGCCAGTACATGCTAATATCTGCCACTGTTTATATGAGTTCTTTTTATATAATAGGGGCGCTACATAAATTAACATGATTTTGGTTCAGGTGCACAAACGAACCATATGGGTTCTTTGATACGACAGTGCGCATTAGTAAATGAATACTTTTGTTTTAGGAGCAAGAACTAAGCATAATATGAGTTCTTTTATATGACAGGGACGCTACATAAATGAATACATTACTGGACCAAAATTTAGTATACATTTTTATTTCAAACTCCTTCAGTACAAAAACAAAATATGCGTACACTATTTGAGGACATATTTTACATTTGTTTAATGGTAAAATAGAAGATATCCACTTGGTCATGGCCACCCTATCTGAAATCAGAAAATGCAAACTGGTGTTAAGAAAAAGAAAAATCCTACATTATCTTTTAGGCCGGATGTTTTTGTTTTATTCATTTTTATATTGATTTTTCATTCATATTTTTTCATTAATTTTGTTTCATTCATTATATTTTATTCATTTTTATATTGATTTTTCATTCATATTTTTTCATTGACTTTTTTCATTAATTTTGTTTCATTCATTATATTTTATTCATTTTTATATTGATTTTTCATTCATATTTTTTCATTCATTTTGTTTCATTCATTATATTTTATTCATTTTTATATTGATTTTTCATTCATATTTTTTCATTGACTTTTTTCATTCATTTTGTTTCATTCATTATATTTTATTCATTTTTATATTGATTTTTCATTCATATTTTTTCATTCATTTTGTTTCATTCATTATATTTTATTCATTTTTATATTGATTTTTCATTCATATTTTTTCATTGACTTTTTTCATTCATTTTGTTTCATTCATTATATTTTATTCATTTTTATATTGATTTTTCATTCATATTTTTTCATTCATTTTGTTTCATTCATTATATTTTATTCATTTTTATATTGATTTTTCATTCATATTTTTTCATTGACTTTTTTCATTCATTTTGTTTCATTCATTATATTTTATTCATTTTTATATTGATTTTTCATTCATATTTTTTCATTCATTTTGTTTCATTCATTATATTTTATTCATTTTTTCTCATTAAATTTTTTTAATTCATATTGATATCCTTGATAGAGCAGGTAGTAACCCAAAAGTGTTCATGATAGTGCTCAATATCCTAGATAGAGCGGGTGTGCTTCAACGAAGTGCTGCTCGGCATAAAGAACTTCTGTCTTTTTTTAGAATGTTGTATACACCCGGGAGCCATAATCCAAAGTGCTTAATATCCTTTATCTTCATATCATTGTTAAATGGGGGTGGGAACAAGAAATTAGTCATTTACCGGAACCATCGGTTCTACTAGACATTGTCCGGGTCCCAAAATTGTTAGATTACAGTATAACTTTTGTTAAGAGATATATAGTAAATCTATTCGGACTATTGAATTCATCAACACCATGTATCTTCTTAATATATTCAAATGGATGGGGGAGAAGAAATTAATAATTGACCGTAATCATTTGTGCTTTTCGGCATTGTCCGGGATCAATAATTGTACAATTAAAAAATATTTTTTTTAACATAATTCACCCCAAACAAGGCAGACCGCCACTGTAGACATAAGGGGCTACTGAGAATTAGGGTGTAGGTTTTGGGGGTCATCCTAAGTTGGGAGCTGTGCAGCGAGATGTCTGTTTACATTAATTTTAAACCTCTGCATGTCAATACAGTCGGGGAAACAGGGAGCAGGGAGGGGGTTCCAGAGGCCAGCAGCACGATGAAAAGAAGCTATTGAAGTAGAAGGTTCTCGGCATGTGGAGACCTCCATAGTGAATGGGTGGGATTTAGCTGATTGTCGAATTGGTCTAGTGTATTTACGTCGAGGGGGTGCCACAGCAGCCAGTTCATCGGAGCACAAAGAAGAAAGAAGTTTAGCATTTACTAAGTGCCGGACTATCGCTAGATTGATTAAGGATTCAAAAATTTTAGCAAAGATCGGGAGTAGACTGATTGGGCGGTAGTTTTGTGGTTCAGTTCTTTCCCTAAAATTCTTGAAGACTGGTACCACAGAGGCAATTTTCCAGCTATCGGGGAAGCAGTATTAATTTTGTTAATTGGTATATATTAACTATTTTCGGACTATTGACTTCATCAACATAACGTATCTTCCTAATATGTTGAAATGGAGATGGAGGGCAGAAATTAGGAATTGACCAGGACTATTTGTTCTACTCGGTGTTGTCCAGGATCAAAAATTGTAAGATTACAGTATCACTTTTAGTAACCGTTATATATTAAATCTCTTCGGATTATTGTTTTTTTTTTCAACATCATTGATCTTCATATTATTGTCAAATGTGGGGTGACAAGCAATTAGGAATTGCCTGTGGCTATTAGTTCTACTTGGCATTGTCCGGGATCAATAATCGGTATCACCATCATTTCTCTTCATACTTTTATTTTACTTACTAACATTACGGTATTAAAAGAGAAAGGGAGAAAGACAAATAGACGGTAAGAGAGAGAAAGAAAGAGAGAGAGAAGTTTTAATATAAAGATGTTACACATGCTATTTAACATCTATTTTGTTGTTTATGGCCGAGGGCAACGCCGTGCAGCCCTGCTGGTCTATTATATAAAGGCCAGTTGTCTGTTTGTTTGTATGTCTGCAAAAGGCTCCCAACACTCTCCGTAAAACTGACGTTTTTTGAATCGCCCAGCTTCCAGGTGCATAATATCGAAAAATTATTTTTAAAAAAAATCAATTTCTTCATATAGAACCGACCCTAAACGTGTGACGGAGAAAAAGAGCCCTGGGCAACGCCGGGTACCCCTGCTAGTTTTTTTTTTTTTTTTTTTTTTAAACTATAGTAGAAATATTATTTGACTTTATATTTTCTATATTTCAGAATTATCAATGGAACTCTTATAATTACACAACAAATGAAGAGGCACACAAACAGTTATCATAACTATAAAAGCTGAATATTGCAATTTAGGAATAGAACCATTTTTAAAAGTCACTTGATGCTTTGTTTACAAAGTTTGCCAATATTTAAAGACTTAAGATTGTAAGGTATCACCATTATCAAAACGTAAGAGATATTCTAGACACATCGACCCAAATTTATTTGGTAAGTACAGCACACCGTAATCCTAGAAGATTCCATAAGGTTGAATGCAAAAGAACATAGTGGGTCAGAAGGAACAATCTGAAATGTTGTCCACAAGGACATCAAATACAAGACTGATGTGATGAGTAAAGGTCATTTTAAGCCAGAACAGGTAAAGGAAAATCGACTTGATCAGAGCTAATAGAAATGGATGGCGGCAAAACTTTCATGATCACATGACCGTTAACATTTGACTGCTTAGCGCCCCAGATCTCAATTCCTTGAACTACTATGTATGGAGCGTAGTTGAGAAAAAGATTAATGAGCACCCTCATGAAACTAAATAATCCCTAAAAATCTGCATAGTTAGAGTAATGTCCGATATGAACAAGGACCACCTTGCATGTAGGCAATTAGTATGTCACATAATAGTTGTTATCGAAGTTGAAGGAGACTTTAATTACAAAACAACATATTCATTCTCATCTCCAAAAAAGTTTTTCAGTAAAAAGACATTGTTTCTAAAAATGATTTTCGTGTATGTATAAGTTTAACCATAAAATACTTCACGCATCCTGTATAAAAATGTGTTTTTCAAATTTAAACATTACAGACCGATAGGCTGACTGACAGAGGCTCTTATAGAAATGTTTCTCTTTTCTTTTTCAATTTTCTTTTTGTTGGGGATGGGGCATCCTACTGGATGCCAGACATTTACCTGCGATTTCAGAGACTCCAACCGAGAGATCTTTTTAGGATTCTAACTTTTGATCTCTCTTGCACTTAGGGTATATTCACCAGGTAGTTTTTGAAATTCTTTTTCATGAGCCCGGTAGCTCTTATGATTACTGGAATGATGAAAATCTTTCTAAAATTCCAGTTTCTTGGTATTTAGTTATCTTCTCCCTCTCAGCTGTTTAAGCCAACATCATTAGAACACTGACTTCAACTAGGGTTACTACTCTCTCCCTTTTGTCCCATATCACTATGTCAGGTTTAACAGCTCTGTTTTCTAGGTATGTAGCTGTAGGAATTGCATAGTCATAGTAGATGGTGTGATTGCATTTAAAAATGCTATTTCAAACGTAATGTAGGACAGTTGAGGTAGCAGATCCATTTCACAGTGGAAGTCCAAGGAAAACATAGGAGGAAATGATAAAAATGGACTTGAAAGAAAGAGGAACAAATAAAAACCCTGCCAGGGACAGGTTAGTTTGGAAGTCAATTTCGTAAAGCTGTCCAACACATGCCAGCATGTAAAACGGACGTAAAACCGAATATGATGATATGAAAGAAAATGACATTTTTAAACACAACACTTCAAACCTCTTGAATCAATCCAACCCAAGGTTAAGACCAATATTTAGAGCTATTGTCATAATTGATACACTGATTTACATAAAGTTTGACCATGCAGCTTTTTTAAAAAAATTAATATTAAAATTTATTTAAAAAACAAAACAAAGAAACAAGAAATAATAGCGTTGATACAAAAATAAATAAATAAGCAATCCGAAGCCCTGTAGGGGTCCACACAAACAATAAGTTTAAGAAGGGTTCAACAAAGTCCAACAAAAAGAATCCAATATATTAGCTGGAAATTTACACAATTTCGAAACACCAATACATCATCTCTTTGGCGTAAACTTCCACTTGTATCTGATCGACGCTGCCGTTACAAAAAAAAGATCAACATTGGCCGCGGAAAAACTAATTGGCTGCGTGGCCTTTTGGCTAGGAGCAAAGCGTAGTATCTGTTCTGACACTACACTTCATCTTTTATGTCTTCAGTCAGTGAAGGAGAAATCCTTATAGACTGAGGCAATTTAAATTGTTGTCGTAATCCAGAGTGCCCCTTTTTGGGGAGCTGGATTTTCCTCACATTAAAAACCGACCTTGTGTCTAACTCTTCCCCCATGGGGAGGCAAGTAAATAGGGACTATTTAAAAATATATTTTCTCTTCGGGCCAAGGGAGAGAACTCTGTTCAATTTATTTTTCTACAACAGAGGTATCATCAATATTTGAACGAATCGGTCAAAGACTGAAATGTGTGGGGTGAAGTTGAAAAAAACACCAAAGGAGCGCCTGCAACACCCCAAGGATGAGCTGATTATGAGGATCAAACTGGTGCTCATGTATCTCTCAAAAGACACCGTGAACGCTGCATGCTCCAAGTTCAGGTTCCGACCGGAGGCCGTGGTGAAGGCTCATGGCAGCTTCTTTGAGTGAATTGTATCCAGCAAAATATCTTTTAAGCAATGCATTTTGCGTTTGAGGATACATCAATTATTGGTCAATATATGACGATTTTTCTTTCCTTTCCAAAAAGTGTCAAATCTTTCTCAAACACCCTGTAACTATTTACTTGCCAGTCCGAAGAGGCAGAGTTAGACACAAGGTCATTCTTAATGAGAAAATCCAGCTAAACAAAAAGGGGCAGTATGGATTGGGACAAAAAATAAAAATTGCTTCAGTCTAGAAGGATTTCTTATTCACTGATCAAGGACAGAAAAGATGAAGTGTAGTATCAGAACAGATACTACACTTGGCTCCTAGCCAAAAGACAAAGAAACAGGCCGCAAACACTTTGTATCTCTTTGAGTCAAGGGAAAGAACTCTGTACAATTTATTTTTCTACTCAAGCAAGAAGTATCATTAAGATTTGAATGAATGGAGGAAAGACGGAAATGACGAGAGCATTATAGTGTCACTCCCTCATTCCATCCGATGATCTGGTGTAAATGAAAACAGCACATCTAGAAAGATTTCACTACCGTGACTCTTTTTAATGTTTGATTAGGAGTAGTGATGTGACGATTCCAATATTTTCCCGATTCCGATACAATTACTGATACCGATTCTAAAATTGCTAAAAAAGTAGAATTTCAGTTTGTTTGTTTTTTTTTGGGGGGGGGGGGGGGGACAGAGAGTCTTCATCTACTTTTAAATGTGGATATACTTTCCTTTTTAATTTCATAAACTTTTTAATGTTTTCCCTTTTTGTATTCAAGATTTTGATAAACTCATGGTAGATTTTCATTCATAGTTTTCACTTGTGCCATTTTTTCCTAATTATCCACTCGCGCCATTTTTACCTGACATTTTTTCCGATACCATTTTTACCGAAATCCATTATTATGATCTATAAATTTTAGTTTTACTGGTAGTTTAAAATCAATAAATAGTCATTTTATCAGCACTACAAAATTAAGTTTAAGAAAAAAAATTAAAAGAATTGTTTTTGGAATGAGAAATTAGAGTCATATTTTTCCGATTCCGATACCCCAAAATGTTCTGATTTTTCTGATTAATTGTCTCAACAATAATTAGGAGAAAGTGAGTGGTGCAATGGGACGTGCTGTGTTAGAGTTTTATCAGAAATACTGCACCACTTTCAATGGGGATATTAGCAACCCTCATATGGATACCAGATTAAAAAAAAAAAATCTTACATGAACCCGTTAAATGAAAGCAAGAAAATAAATGGTGACTTACAAGAAGTTACAAGATAATACGTGTCATATTCAGCAGTTATTACTCTCCCTTCGCTATCATGCTTCTCTATGCCTAAAACGTAAAAAAAAGAAGAAAAAAATTAACATTTTAATTCAAAGAAAAAGAAAATCTAATTTACTGAAATTAAAAAGAAAAAGAAAATGTAAAAAAGGACAAAAAATTTTTTATTAAAGAAAAAAAATAGGAAAAAGGAAAGAAAAAGGAAAAAAAAGGAAAAGAAAGGAAAAAAGGAAAAGAAAGGAAAAAAGAAAGAAAAAAGGAAGAAAAAAGGAAAAAAAAAAAACCAAAGAAAAAAGAAAACTGGAAAAAAAGAAAAAAGGAAAGGAAAACAGAAAAGAAGGAAATAAAAAAAAAAAAAGAAAAACGGGGGAAAACAAAAAAAAAGAAAAACGGAAAAAACATTCTGATGTTATTAATTTTAAACTCTGCTTTTTGTGAACCTCTAAAAATCTGCACCTACACAATAAACATAATACATTTGGAGAAAAAAAATACTTGTTTTGATGTGCAAATATAACTTATAATCAAAGTAAAAAAAAACATGTCTTGATGAAGAAAACAAAAAAAACTTTGCCCTCATGTGGTGACAAATAAAATTAGGAACTTATTGAAATAAACTTTTTTATTACTTAACTTTAATATTGTAAACAGAGTTACTTCCATTACTATGTTGGAAATTGTTAAATAGTAAAACTGTGGGTGTACAATTAAAAAAATTTTTTTTTTTTACTTGTTTTAATACAATTGTGTTTGAAATTTATATAATTACAAGAGAAACCCAATAGCTATGAATTCTGAAGTTTGTTATTTCCCCCCCATTTATGGATCAAGTGTATCTGAAAATAATCGATAATTTTTTTCTCAAAATGTGTGCATTTTCTACAACTAACTTATATCCGTATTAAAACGTTTTAAAGACCAACAAAAAGCATAGATGACTTCAATTAATAACAGGGGACATTCTAATTTACTGACATGAAGAAAAAAAAACAAGACAAAAAACGAAACAAGACTGCACAATTTATTCCAACGATCATCATTAAAAAAAGAGTTCAGCATTTGCATTCAGTCATCGGAAGAAGGGATTTTCCCCGAAATATTGCTATGCGGACTCCATCTAGTGATACTGAGGGCAAGTAAAAGTTGTAAAAAAAAATCATCATCATCATCATAATAACAACAAAAGGGAAAAAACAGAAACTCATTACACTTTTGTATTAGTCTTGTTTTGCTTTCAGTCCCATTTATATTTAATATATCCCCGCATTGTAATCGCCTCCTATAACTTATCTATATATATATATATATATATATATATATATATTTTTTATTAATGTTTGTGTTTTTCGTTCAAGTTTAAAGTATTGCATGGAAAGTTAATGAAATTGAAAAAAAGCCAAATTAGCAATACAAGATTAATTTATTATTTTTTTTTTCTTACATTAATCCTATCGATTACGGAATAAAATTCCTTCTTCAGGGGTGACCAGTATTGAGTCATTTTTTTTTTTTAATCAAAAAACAAGAATAAAGAAACTTATTTCTTTGTTAATTTGATAAACGTCTTTGATGGTACGACGTCCACGCCTTGCTGTTATGAAATGGCGGGTAGAATTCAAAAACCGGTGTCGAACGATGGATGCGTTGGCACGCTGTTGAGTAATGTTTGTGTTTTTCGTTCAAGTTTAAAGTATTGCATGGAAAGTTAATGAAATTGAAAAAAAGCCAAATTAGCAATACATTGATTAAAAAAAAAAAAAAATGACTCAATACGGGTCACCCCTGAAGAAGGAATTTTATTCCGTAATCGATAGGATTAATGTAAGAAAAAAAAAAAAATAAAATAAATTAATCTTGTATTGCTAATTTGGCTTTTTTTCAATTTCATATATTTATTACTTTTTTTTTTTTACTTATATTCACCCTAAACAAGGCACATTGCCACTGGGACGTAAGGGGCTACTGTGACTTAGGGGACATATTTATGGGGGTATCCTAAGTGGGAAGTTGTGCAACGAGATTCTCATTCACATTACATTTAAACTTCTGCAGAGAAATAGGAATTCCAAAGGCTATGAGTTTCAGGAAAGAAGCTATTACAATAGAAAGCTTTTAAGCATCTGGGAACCTCTACAGTGAAGGGGTGAGATTTTGCTGATTACCCTCTACATGAATTGCTTGAAGTCTTAGCCTGCACAGTAAAATTAACATTTTCAGTTTTCAGAGAGAATTGACATAAGAGGGAGATCAGCATTTTCTTAAAAATAAAAATAAATAAAAAATAAAAGCGAATTTCAACCAAAAAGCTGAGAATTAAAAACTATATGATTTAAGCGATTTAAACGGAAATCCGCATTTTCTGGATTAAAAAAAAAAGCGGAAAACTCACATCCCTAGGAGGACCCATTTTATCCAAACTTTCATGATTATTATCATACAAACCAAACCAACTTTTTTTTATTGACTTTCTAACACAGGCTTAATTTCACAAAATGAACACTTTTCTAAGTCCATAACTTCAGTCATGTAAGCTCTATTGTCAGTTTTCTCCAGTGGCATTTTTTTATATACAAATATTTTTTTAGACAATTATTTTTTAATACAATTAGGAGTAAGGGAGAGAGGGGTTTGTGCCCTGATCAGTGTGAAAAAGGATTTCATTATTTTTTACTAGCTGGCTCGTTATTGCTTTAGGATAAAAATTATGTAATGGCCATATCTAGCATCGAGTGGTATTCGTCTGGCCCGCCAACTTAAGAGCTGGACTCATACTATCCAATTAGTGTTAGTTATTAGTTGTTTTTCTATTATTCTTGTCATAAAATGAGATAAATGGTTTAAATAAAATCAGATTACCCCCCCCCCCCTCCCTTTAAACCTTAAGAAAAGGACAGCTTTTTGGACAGAGCAGTTTAAGTGGGAAAAATTTACACTATATTTAATACCATAGCCTTTCACTGACACATTGCATAGCCAATTGGCCTCCTCTCTCGAAAAGGTTGACATCTCCGCACTTACTTTATGGTTACATCAATCAAAAGCCAGTCGTTTTTAAACTATATAAATTAATTTTTGCTAAGTTACGTTTTAATTCTGTGATAAACAGTTAAGCAATACGTGTAAGTGATTTATTGTTATTTTATTTAGCACTGCTAGCTTGCTGTCGCTTTGTTAAACTTTGCTACTTTTTTTATTTATTTGTTTATTATGCCTCCTTGGGCATCTCCCCTTTAACTATCTTCTCAATTCAACTGTTAAAAAAAAAAAAAACTCTTAGTACAGTATCGATATCCAGATCAAATTCTGTTAAATATTTCATTTGATAACTCCCAAAAGTGCCCCCTCAATTTCTCCCTCCTACCACTTTCTCTGAATTCAAACTGATCCACGCTATTGCTGTTCTTAATCTGATCTGGCAACTTTTTCCAAAAACATTACTCTGTGAGCAAAAAAACTTAACTGGTTAACAGATCTAGTTTTTGAAAACTGCCTTGACAATAACCTTCCAGATCTAGGAGAAATACTAAAAAAATGCCCACCACAGTTAGAAATGCCATTTATTATCTTGAAAGTTTCAATCAATACTTGAATTGAAACATTAATTTAAAATAATAAACACATCAGTGATTGGGCAGTGTAATTAACAGAAAAAAAAAAGAGTGGAGAAAACAAATTTACAACAAATAACTTTTACCAAACGCAAGATAAATAATTTTTTCAAAATTACCAAAATGTTAATATCTATTTATATGAATAAATGCGAAGCTTTTTGTCTCGTGCTTACAAGAAACTTATGAATGAAATATTTATTATTTAAAATATTGGTTTCAAGTAGCTACTTTATGAAGCGATAGGGAGCTGGCAAAGTCAACTAGTAGTTAATAAAATGTCCTTTTGAAAACCAATATGCAAATTAGTAAACCATACGCATATACATTAGCAGTATATAAAAAGATGGTGTGCCTATGTGGAAAGTTGAATTAACTTGAAATTAACTTTTGACTTTACTCTTATTGCAAGAAATGGGTCCAACTTTAGCATTTATTCATTTAGACAATCAACTCTATACAGTAGATGTATAATATCTTACCAATTCCATTAGTCACAGACAAGGGTTTCGTTTTCGAATAAAGGCCACATCCAGAGTAACCTTCTGTTTCTGCACTGTTCCAATAGTCAAAGTAACCTTCAATCTTGCATTCCTTTGGGATCTTACTGGTTGAGCATTTGGTTTCTTGAAGGCAGAAAATGTCCAGACTCTCTCTCTTCAAAAAATCTAAGCCATTTTTCTAATGAAAATAAATAAATAATTTTATAAAAATCCGTAAACAAGAACTCATCTTACAAGCACCACTGCAAAGAACTTTCCTTTCTTCCATCATGTGTCTAAAATACATCAAATGGAATTTTCAAACAGAATTTCTTTCCAAGAACTTCCTATCTGTGGAACACGTTGCCACATGATTGCTTCCCTGAGGACTACAATACATCTTAAAATCCAACGTCAATAAACACTCAACATAAACTGTCCTGATACGTCAATTTTATTCATCCCATTCATTATTTTCAATCCTCTCATAATATTCATCATTATTCAACTGACAATCTATCCATCTCGTTAACCTCGAGTGGCTTTTAACCTTGATACTATGGTCAAGCATTAGTAAACAAAACAAGAAATAATGAAAGAAATATGTGATAAAAATTGGAAGAGGCTATATTGCCGGTCCCGGCAAAATAACGATTCCTGCGTTATTTTGCCGGTTCATGTATATTTAACTAAATTGTTAAACATACAGTGACGCCCGGCACAATAATTATTTACTAATGTAAAGGGATCGTTATTATGCCGGTTCATTATTTTAAAAAACCTAATTGTTATGGCCTTGCGAAAGAAAAGGTAATTAAATAAATAAGGGCAAATATTTAAAAACAATTTGTTTTCATCATCAGTTGTGTCGGTTAAAGAAATCAAAAAAAAATCGACCTGCCCTATTGTGTCGGTTAAAGAAATATCTACTTACTTTTCATAATAGAATTAATGTTGATGAATTTTCCCAACATTACTAAGTCTGCTCTCGATTTAAGTAATTGAAATTTTCCTTAAGTTATATATAAGTTATATATAAAGAAAAAAATAAGCAACAAATAAATGTTACCAAAGGCAACATAAATTATTATTCTACCTACCTGTATAAGTTTATTTGTTTATTTTATTATTTATTTTGATAAATGATTTTTTTTTATAAAAATAAACAATCAAATAAACTTATACAGGTAGAAGAATAATTTATGTTGCCTTTGGTAACATTTACTTGTTAAAAATGTGCTTTACAAAGGAAAGATTTTAATGTAAAATTCTGACTTCTTTATGAAGAAAAACTTCGATAATGTTAAAATATACAGAAAATCACTGGATTTAAACAGTTTCTATTTTAAAATGTTCTTTCAATGAAATCATAAAATAAGTCGTAATTTTGAAGAGTTCACTCCTAATCGAATCAACCGGAAGTAAAAATTAATTTTATCGTTATTTTAAAATATATTGTCGCTTAATAAAGTTTTAAATTATACAAAAAATCAATCAGGCAAAGATTAATTAAAAACAAACAAAAAAAATCAATCAGGCAAAGTTTTAAATAAAAAAAAAACAAAAAAAACAATCAGGCAAAGTTTTAAATTATAAATAAAATTTCGTTTGATAAAGTTTTAAATACAAAAAAAATAATTTAAATAATAAAAAAAAAAGTAATTTATAGTTAAATAAACACGAGCCGGCAAAATAACGTAAGACTCATTATTGTGCCGGGCGTCACTGTATGTTTAACAATTTAGTTAAATATACATGAACCGGCAAAATAACGCAGGAATCGTTATATTGCCGGTCACGGCAAAATAACGCAGGAATCGTTATTTTGCCGGGATCGGCAATATAGCCTATTCGATAAAAATTTGTCCAAAACTTAAAGTTTTCATTTTATTGCTTGGTCTCCTTGCTAGTAAACAAAAAAAAATTATTTTTTCTTTGTGGAACCAAATATGATTATTTTATGATTTTCACCATGTGTTTTGGGTTTTGTTTTTTCTAGTTTGCAGCATATCGACCCTTTTTTAGGGTTATTTAATGCCAAAACACAATACACATTGAAAACCTAGAGAAAAATGTTGTTCTAATTATTTATAATATAAGTTTATTTCTTGATGGAAGAAATATTTTGTCTGAAAACAAAAAGATATTTTGAACATAATTTCCCCCGATTAAAATAAAATATACAGTTCACAATGGAAAAATATAGTTAACAATTAAAAACGTTTTTAGTAGCTACATCGATGTATGCAATTTTATCATGCCAAGTTTCAAATATAAATGTTAGATGGAACAGATTCTATCTATGAAATAATACTTTTTTTTTAATATTAAAATGGAAGTTAATCTTAGCCCTTTGTTATCTTCCTTGATCAAAACAGCATTTTGGAAAGCAAAATTATCTGCCCATACATTTGTCAGCCGACAATAGGAAAACACATTTCAACAGATGTTCGCTCAGTGACAGACAATTAAATACGTCCTCATCTTAAAGTAATTCTTTTTCAGTTGTATTTATGTAATAAATAATTATTATTCTTGATCTACAGAATCGTTTTCATCCAATTTATTTCTTCATACTTGTGTCTTACCACTCAAAAAAGACCACTTTATTTCAATAAGAAAGCCGGTAAAAAAATGCTTGAAAAAAAAACAAAAACATAACAGAAAATAATAACTTATATAGGAGATTGGAGATATTCTAAGCATAAAAAACAAATTGAGTCAAGAGCAAAAAAATGCTAGTAATTTAAGTGAACTCGAGAGGAAAGAATGGTGTTCATTATTCTTGAAACAATAAAAAAACACGGTTTCGATTTAATTTGAAGACAGCATTTTCCAGAAAAAATATCTACGATAAATATCATTTAACTTTGAAAAATAAAAAATATTGCTAAGCACATGAGTTCATGAATACAGCATATCAACCTTTTTTAGGGTTATTTAATGCCAAAACACATAGAAAATGATTGGTTTTGTTTTTTTATTACAGGGTCATAATGCAGAATAGTCATCTAAAAATTTAACAGAGATTCCCCAAGTTTCACTGACAAATTATGGACTTTAACGAATAATGCAGACGATAAATTGAAAAACCCGACCCTTCCGCCAGTTTACTATCGCAGATTTCTGATTTGTACCCGTTTTCAGATAAAGAACATCACCAACCTTCTTTTTCTATTTCATCAAAATTGCTTCTTACTACGTCTTTGCCTTCTGCTTATTCTAATATTTAGTAAATATGCCTAATTCCAATTAATCAGCCTCCTTCCTCGATTTGCAGTCTTTCTCTCCACCCACCACAAAAAGTGCTGGAACCCTACCACTCACTCCTTAAGTCCAAGTGGCAACATTCTTCTAAACTGGCAATTTTCAGTTTTTGTCCCGATCCACAGTGACCCTTTTTGAACAGTTGGATTTTCCTTACATCAAAAACTGACCTCGGGTCTAACTCTATCCTTGTGGGGGAAGTAAGTAAATTGGGACAAGCTAGAGCATTGAAAAGTGGTGCAGGAAATTTTTTTTAGGCCGAGAAATCTGAAAATTACATCAACAACACCTAAAAATCAACCATCTTTGAGCTTTAAAATAAATTGAATAAATTTTGGCATGTGGAAAAAAACAAACCGATATGTCACTATAAGTAAAAAACTGATATGTTACTATAAAAAAAACTGATATGTTACTATAAATAAAAAACTGATATGTTACTATAAATAAAAAAACTGATATGTTACTATAAATAAAAAAACTGATATGTTACTATAAATAAAAAACTGATATGTTACTATAAGTAAAAAACTGATATGTTACTATAAATAAAAAACTGATATGTTACTATAAATAAAAAACTGATATGTTACTATAAATAAAAAAAAATCCCTTTTTGTAATACTATAATCATGAAGAGCTCCAGAAATAAAGTCTTGTTTCCTCATCGCCTGCGTAGGCCATTCAAGGATAAGGGTTAATGAGTTTGTCAGGTGGATGATGAACAATACTATGAGAGGATTGGAAACAATGGGTGGAATGGGCAGAATTCGATTATTTAAGACAGCTCAACGATAATTTAACATTGGACTTGAAAATGACCATGTTGTAGTCAGCTGGGAAGCAGTCCTGTGATTTGTGTTCCACAAATAGGAAGTTCTTGGAAAGAAACTTTGTACGGAACGTTTAGTTTTAGGTGCACAGGGGAAGAAAGGGAAATTCTTTACAGTGGTTGTAGCTAGACGAGTTTTTGCTGTGAATGTTTTACAAGGGGGAATCAGAGATTGGAGCTCAGTCGAGCACCTACCATGAAAATAATAATTGAGTAGAGAACGACTATAATGTCTCTTCTGTGAGAAAGGGGCTGTGGAGAAGAAAAGAGATCATTCCCCCACTAGGTTTCGAACTAGATAATGTCGGGGGAATGGAACCCAAATTCGTACTTACGCCTAGCCATGCTCGGACGCCATTCACATTCCAAGAACCAATCTTCAAATTCCATTTCTTAGCAGAATCTTCAGAGTCAACAGAAGCGTTTGTCTCTTCAGTAGATTTCTCGGTATCCTGCAATTAGTAAATGTTAATTTGGGGAAAAAAAAAAAAAAGTTTGGAATTGATGTAACAAAAAATAACGAAAAAAAGTTTGGAATTTATGTAACAAAAAAAAAAAAAAAAAAAATTTTTTTAAATAAAATTAATTTACTATTCGGAGTCAACAAATTTTGAACGACAAGACCGCTCGCCATCTTCATATTAGAAAAAAATAGATAATCTTCTACACCACACTAGTTTGACGCGAATGTTGTTCGGAGTTTGTGGACTACGAATAGTAAATTAATTTTTTTTTTTTTTTAATTAAAATTCTACTCAATAATTTTCCGTAATTTTTGGTGTACACTAATATTTTTCACTAAGTAAGTACATCCATAAGTTTTCCTGTTATTTTATTTTGAACTATGAAATCCAACTTGAGTCTCAATAAAAATTTAAACAACACTGAATGGGAAAAATTAACAAGTTAGATAAGAGGCTAACTAGGATTTTAGAAACAGAAGGCAAATACAATTTGTTTAAAATGATTAAAACTAGCATAAAAGCCGCCCACGAGTTGGTTTTAAGGTTTAGTTTGTTTTATGGTGTATCAAACCCTTTCAGGTAGTTTAATGTCGAATTCTGTTATTTTAGAGAAAGATTAAATTTGGACAGTACACCGAGAAGTATGTGAAACAGGAGACTTACGAAGATTAAAATAAAGATATAATGATACTAAAAATAGAATCCTTATTCGAATTTTGATCAAAATCCATTTTATGATTTTAATTCTAGAAAATGTCTAAAATATAAGGCTTAAGATTAAGGGGTCTTAGATAGAAATTGAAATTAAGAGAATAGGTGTCTAATTAGCATTACAAGTCGATTTTTTCTTTTTAACTAATTGGTATTTTATCAACTTGGGTGAATAGAGCTGTCTAAAAGAAGCTCAAAACCGTTTAAATTATGCAAATAGCATCAGTGGTTCAAAAGTTATAATTTAAAGTGCCGAAATTTGTGTTTTTCATTGGACATTTTTCTTCAATAATCCTTTAAAAAAAAATGGACCAAAATATGGACCTCATCATTTCAAGAAATTCAGCAATTTCTCCGCCATTTATTTATTTTTTAAGCTATTCTTATGAAACTTGGTACTCTTATGTAAAATTATGTGCTCTTTCTGATTATGCAGTCAGATTTTATTTATCTCTTTACATTAAGCCATGAAAATTTCAAAGTTTTTAAAATTGGCACGTTGTATCATACAGATTGTGAGGTATTTCAATATAGATTTAATTTCTTTTAAGTCACTACAGTGTCTGTACAACAGTAACAGCATATTACTATCTTTTTAAAAGAAATTGTGTAATTCAAGCACAACACCATTTTCTTAAAGTATTACACTACACTAAAATGATTCTTTCAACAAAGTTGTGTTTCACAGTTATGTCCTGTATATATTTCCTCCATAATATACTGGAAAAAAATAATAAGATTGGATAACATTTGTACCTGAGTACTGCCACCCAGACCCTAAGTCTGGGTGGTAACAGCCCCCAAGAAAAACAACATGGTTACATCTAATATTTAACTAAAACGGTTACATGCCATTCAAACGCTATCATATAAGAAAAAATTAAAAAATAAAAGTCCAAAATGAGCATTTTTGTCTAATTTACAATTTTTTTTTTTTTTTTTTTCATGATAATAAAAAAAAAATGTAATGCTTTACTTTATTTTTTACACTTGGTCGGTCGGACAGACGGACAAAATCTATATTTACGTAAGATAATAAAAATCAAACTAAAAATGAAAATTGAAAGGTATTGTGGTTTCTTAATGATTAACAATATTATTTGTCAATTAAAAATAAATGAGACCATTTTAAAGTAAAAGTAAGTTTGGCAATAGAAGATAGAAAGAAAGTGAGAATAGAGAGAGAGACACACACACACACAGAAAAAAGAAAGTGAGAAAAGAGAAAGAAAAGGCGAGTGTTCGCTTTCTCTGCCTGCTGCTATTACTACTACTATAACTAGCTGTCAACCATGGTGCCAGGAGGCGGCGAGGGAAGGAATGTTTAAAAATTTTGTATTTTCAAATACGGCGTTCATATTTTTATTCAGAATTCGACAGAATATACGTTTTAAAGAAATTTGCAAGACATGAAAAATTATCAAATATTTACATATTATACATCAAAATAATTCTGAAACTATCCTCTATATAGAACTTGATGATTTCCGTCGATATATCTTATCAATTTCGAAATATTCTAAATTAACTTTGAGCGGTCGTATCTTTGTTTCTAATAGTAATAAAAACCTAAATCACGTGGTTCTCAAACTATTCATCTATGTTTAATTAGCCTGTGAAACATCAAGAATATCCAATCAACCCTCTGCATTTTAATCAGAATGTACGATATGAAAAATAAAAATGAAAAAAAAAAAGGCACATGGAATTAATATCATTGGAATGTTTTTTAAATTTTCTTTCCATCCATATAATTGTTTGACATATTGGATCACAAATAATAGAGATATAACTTGTTTAAGCACATTAGGTGTGAAATTTTGCCGTTGTCCAACGAAAAGACGTTATCGGCTTGTAATGCTAGTCTAATAACGGGATGAAATTCAATGCAAATTTGAAATATTTGAATTTTAAAATGGAAGACCCCCTTTAAAATACTCCAAACAAACTGAAATTTGGGAAATATTTATTAATTGATGTCAAATACCTATTGTTAAAATTTCATAAAAATCGAAGGTATCTTAAACTAAATAGAGCCACAATTTTAACCCTTTATGCCTAGCAGCTGTGTTCTAAAATTCATAATGATCGGTGAATTAGTTTATGAGAAAATCCTGTACATACAAATATATAATCATATACACATGTGTATGAAAAGATGACAGACGGAAAACAAGTCAAAATGCAGGAGAAAAACAAAAACAAGGTTGTGGCAGGTTAGTTGCAGTGTTTCACAGTTATGCCCTGCATATATTTCCTCCATAATATACTGGAAAAAAATAATAAGATTGGATAAAATTTGTACCTGAGTACTGCCACCCAGACTTAGGGACTGGGTGGCAACAGCCCCCAAGAAAAACAACATGGTTACATCTAATATTTAACTAAAACGGTTACATGTCATTCCAACGCTATCATATAAGAAAAAATTAAAAAATAAAAGTCCAAAATGAGCATTTTTGTCTAATTTACAATTTTTTTTTTTTTTTTTCATGATAAAAAAAAATGTAATGATTTACTTTATTTTTTACATTTAGTCGGCCGGACAGACAGACAAAATCTATATTTATGTAAAATAATAAAAATCAAACTAAAAATGAAAATTGAAAGGTATTGTGGTTTCTTAATGATTAACAATATTATTTGTCAATTAAAAATAAATGAGACCATTTTAAAGTAAAAGTAAGTTTGGCGATAGAAGATAGAAAGTGAGAAAAGAGAGAGAGAGACACACACACAGAAAAAAGAAAGTGAGAAAAGAGAAAGAAAAGGCGAGTGTTCGCTTTCTCTGCCTACTGCTATTACTACTACTATAACTAGCTGTCAACCATGGTGCCAGGAGGCGGCGAGGGAAGGAATGTTTAAAAATTTTGTATTTTCAAATACGGCGTTCATATTTTTATTCAGAATTCGACAGAATATACGTTTTAAAGAAATTTGCAAGACATGAAAAATTATCAAATATTTACATATTATACATCAAAATAATTCTGAAACTATCCTCTATATAGAACTTGATGATTTCCGTCGATATATTTTATCAATTTCGAAATATTCTAAATTAACTTTGAGCGGTCGTATCTTTGTTTCTAATAGTAATAAAAACCCAAATCACGTGGTTCTCAAACTATTCATCTATGTTTAATTAGCCTGTGAAACATCAAGAATATCCAATCAACCCTCTGCATTTTAATCAGAATGTACGATATGAAAAATAAAAATGAAAAAAAAAAAGGCACATGGAATTAATATCATTGGAATGTTTTTTAAATTTTCTTTCCATCCATATAATTGTTTGACATATTGGATCACAAATAATAGAGATATAACTTGTTTAAGCACATTAGGTGTGAAATTTTGCCGTTGTCCAACGAAAAGACGTTATCGGCTTGTAATGCTAGTCTAATAACTGGATGAAATTCAATGCAAATTTGAAATATTTGAATTTTAAAATGGAAGACCCCCTTTAAAATACTCCAAACAAACTGAAATTTGGGAAATATTTATTAATTGATGTCAAATACCTATTGTTAAAATTTCATAAAAATCGAAGGTATCTTAAACTAAATAGAGCCACAATTTTAACCCCTTATGCCTAGCAGCTGTGTTCCAAAATTCATAATGATCGGTGAATTAGTTTATGAGTAAATCCTGTACATACAAATATATAATCATATACACATGTGTATGTATATATATACAGGGTGGGCAAAAATAAGGGTCCTATTTTAAAAAATTCATAACTTTTTTATTTATTGATTTAAAAAAATTTTTTTTTTTAGAATAAGTAAAGGACCCCTTCCGTAGCAAGCATGAGCCGTATTAGCCCTAAGGAACGTACCCTCATTTAGAAAACATTATTTTTGCTTAAAAAACTCAAAACAGTGTAAAAAACAATACTTTAGTTTTTGTAAGTTTTAAGAAGTGTTTTTCGGCTAAAATTTGTTTTGTTTATTTCAAAAAATCTCGGAAGGGTCAGTCTACACACACATAAAGTTTGGTGAGTTTAACTTTTATTTTGTGGAAGTTATTCAAATTCAAGTTATTCAAATTTAAAGATAGGACCCTTATTTTGGCCCACCCTGTATATATATATATATATATATATATGTGTGTGTGTGAAAAGATGACAGACGGAAAACAAGTCAAAATGCAGGAGTAAAACAAAAACAAGAGATTTTTTTTACCGGTTTCGTTCGTGGGGAACGTCTTCAGAAAATTTTCTGAAGACGTTTTCCACGAACGAAACTGGTCAAAAAAATCTCTTGTTTTTGTTTTTCTCCTGCATTTTGACTTGTTTTCCGTCTGTCATCTTTTCACACATTTTGTCCATCACGACACTTCATTTTTCATGAATTATCGTGTACCTTACCCCATATATATATATATATATATATATATATATATATATATATATAATTATTAATGACAATATATGTATTAGCATATACCATCAGTTCCTTTTACTTTGTAGTCTTCTTAAAAGATTCAGCTCAATGCTTGTCAATTATTGATAACAGAGCAAAATATAAGTCAGTTCATATTATATTCCAATAACCATGGTTTTATTTTATTATTATTATTTTTTCACATTTCCAAAAAATATAAAATTTCTGTGAGATATATTTTTTTACGGTCCGTTTCATTTGTCTTGTGCCAAACAACATTTTTATGTCAATATCGTCTCTGCAACACTACAAACTCATCAGAAAAAAATTCACAAAGAGTAAAAAGTTGTCTTGAAAAAACCTACACTATACAGTAATTCATTTTAGGGTGAAAACAAACAAAAAGAGAGAGCAAAAACTCACACGTGAGAGAGCCCACTAATACGCCATTTTGAATATATATATATATATATATATATGCACACACACACACACTAGAAAAATACCCCTATCAGAACGAGTATAAACAATAAATATAGCATTAGTTTTAATATTTTTATGCTTTTTCCTTTTTTGAAGAGGATGGTACGGTTTTGGTGGCATCTCCTTAACTGGTAAAGTTTACAAAAAATATAAATAATATGCCCACATTATTCACCCTGTTGCCTAGAATACATATTCCATAATGATAAGTTTAATAGTTTAGGATTTTACCAAACATGCATATTATTGATGCTCTCGCACTAATCTTTGTAAAAATGTATTACTTAAAATAACTCAAAATTTTATGTAGAGCAATTCTTTTTTTCTAAATTTTTTGTATAAACTTATTAAAAAAAAATTGCTTGAAAGGGGGTGCCAATGGTAAAGTTTACAAAGATAAAAAAATGTGCCCATGTTACTTACCATGTTGCCGAGAATATATATTACATAATTCATAATGATCGCTTTATAAATTTTTTTAAAAACTTATATATATATATATATATATATATATACATGCACTCCCAAAATGTTAACATCTACAAAAAAAATAATGTACTTATGTAACCGTATTTTTAGAATATATATTTTAAAAATTCATAATCCGTTCATTAGTTTAGGAGATTATATATATATATATATATATATATATATTCTTTTTTATTAGCCTAAATTTCAGATTTGTTATTGACGTTCAGAAAAAGAGTATGTATAAACAAGAGTTTGAAGACCAGAGAGTTGTCTTCGTTTGAGAAATTATTTTATAGGCTAGAGTTATGTCCCTTGGTAAAAAAAGCTTAGAGTCCTTTGGTAAGAACGTGCTCAGATAAATCATTTGTTAGAACGTGTAATGGTTAGAATTTAAGTGCTGTAGGAATCCCAGAAAGAGAAAGGTTCTCCTGCTCAGTCTGAAATAATGGAGTTGGGAGCAACTAAATATTTTGGTGGTACTTGCTTGCTTGAGTACACAAGTAGTGCCGTGGAATTACAGGTAGGTTGTTTGGTTGTTTTTGAAACCTCTGGCCCGCGAAGGCTTAGCATCCGGCCGACCACCCTGCTATGCTTTATTATTGCAATCCGGCCTGTGGACCTCTCAGTAAAACTCATATCATTTTGTGACATAGACGTAAAAGTATGTTTCAATTAAGATTTACAGTGGGATAAAAATGTATGAATATCAGCGAACAGTGATGCATGTATATTTCATTTTTCTTTAACTATTAATTTCAAATCCTTGGCCTGAAATAAAAATAGAAAAAGAGAAAGAGAGAGGCAAAGAGGAGACGAGGAAAGGGCATGAAACAAAGAACCTTTATGAGGTGTGTCAAAACGAATGCTGGATCAACTTGCTACTTCCCCTGTCATTATATTTTATGATTCCAAAATGGCTCTTCGTCGGCGCCTTTTATAACATCACATACAGAAATCTCGAGAAAAAATATCAGATTTGTAGAGTGTTAAATGCAATTTTTGTACAATTTATTCATGTAAACAAAATATAGTTATTCTGAGATTTCGTTTTTCACTCCGGCCTGCGATCTCTTTCCAAAAGTCTCATCTGGCCCTCACTCTGAAAAGGTTGCCCGCCCCTGTTTTACGGTATATCAGCTCTTTTCGGGTTATTTAATACTGAATACGATCATTTTAATAAAAGTTTTTATGCTTCAAGTTCTATTATATATTCAAATATTTATTCATGGTTTGGTCGAGGTCGGTTGAGAGATGATAACCAGTTTGTGTGCAAGAAGTGTAAGACAATGGAGACGGATGAGAACTCAGATGTGAAGAAAGTATCTTTGGATTATGAGGCTATTACGGTTGTTCAGAAGTTTTGTTACCTTGGTGATACGATTGGAGCACAGGGAGGAACTGGTGCAACTGCACAAGTTAGAAATGGATTAAGTAAGTTCAGGGAATCTTTGCCATTACCAACCAGCAGAGTGTTACCACTGTCGACCAAGTAAGAGTTTATCAGGCATGTGTACGCAGCGTGATGTATGAAAGTGAAATCTGGCCAGTGATAATTGGTGAATTGTTTATTTTAGTTGATTTTCTGCAGATCTCTTTGATCTTAAAGTCCTTTCGTTTTCTTCAGCTTCTTTTCTCTTTCAATTTAAAGCCTCCGATTATATCTCCCACATACTAAAATCTGAAACAGCGGAACACTTTCATCGCTATTTATTACAATAAAAAACAGAATCAGCTAATATTTGTTGAGCATTGTTTTACATTGTGACAGGTGACATGCCCTGCAAGCGCTTATCGTCTCCTCCTCACAACCGCTGGCACAGAAGGCAAGGATCTATACAATCACTTGTTTGTAGGATGTCTTTTCCAGGAGATGTTATAAGCTGCTCATAGCATTCTTGTATACGAGCCACTATGATGATTCGCACCACATTAAAAAATTCAGAAATCTTAGCTGCAGCTCAATGCTCCTTGAATATATTGAAGGCCGTGAGATGCGAGTTGGAAAATTGTGATGGAGATGTGAAAGCAGTGGCTAGTAGGAAGTATCATAGCAGGCGTTCTGCACAATAAAATTCATTGAGTAGGTGAAAAAAAAAAAAAAAAAAGGTAACGCAAGATCCAGACAAGGCATCCTAGACCTTGGTAAAAGAGATGCGTCTGAGTGGCGATTATGAAGAGAGCGCTGAATGAAGATCTCGGCTATTTCTTATACAAAAGTTGCAAGGGCCAACTACTCACCGTCAAGACAATTGTCTTACAAAAGTCAAGAACCTCCGAAAAAAGGTCAAACATCCAGTCGAGCCGGGGGATTATGATCTGGTTCTTCTCAGGATAAATAGGTGGCTAGCCTTTAAAGTCCCATGCGTCATTAAGACCAAGTTCCCTCAAGCTATGTTTCGGTATGTTTTCAGCAAAGGTACACTGAATGAAACACGAAAAGATATTCTATGAAGAAATCAACATTACTCACCAACTTTAATTTTTTGGAATTATCTTCTGTATTATCATCATCGGTATTCTGAAAAAAAAAAAAATAAATAAATAAATTTAAAAAAAATTAAATAAATAGAAACAATGAAATAAATAATCAAAAGTATTTATCTTGTGTAAAAAAGTCAATAGTACGAGATTTGAATTTTCCACAATTGTTAATTCATTCACATTTTTCCGATTAAAATTTATTTATTTTCCCGCTTTTTTCTTATCTTGTTTCATTTCGGTTTTTGAAAGGAGAGCAAAAGCTTTTGCTGTTCATAGGGTTGATATTCAACCATTCGCCTTTACAAATGCACCACAATTCGGTATATTTCCAGAAGAATTCAAAGAATCAAAATACTGGTTGAATGGTTTCCTTCAGCAACATGAACTTCCTCTGAGAAAGTCAACAGCACTGTTCAAACCGGAAGATATCGAGATTATTAAATGTCACTCTCAGTTAAATCTTTTATTGATGGGATAAACTTTTTTAAATATCGGCTCTCCAACATGATTGTTATGGATAAATCTGCAGTGTTCAACGACAATAAATCGAAATAGTGCATCGTCAATTTGCATTCCGTCTGCTGACCGCCAAAGTGCACGAGTTACATGTATTTTGGCAATGCATCTCTATGGAAATAAAACCCACACCTCTAATCATCAGGATAGAACTGAATGCATTTCTGTGTTATGAAAAGGCATGGTGAACACAGGTAGTTTTAAGGAAGTGTATCGATTTTAAGGAAGTGTACAGATTTTAAGGAAGTGTACCGATTTTATGTTGCCATTAATTTCTTGAGGAACTCAGTCAAGTTTATGAAAAAAAATCAAATAAACAAAAAAAAAAACAACTAAAAAAAAAACGCCTTTTCTTTATTCAAAGAAAAAGCGGAATTCCCTTTTTCTGATTTACAAAAATTCTGTTAAGAGAGAGAAGTCTCACAGCCCTGGAACCTAGACGGTATTTTGATTGAATCCTTTATTTAACATGAGTAGATTGTTCTTGTCCTGTCAGCCATGACCGAGTAGAAGTGTTACGTATTATTGCCCGTAGTAAGGATTGAATTATTAACCTCCGGATAGAACAAATTATCAATCCTCATCTCAAAATTTCCGAAACATAAATTATGATTTTAGCACAAAAACATTTCATTGTAAATAATTGACAATAATAAACAAGTAAATGACCGAATTTTGTTTTATAAATAAAGCTGTGTATGCAAGATATGTTTTCTCCCTTGGTTAGATATTATGATTTTATACATATTTGGCAGTAATGACACTGTAAATAATTAACAACCACAAACTAGTAAATTACTGTCATGTACATACGGCTTAGCTCCATATGTTATTAATATCAATCTGGTTCATAATAGCGAATGTCGTTAGCTGGAAGGCTGGTTCCAACCAGAGTTGCAGAGTCCTAGTCATAATGCTAGGAGCAGGATTTTTAATCTCGGATGAATCAACAAACAGTCTGAATATTGGAAGACTTTAAAATAAAGAGTCGGAGTCAGATATTTTGGAATTCTAGGAGTCAGAGTCAGACCTTATACTTTCAGACTTCATAACCCTAGTTTCAATGAACATTTGTTTTTTATGGAAAGGATCGTTTCCCCTTAAAGTTAACCAAGCAAATTCAAAGAACGATAACTGATTTATGAATCAGATTTTTTAAAATTCTGTAAAATGTAAAAATTACATCAGTTAATTTAACTGTTGGGTATTTTACAAGGTGTTTGAGAGACATTTGATAATTTTTTGATATTCTTTCATTTCAGTACTATTTGAAGTATCTAGTTGCGGGAAAGTGCAACAGTTAGGCGTTTCTATTTACTATTAGTGGGTTTGAGGCTGGGGATCATAGATGACCGAAGACTGAAAAACACGAGAATATTGGAAGAGAGTGACCTGAACTATGATGATTCGCACCAGATTAAAAAATTCAGAAATCTTAGCTGCAGCTTAGTGCTCCTTGAATATCTTGAAAGCCGTGAGATGTGAGTTGGCAATTGTGATGGAGATGTGAAAGCAGTGGCTAGTAGGAAGTGTCATAGCAGGCGTTCTGCACAATGAAATTTGTTAAGTAGCTGAAAAAAAAAAAGAAAAAAAAAAGTAACGCAAGATCTAGACAAGGCAATTTTGACCTTGGTAAGAGAGATGCGTCTGAACGGCGATTATGAAGAGAGCGCTGAATGAAGATCTCGGCTATTTCTTATACAAGAGTTGCAAGGGCCAACTACT
The DNA here is from genome assembly GCA_963556195.1 of Sepiola atlantica. Taxonomy (NCBI): domain Eukaryota; kingdom Metazoa; phylum Mollusca; class Cephalopoda; order Sepiida; family Sepiolidae; genus Sepiola; species Sepiola atlantica. The sequence goes on from OY744542.1 coordinate 30,836,049, forward strand.
CACCGCCAAGAGAATTGTCTTACAAAAGTCAAGAACCCGTGAAAAAAGGTCAAACACCCAGTCGAGCCGGGGGATTATGATCTGGTTCTTCTCAGGACAAATAGGTGGCTAGCCATTAAAGTCCCATGCGTCATTAAGACCAAGTTCCCTCAAGCTATGTTTGGGTATGTTTTCAGCAAAGGCACACTGAATTAAATACGAAAAGATATTCTATGAAGAAATCAACATTACTCACCAACTTTAATTTTTTGGAATTATCTTCTGTATCATCATCATCGGTATTCTGAAGAAAAAAAAATTAAATTTAAAAAAAATTAAAAAATAACTAAATAAATAGAAACAATGAAATAAATAATCAAAAGTATTTATCTTATGTAAAAAAGTCAATAGTACGAGAGTTTAATTTTCCACAATAGTTAATGCATTCACATTTTTCCGATTAAAATTTATTTATTCTCCCGCTTTTTTATTATCTTGTTTCATTTCGGTTTTTGAAAGGAGAGCAAACGCTTTTGCTGTTCATAGGGTTTATATTCAACTATTCGCCCTTACAAATGCACCACAATTTGGTATATTTCCAGAAGAATTCAAAGAATCAAAACACTGGTTGAATGGTTTCCTTCAGCAACATGAACTTCCTCTGAGAAAGTCAACAGCACTGTTCAAACTGGAAGATACCAAGATTATTAAATGTCACCCTGAGTTAAGTCTTTTATTGATGGGATAAACTTTTTTAAATATCGGCTCTCCAACATGATTGTTATGGATAAATCTTCAGTGTTCAACGACAATTAATCGAAATAGTGCATCGTCAATTTGCATTCCGTCTGCTGACCGCCAAAGTGCACGAGTTACATGTATTTTGGCAATGCATCTCTATGGAAATAAAACCCCCACCTCTAATCATCAGGATAGAACTGAATGCATTTCTGTGTTATGAAAAGGCATGGTGAACACAGGTAGTTTTAAGGAAGTGTATCGATTTTAAGGAAGTGTACCGATTTTAAGGAAGTGTACAGATTTTAAGGAAGTGTACCGATTTTATGCTGCCATTAATTTCTTGGGGAACTCAGTCAAGTTTATGAAAAAAAATCAAACAAACAAAAAAACAAACAAAAAAAAACGCCTTTTCTTTATTCAAAGAAAAAGCGGAATTCCCTTTTTCTGATTTACAAAAATTCTGTTAAGAGAGAGAAGTCTCACAGCCCTGGAACCTAGACGGTATTTTGATTGAATCCTTTATTTAACATGAGTAGATTGTTCTTGTCCTGTCAGCCATGACCGAGTAGAAGTGTTACGTATTATTGCCCGTAGTAAGGATTGAATTATTAACCTCCGGATAGAACAAATTATCAATCCTCATCTCAAAATTTCCGAAACATAAATTATGATTTTAGCACAAAAACATTTCATTGTAAATAATTGACAATAATAAACTAGTAAATGACCGAATTTTGTTTTATAAATAAAGCTGTGTATGCAAGATATGTTTTCTCCCTTGGTTAGATATTATGATTTTATACATATTTGGCAGTAATGACACTGTAAATAACTAACAACCACAAACTAGTAAATTACTGTCATGTACATACGGCTTAGCTCCATATGTTATTAATATCAATCTGGTTCATAATAGCGAATGTCGTTAGATGGAAGACTGGTTTAAACCAGAGTTGCAGAGTCCTAGTCATAATGCTAGGAGCAGGATTTTTAATCTCGGATGAATCAACAAACAGTCTGAATATTTGAAGACTTTAAAATAAAGAGTCGGAGTCAGATATTTTGGAATTCTAGGTGTCAGAGTCAGACCTTATACTTTCAGACTCCATAACCCTAGTTTCAATGAATATGATTACATTTGTTTTTTAGTAAACCATCGTTTCCCCTTAAAGTTAGCCAAGCAAATTCAAAGAACGATAACTGATTTATGAATCAGATTTTTAAAAATTCTGTAGAATTTAAAAATTACACCAGTTAATTTAACTGTTGGGTATTTTACAAGGTGTTTGAGAGAAATTTGATCATTTTTTGTTATTGTTTCATTTCAGAACTATTTGAAGTATCTAGTTGCGGGAAAGTGCAACAGTTAGGCGTTTCTATTTACTATTAGTGGGTTTGAGGCTGGGGATCATGGATGACTGAAGACTGAAAAACACAAAGATATTGGAAGAGAGTGACCTGAACTATGATGATTCGCACCAGATTAAAAAATTCAGAAATCTTAGCTGCAGCTTAGTGCTCCTTGAATATCTTCAAAGCCGTGAGATGTGAGTTGGCAATTGTGATGGAGATGTGAAAGCAGTGGCTAGTAGGAAGTATCATAGCAAACATTCTGCACAATAAAATTCATTGAGTAGCTGAAAAAGAAAAAAAAGGTAACGCAAGATCCAGACAAGGTAATTTTGACCTTGGTAAAAGAGATGCGCCTGAATGGCGATTATGAAGAGAGTGCTGAATGAAGATCGGCTATTTCTTATACAAGAGTTGCAAGGGCCAACTACTCACTGTCAAGAGAATTGTCTTACAAAAGTCAAGAACCTCCGAAACAAGGTCAAACACCCAGTCGAGCCGGGGGATTATTATCTGGTTCTTCTCAGGACAAATAGGTGGCTAGCCATTAAAGTCCCATGCGTCATTAAAACCAAGTTCCCTCAAGCTATGTTTCGGTATGTTTTCAGCAAAGGCACACTGAATGAAACACGAAAAGATATTCAATGAAAAAAATCAACATTACTCACTAATTTTAATTTTTTGGAATTATCTTCTGTAGCAGCATCATCGATATTCTGAAAAAAAAAAGAAAAAAAAAAAATTAAAAAATAACTAAATAAATAGAAACAATGAAATAAATAATCAAAAATATTTATCTTGTGTAAAAAAGTCAATAGTACGAGAGTTTAATTTTCCACAATTGTGAATGCATTCACATTTCTCCGATTAAAATTTATTTATTCTCCCGCTGTTTTTATTATCTTGTTTCGTTTCAGTTGTTGAAAGGAGAGCAAAAGCTTTTGCGTTTCGTAGGGTTGATATTCAAACATTTGTCCTTACAAATGCACCACAACATGATTGTTATGGATAAAACTGCAGTGTTTAATGACAATTAATCAAAGGGGTGCATCGTCAATTTGCATTTCCTCCGCTGACTGCAAAAGTGCACGAGTTACATGTATTTTGGCAATGCTTCTCCATAGAAATAAAAATTCTACCTCTAATCATCAGGACAGAACTGAATGCATTTCTGTGTTCTGAAAAGGTATGGTGCACACAGGTAGTTTTAAGGAAGTGTATCGATTTTAAAGAAGGGTATCGATTTTAAGGAAGTGTACCGATTTCAAGGAAGTGTACCGATTTCATGCTGCCATTAATTTTGCGAGAGACTCAAAAAAGTTTTGATAGTTTGGGATTCAGCCAGTGCAAATTGTCAAAGGATACAAGCCACGCGTGCGTGGTCCCCCTCTGTATGTGACTCGATGTGGTGAGTGTAAAATGCAATTTTTGACCCCCCCCCTTTGAACCCCTGGGGTGCAAGCCAGAATTTTCTGAGGTCAAGGATGCTCATTTTATATCCAGAACAATTGCCTCTACATTTTGGCCAAGTTTCAGAAAAATTGAATGGATGGATCAAACGTTATGGGAGAAAAGGGTCATTTTTTGCCATTTTGGGGGCTTTTGACCCCCTGGGGGCATGAACCAGATTTTTTCCAACGTCAGCGATACTTATTTTCTATTGCCTCCACATTTTGGCCAAGTTTCAGAGAAATTGAATGGATGGATGAAAAGTTATGAGGCAAAGAATGTCATTTTTTGCCATTTTGGGGCCTTTTGACCCCCTGTAGGGCGGGGGGGACTAACCAGATTAAAAAAAAAAAAAAAAAAAAAAAAAAAAAATCGGAGAATGTCACAACTTCATGCAAAATTTCAGAGAAATTCAATGGATGGTTGCGGAGAAAAATCCGGACGGCCGGACATGCCTCAAAACATAAGTCCCCCGATTTTATAAAAGTCTTTTATGGTGATGAATGATCTCCTGAACGGAATGCTTTGGTAAGCCTTCAAAAAATCACATATAAATGCTCTGTACCCTGTAATCGAGTATCATCGAGCTTATTTTTATTGGCCTAATCCCGGTCTTCACTAAATAAACTATCTTCTAAGTGAAAAATCTAAATATATATATATATTATATATATAATATAATATTTACCGTGACAAAATTAGTTTTATAACAATTTGGTTCAATTAATAATTTTATGCTCAAATGATACCGTAATAATTATATGTAACTTTTAAAATCTTAAAAAAAAGAAAAATCAAAACAAAAATGAACGTACATTTTATATATAACAGCAAAAGTTTTAAATCTATGGAAGCCCAATATGAAACCCACATTTCATAATATGGAAATTTTTTTTTTTAAATTAACCTAATCTTACAAAGTTTAAACATTTTAAATTGCATATGAAAACAAGGACATAAGTCAGTAGTGAGATTGCATATCTCCGCCTGACAACATAAGGATGGGCCAAATCTTATTTGGGCCTTATTTCTCTATATTGTATCAAGTATTCATGGAGTTATGCGATGAAAACGTTGATAACTATTTATCTTATCAGGCTGAAATTGTTCATGGTGGTTATCAAAGAGCATCAGATCCATCTTATATAAATAGAGATTTTGTCCATCTGTCCGTAACAATTTTCTTTAAACGCAATAAATACATTGCGAAATATCAGATCTTAACTCCTTTTAGAAATGGAGAATATTGCATTAATAGTAAATAATAAATTCCCAACTAATAAAGCGGATGCCATGACCGGAAATCTGCCTTAAAAAGCTAGAATGGCCCGGAAATGTAAAATAGCCACCGACACTAAAGCATATGAATGCAAAACCTGCTTAAGTTGGGGGGTTAACCCCCCCCCCCTCCATTTGTAGTTGAAAAAACTCCCTTGAAAAAAAATAAAAATAAAGTTGATTCGCTTACTTAATTTTAAGAAAATTATTGGCGATATTGAATTATCTGAACTCGTTGCGAATTTGTGGCCGTGGGCTGCCATCAGTTGACGGTTTCTCTTGTATTAAACGGTCATAAACAACGTTTTAACTTTAATTTAGACAGTTTCAAACTGATATAAATGACTGCACACTAAAAATAATTCAATTAAAAACAAAATTTGATTTCGTTTTTAAATTCGAATTAATTTCAGTAATCAAGTAAAAATTTTATTTTTATTTGATACTTAATTTTTTAATAAAAAATTATTCCAGCAAATTTTAATCATAAAATTTTACCTGAAAAAGATTTTATGTGACTTTTTTTTTTTAAATCATGACCGTGACCGTTTGGTGCGGGTGAGGTAGTCTATTGATGATGGCTTTCCAATGTGAATTTGGAATAGCGGCGTCTAGGTCAGATAATTCAATAATGCCAAATTATTATCCTTTTGTCGATAAACACCCTCTGCTGACCCCGTATTTTATTAGTATTACATGTGAACACTGGGCAGAAAGAAAAAAATATTTTGGAATTTAGAGTGAGTGATCAGTTTTGCACATAAATTTAGCATAAAATAATCCCCCATTCTAGCTTTTTAGGGCAGTAACCAATTTTTTAGTCTGAATGGTATTCCCTCCAAAAAACTCTTGTAAGACCACACATAATCGTCAAAAAAAAAAAAAACGCAAAGGATTTATCTCCCATAGCAATAAATAAATAAAAATTTGATTCACTGCCTTATCTAGAATTGACAGAAAATGGATCATTTTACGTTATATTTAAATAAGAAATTGACCCCCCAACTGACCGTGCTGAAATAACGTTATTATTTAGAAAGCCATTCTTAACATGAAGAGGGGATGGGGCTTTGTTAATTATTCTGTAGTTTCACCTAACAATTTAATAAATAAATTAATAAATTTAGGAAACTGAAACTTTCGCCGGAAGTTATATTACGGGTGAAATTTAATATCAGGAACTAAATCTGACTGAACACCGTTTGCTGCTGACTGAGTTGGGTACTCTTCTGGTTTGCCACTAACTCCTTCTCAGAGAGGGGGTAAAACATGGGAGGGTGAACTTCTTAGGACTGAACAGAACCATATCTCAGCCTGACAGCAACAAAGCCACTGTCGGGCTGTTTTTTTTTTTTTTATTCATAATTATTTATTTACCGCGCAGAAAGCCACACATACACAAAAAAAAACCAACATTAATTAATAAATCACTGAAAGATACAATACAACAATTTATTAAAAAATAGATGACACTAGAAATTAATGAAAACAGTCCTGTGTGAATAAATTCCGGGATTGTCTGCCCTTGTTGTGAATGTAATTTTTCAGAAATGAAAAAAAATTCGTTCGAATCGCTAAACTGCACTAGTGCCAAATAAATAAATTAAAAATAGCACAACAAAAAAGCAACTTTAATGTTCAATATTGGGGGGGGGGTGCTTAGCCTCTATTTAAAAGTATGACGGAGTCTGCCCCCCTCCAATTAGAAAAATCGATTTTATTTTCTTAAGAACAGAGTAAATGGTAAAAGTGCAGAATAGTTAACAGTCGAGAAATCATAAACAAAACAACAACAACAAATACTTGTATACTAAACAACGCAGTAGAATTTAATTATCTACCGACCTGTTGGGTCCCCAGGGCACAATGGTTTTTTAATGATTTACTCTATTTTCTCACAACATGTTAGAACTACTGTTGTTATTTTTAATTACATCATCCATACTGGACACCATTCCTATTGACTATTCTTTTTATCACTGCGAGTGAGGACGGTCATAATCAGAGCTGTGTAATTTGGATTATTCGGACTACTGTTCTCATCTTGAGCGTTATTGAGTGAGAATAACACTCAAGATGAGAACACTAGTCCGAATAATCCAAATTACACAAATCATCAAACCTCATCTAAAAAATTCAGAAACATTATCAGAGCTGTTCAACGTCAGAATTTCTTTTTGTCATTTTGTACTTCTTGTTTGGATGCCCCAAATACCACCCAAAATGTGTTCTACAGTTTGTTTTTGTGTATCAAATTAACACTGTGGTGAACAGAAACCTGCAGTTCCTCTTAAAATGTCTGAATTCCTTACCATTTCATGTGCGAGAACTGTCATGCAGATCAAATATTTAAATACATCAGCTACAGAATTCGTTTTGGCAGAGTATTAGGATTTAAATAAGGTTAAAACGAAGCTTACCTATTGTGCCCCGGAATCACCTTGATTAAATTTACTTCGGATGCTGTTGGTTGACAGTCTTAAACCCCTTATCACATAAATTACCTGGGTCAAATTCTTTCTAACCTTTGAGGTGACACCCCAAATGTGATTTCTAACTCATTGTATTTTGCAGAAAGTCGTTATTGGGAAATTTATACCAAAATTTATGAAAAAATATCTTAAAATCGACCCACTGTACCCCGGGTGACACTACACTTTTAAGGTGCTGAAACTGTTTTAAAATATTTTATCTAAATAAATAAATGTGAAAGTTTTTTTTTCATTTATCACTACTATATTAGCATCAAAACGGGTTACTATTATTTAAATCAATAATACAATATAATATTTTGACATTCTCTATATCTAATACAGATTAACAATTAAGAGAGAACTATTTGGATGCCTAATTTGCATAACTATTTTTTAAACAGTTAATAATTAATGTTTGGTATTATTAATTTGGAATTGCATTGGCTTATTTTTACTATCTATATGCAATAGTTTCGTCGATATTAAAAGTAAATAAGTAAAATTATTTAAAAAATAAATCGGATAAATGACTAAAACACATTAAGCTTAAACTATCAGCTCGCTACGAGCGAGGCCTAGACGAGAAGAGAAAGGGGATGAGTGGGAGAGGGTGGCTGTCTTGCTCACTTCCTCTCTCCACCTTTCCCTGTTTTTGCAGTTTCTACATTTTTTTATGAAAAACAAATAACTTTTTTTTATTAGCTAATTAAATGCCTTATTTTAAAATTTAACACCAAACTTAATTGTTTAATGTTTACAAACAACTTTTCACTATTCTCATTGACAGATGGAAACAAAAGTTTGATAGTACTGAGCTGTCCAAATTACAAAAAAAAAAACAACATCCTCTGCTAAATCCTCTACTTTCTTTAAGCAATTATGTGTGAACACTCTGAAAAACTTGACGGAAAGAAGAAAATTAAAAAAAAAAAAAACGATTATTTTAGAATTTAAACAAGGGGAAAATTTTTGTATATAAATTCAATGTAAAATGATCCCTCATTTCCGGGCCAGACTTAGGGCAGTTAACTAATTTTTTTTTGCTATGGGAGCTAAATCTGTGGCATTTCTTTTGTTTTGGGAAGTGTAAGTGATTATGTGAGATTTTGTGACCTTGCAACTCGGACTCAGGGTTAGTTGTAAAAAATTTGGTTAACTTCCCTTAAAAGAAATTGAACATTCTACGTTAAATATATATGAAACTGATCCTCCACTCTAAATTCTAAACCATTTTTTTTCCCCTTCTTTCTGTTTCCTACGGTGTTCACACATAATCACCCCTAAAAGCAGAATCTTATTTTTATATGAGGGCAGGGGATTAATGTAGGGTGTTAATCTGCAAATTTACCTATACTTTATTTCTTTTAAATCTTTTACTTTTTTTTTTAACTGTTATTTTAAGCAATTGATTTTAGTTGTGTTTACCTTTCCTGTAAAAATTTAATAATTGACTACTTTAAAATTATTTAACTAATTAAATACCTTATTTTTAAAGTATAAATAAAAATGTTAAAAGTCAGTATTACTGTAGATTAACCCCTCCTCCCAATGAAATTTAGATTCTACCTTTTTAGGCGATTATGTGTGAATACCCTGAAAAACCTTCCGGAAAGAGAAAACATGAACATACTTATTTCAGAATTTAAAGTGGGGGATCAGTTTTGAATATAAATTTAATAACGTCAAATTAGCCATTTCCGGGCCTTTCTAGGGTTTTATGTCAGTTATGCATATTTTTTTTTTTTGTTATTGAAGATGTATTTTGTGGGTTTTTTTTATTAGAGGAGGCACTATTATAGCCGATTACGTGTGGTTTTATGACCTTGCCAGTCGAATTTAGGGTTAGCGTTACAAAATATATTAATTAACTGCCCTAATAAGTTAGAATGACCCTAAAAAGTAAAATCTCATTTTTTAAAGAGGGGGGGGGGGGGTTGTAATTTAGCTGAGGGTGTTAATCTACAAATTTACCAAAGTTTGTTGTTAAAATTTGGGAATTCTCTGAGTAAAAAACATTTTTTAACTATACGCCCCCCCCCCTCCTCTCAGAGAGGGCGGGTAGGTTTTGTTAGTTTAACATATTTTTAAACTGTCTTTACAACACACGGGGGGGGGGGGGTATGGTTGTTTGTCGCTTCCTACCACTAACCCTAAGTCGGAATGAGGGGGAGGGGTGACACTTGAACAGGGTTTGTGGTAGAATAAGTCATTAAAAAAAAAAATCTCATTTTTCATTGACACTTGAACAGGGTTTGTGGTAGAATAAGTCATTAAAAAAAAAAAAAAGGTACTGTTGCCAAATGAGCATCTAGAGATTTGCATGCGTGACGTACGAACGAAAAAAAGCCGAAGCCAAATTAACAAAGTTAATTCTGTTAAGAATGGCTTTCTAAATTTGCAGGCAATTACAAGCTAAACAACAGTTGCTTTCATTACATTTATTCTTGCAAAAGCAACAAAAAACAATAATCACTTAGTACATTCAATTCGTTCGGCAAGTTTGTTACGGTTCGCCAGTCTTGGAAGTGTTCGGTGAAACTCGCCGCTGATGACGTAAGTACTAACATTTTCTTGGATGCCCATGAGGAAACTGTACCTATAAAGTTTGCTTTTGAACGAAATAAACTTTCGAAATAAAAAAAAACATTTAAAAACAGTTTCAACACGTTAAAAGTATACCAGTCGGTACATAATTAAATTCTATTGCGCTTGTTTTTTTGTACAATCTCTAGACTGTTAACTATTCTCCACTTTTACAGAGTGAGTAAATACTTATTTTAAAATATGGGAGGAGAGGGGGAAGGCTTTTGCCCTATTTAAAACTATAGAGGCGGAAACCTTGACACCCCCCCCCAAAAAAAATACTTAAAATTTTTTTAATTGCTTGAAAACGACAAAAATATTGGAAGGGGGCTTAGACTATTCAAAACTAGAGGTAAGAAAACCTACACCCCCCCCCCAAACTTAGAAAAGTCGATTTTATTTGCTTGAAAATTGGGAGCAAGACAACAATAGGGACCCCAGATCATTAACACAAGACGCGGGACATATTTTGGAAGTCACCGGTTGACCTCGCAATACACGTGGTCTCTATTTACAAAACACTTGTAAATAAATCTTTTATTTATTTTACTAAATGCAGTATATTTCGGATTTTTTTTTTCTTTTAACATGTTAATATTTATTTTAAGGCAGAGAGTCCATAAATAAAACAAATAAAATATTAACATGTTTTCTTTTAAAACATGTTTTTGTGTCACTATTTACTTGCCTCCCCACGAGGGCAGAAATGGGCCCCCCCCCCCCATGAAATATTTATCACCGTACTTAAGTAATCTTTCGTTTTGTAGGGAAAAATCAAGCTTCCCAAAAAGGGGCACTCTGGATCTTACCTCAGTTTAGAAGGATTTTTCCATACTACACATTGCTCCTAGCCTGAGGAGGCAAAACGGATGATTACGCAAGTTATTTTAATAACTAAACGAAATATATACGCTTTTTAAAAAATCGGCTGACTTGTAATCTTTCGTTTTGCCTCCCCACGAGGGCGGAGTTAGACTTCAAAAATCAGTTTCTAAACGGAAGCAATTTAAAGTTTATGAAGTTTTTGTCCTTAAAAACTGATTTTTGAAGTAAATAGCGAAGTTTTGTTTTTAATAACAAATAAGTTATAAAAACATTTTAAATAAAATTATGTATTTGTTAAATCTTATTTCATTTGTTGCTTACAGAAAACAAGGACAAAAACTTCATAAACTTTAAATTGCTTCCGTTTAGAAACTGATTTTTGAAGTCTAACTCCGCCCTCGTGGGGAGGCAAAACGAAAGATTACAAGTCAGCCGATTTTTTAAAAAGCGTATATATTTCGTTATTTATTAAAATAACTTGCGTAATCTTTCGTTTTGCCTCCTCGGGCTAGGAGCAAAGTGTAGTATGGAAAAATCCTTCTAAACTGAGATAAGATCCAGAGTGCCCCTTTTTGGGAAGCTTGATTTTTCCCTACAAAACGAAAGATTACTTAAGTACGGTGATAAATATTTCATACCCCCCCCCCCATTTCTGCCCTCGTGGGGAGGCAAGTAAATAGTGGCACAAAAACATGTTTTAAAAGAAAACATGTTAATATTTTATTTGTTTTATTTATGGACTCTCTGCCTTAAAATAAATATTAACATGTTAAAAGAAAAAAAAATTCCGAAATATACTGCATTTAGTAAAATAAATAAAAGATTTATTTACAAGTGTTTTCAACCGGTGACTTCCAAAATATGTCCCGCGTCTTGTGTTAATGATCTGGGGTCCTATTGTTGTCTTGGTCCGAAAATTGTAAATATTTATTTTAAAATTATAATATCGTGGTGGTGGGGCTCTTAGCCCTATTTAAAACTAGAGGGTGTCTAGCCTCGACTCTCCCGAACGATCCTAAACACTTCATTACCGAATTATTCTTGCTTTTGTGCCATTTTCCCGACCGACCCCTGCCTCCCAGGTGCGTAAAAAATAATAATCAAGTTTTCGATAATTGCTCTTTTAAGGAATGGGCATCCAGATAATGTCAGTTCTTATGGATTCAGTTCCATTGATGGAGAATCCCGAGTCAGTCACAGAAATGTCCGAAGCAGTTTTAGATTTGTTCTTTATTTTTTTTCGAGGTAATTTTTTTTTGTGGGTAGCTACAATTTTGTTGTAAGAACAGAATAGGGTAAAAATGCATAAGGGCCGACTGACTGACTAGTGGGCCGTGCGCAAAACCAGTTTGGCCTTTTTATGGCCAAATGTCACGAATTTGGTGTGTTTTGACCATCGAAAATTCTGTTTGACCTTTTTTGTGTGAATATTCTGGAGTTCACTTATGCGAGCCCAGGCGAATCGCAAAATTGAAAACAAACACAAATACTTCGCTAAAAATGAAGAAAAAACACAGAAAAAAAGTAAAAATTAAAAAGTGCCCTTTTATCGCATAAGTTAACTCCAGAATATTCACACAAAAAAGGCCAAACAGAATTTTCGATGACCAAAACACACCAAATTCGTGACATTTGGTCATAAAAAGGCCAAACTGGTTTTGCGCACGGCCCACTAGCCAGTCAGCCAGCCCTTATTATGCCTTTTACCCAGAATAGTTAACAAAGAGTTTCTAAATAACATTATCTTTCATTTTTTTTTACCCTTCGCATGCTTAGTGTCGTCTGCCTCTTTTACATTTTTTGCGACTTTCAAATCGTAAACTGCTTCGGTCATTTCCTGGACTGACTCCATACAAACTGAAATCCTTTGGGTGGCCATTCCTTACAAGTACCCTGCAGTTTACCGCCGACAAGTACCATACAGTTTACCGCCAAAAATCAATGCGGCCTTCATTTTTAACAACGAAGGAAAAACAAACATTTCACTTTTATGCAAAACCCATACGTCAAAGAAACTATTCTTAATTTAAAGTTGGGGACAATTTCATTCTATTTTTTAATAAAACTTGAGAAATTTTTTAGTTCAACGGAGAAAAATAAAAATTCGCTAGATGTTACGGGCTTGGATCAAGGTGAAGTATGGTTCTGTTCGGGCCTAGGTCATCTTACCAGGCATTACCTCCACCTTTGGGAGAAGCGATTAGTTAATTATCGGTCGTCCGACCCCCCCCCCCCCCCAAAAAAAAAAACACACACACACTAGGTAATGTCGACGGGGCCGGGTCACGGAAATCTTTGCAACCATAAAGAGTGACCGGTGTTTCTATAGAATTTGAACCGAACCAAACAGACTTTTGCCGAAATAAACCTAAAACGGTAGGGTTAGTTTAGAGTTTTAAAAAAAGATAGTTCGGTTCAAATATTGTAGAAGTATCGAGTGACTCTCACCTTTGTAGGGGGAGGGGGGGGGGTGAATACTCTCACCTTTGTAGGGGGAGGGGGGGGGGTGAATTCTCTCACGTTAAACCGACCTCTCGTGTCAAATCCACTCTCCGTGAGGAGAGAAGGGTAACACAAAGGCGATGTATTATCTCTTCTTTCGGATTCTTCTTAGAGGATGAGAAATCCTTTTCGACTGGGAGCATTTACATTAAAAATCTGACCGGTCACCAGTGCTTCTATAGGAGGAGACACATATCGACACGAATGTTTCCGATTGCAATTTACGGAACAGACCGGAAATGGTCCAAGCAGTTTATGATGCTGCAAAAAAAAATGTAAAATGTCAGACGTTAACCCCTAACATTAAGTCAAGGAAAAAAAAATAAAAAAGTTGCTTTATGTCGATACTAATTGATTGTTCGGCGACGGCTCGGCCATTTCCGGTCTGTTCCGTAAATCACAAACATACGTGAGATATGGGCCATGTTCTGTAGACCTACTCATTTTTTTTTCAATTATTAAAAACTTACAATTTTACTAAAAGAAAGAAATGCATTTTCTAAAACAAATAAATGTTTTTGTTTCAAAATAAAACACAAAAGAACAAAACAAATTTTGTCTTTACTTTTTTGTATTAAAGTCTTTTTAATTTTAAATCAATTCCTACCTTTCTTTTTGAGGGGGACATATTTGTCGGTAAATACCGGTTTCTAAATAAATTAAGAGCGGGTGAAAATCTTCTGGCTCCGAAAATGATCTTGACAGCTGCCAGCATAAAACACGTGAGTTTTGAAAAGAAACGGTGTAAGAGGAGAAAAGTTAACCACAAAACATTCTTACGGGGTTCCCCGCACCCTGGTAGTTTTTAAGAAAATTTATTGGTAGACATTGTCTACTAGACAAATAGCTCTTCACAGTTCACACACCTTTAAAATACGTCGAGTTTCACCGTACACACTTCAGAGACTGGCGAACGTTAACGAAGTTTGCCGAACGAACTGAATATACTATAAGTGATTATTGTTTTTGTTTTTCAAGAAGAAACTCTTGTGTTTAGCTTGTATGTATAATTGTTTTCTGTAATGTTTTTTTTGGTCCCCCGATTTAAAAAATTGGGAGACCTATGTTTTGAGGCATTTCCGTCCGTGTGTGTGTCCGTCCGGATTTTTCTCCGCAACCATCCATTGAATTTCTCTGAAATTTTGCATGAAGTTGTAACTTTTGTCAGGTTAGAAAGTGACATTCTCCGATTTTTGAAAAAGAATCTGGTTAGCCCCCCAGGGGGTCAAAATGCCCCGAAATGGCAAAAAATGACATTTTCTGCCCCATAACTTTTCATCCATCCATTCAATTTCTCTGAAACTTGACCAAAATGTGCAGGCAATTGTTCCTAATAGAAACTAAGTATCGCTGACCTTGGAAAAAATCCGGTTCGCGCTCCCAGGGGGTCACAGTGCCCCTAAAATGACAAAAAATGACCCTTTCCTCCCATAACGTTTGATCCATACATTCAATTTTTCTGAAACTTGGCCAAAATGTAGAGGCAATTGTTCTGGATATAAAATGAGCATCCTTGACATCAGAAAAATTCTGGTTCGCGCCCCCAGGGGGTCAAAGGGGGGTCAAAAATGCCCCAAATTGGCCAAATTTATTGCATTTTACACTCGTCACATACAGAGGGGGACCACACATGCACGGCTTGTTTTGTTTTGATGTTCTGGTCACGTAACGCAAACTGGTTTACAAACGTTTGTTTTTTGCGCGCGTGTTTTAAAAAAAAAATTTTTTTTAACGCAAACTGTCATGTCAATTGTGTTTTCATTTTTGCTATGACTGTATTGTCGTCTGCATTTTTTCATAAGTGCACAGAAGAGGCTAAATTTGTACTTTTCCCAACCCTAACCCCAACCAACCCGAACCCTACTCTAACTGACCGTAATCAACTCTAACTAACCGTGGCCTACGTAATATAGTAAACTATGGCCACTGCACTAAGTCGAGATTTTCTTGTGATGTCATTGATAGTGGCTCTAATGTGGAGACGTCGCCCCTTTTATGTAGCAGCGTGGACCTTAGCTCGTTAATATATTGTGTGTTAGAGAAAATGCTAAGATCCATGCTTACATTTAGATTGTGTAAAGAGATGTTTAAAAGATTAAAAACAGATAAAACATGGAAAAACATGCATGAAAGTTGAATGAAATATAAAGCATGCATAAGTTGAAGGAAGAATAAAACGTAGTTTTGTAGCAAACACTACAACTAAAGGGATATATATGCAACCTTTCTTTCTTTGTTTGCTCAGTCCTTCTTCGTCTCTGAGGTAGAGAATCTTGCAGAATCACGTTTGCCAGAGGATTCCGGCCAATCGGGGGCCAACAGGTCAGCTTGACCACGCGTGATTTAAAGTCTATAAAAAGGCACTTCCTTCCTTCCTCTTCCTCTCTTTTTTGCCTTCAGCGTTCTGGGCGGACGCACACAAAGAACTCTCGTCGACACTCAACCCCCGCCGGCTCGATCGAGCCGTGTGGGGGGAAGAAAAAAAGGTAATCCCTTTTAATTCAAATGGACTTTTCTTCAAACATCTCTTTCAATTTGACGAACTTTTCTTCACACATACATCACTTACAATTTGTCACACAAAAGACATTCAACACGCTCGCATATATATATACGCTTACAATTACGATCCTAAGAACTCTATAAAATGTTTTGTTAAATAAATTGTTTCTGTTTAATATAAATGTTTTCCTCTTTATTAATTTTATAAAAGAACATTCTTATGTTGTTTAGCTTTCTCATTCCTTCACTTTCTTTTAATATAAGTTTTAGATAATAATAATGTTTTCTTTCTTTTCCCTATGGTCGGGGGATTCGTTCTCTCATAACCATTTGTCCGGCAATCCTTCGCCACTGTGGTTAATCTTTTGTTCTTCGAATCTTCCCGCCATAGTTTAAAGTAACACAAAATATTTATATATTTACACATCTTATATGGTAAAATGTTAGTTTGAAATGTTTGTTGGAAGTCAATTCCATGTGTGCGACCATGTTTGTATGTTTGTGTGTAGTATAGCCATCTGTGAGGCTTGTAGTTAGTACGTCGAAGTGTGTGAATGTGCGTGCGCCTTTTGTTCGTGGTTGTACAAATGTGTGTGCGTGCACGTGAGTTGATAAGTCGTTTAGGCATTCATATGTGTGTGTGTGTGTCTTTGTCAACAGTATGTGGTTGTACACGTGTGTGTGTGTGAGTTGAAAGTAGCCGCTGTGCGTGCTTAAGTGAAATGTCCATCAGCCTCCCCGCACCCAAAGGTGGGGGATCGGTAGTTGGAGCGAAACGGCGCTGCTGCCTGTTAACTGGAAATGAGGAGGAAGAGAGAAGAGACAGATTTTGTCGCACGGTCTGCTTTTTATATTGTTTCACCAGTGGTTTGGCCGACGTAGTTGGCGACAGGTTATGTGACATTATTTTTGGCTTTTTTGCGCCTTTTTGTTAGACTGGTCGCTAGGAGCTGGTTTTTATTGTCCCAATTTTAGCTTTTGTTGTTGAAGTGAATTCGGGTTGGTTTCTGTTTATGCCGATTTGATAAAATATTAGAGGTCAATCCTATAGTTCTTACTCCCACTATCAATCAGGACCGGAAGTAAGCCATAACTTAATGCGCGTGCGTCCATCTGTAATCACAGACTCAACTCCATAGGATTATTCATTCATTTGGGAATCATATTTAACTTGTTCCTGCTATTGTGACTTTATTCCCCTGCCAAGAACACAGCTACCCTCCTAAGGATTATTCATTCATTTGGAAATCATTGTTAACTTGTTCCTTTTTTCAAACGTATTTCCTTTTTTTATAGATGTCAAGCACAAAAGAGAATTCAAAAAAATCCAACATGGCGTCCAAAGATTAAGGCATTGCATTATATTACGACGGCTGTGATTAAAGTTCGAATTTCAAGTTTTAAAAAAATAAATTAGAATTTTATTTTGAGATAAAAAATACAATTTTAGGCTAATTAATAAGTTTTATTTAATATCCCTCCCTTCTCCAAAAAAACATGACTGTTTTAATTTAATACAAATTTTTACTATATTGTGAAAAACTTTGTTTTGCAGAAAAAAAACCATTTTAATTTATTTCAATAAATGTTCTATTAATTAATTATTTTGAATTATTGATTTTGTGTTACTTTAATGAATTCGTAATCTTCATATTTGATTTATTTTTAAGTTAAAAAAAATAAAAATCATCATTTATTATTTTTTGGAAATGCAAATTATTCCAAAAAAACAAAAAAACAACGCATTTTAATTCATTTCAATAAATGTTCTATTTATTAATTATTTTGAATTATTGATATTATTAGATATGTGCAAATATTAGAAAACCGCATCATATTATTTCTGTAATGTTATTATTTAATTCGAGAATTTAATTTTTCTTTGAGTTATATTAATTTTATTAATACAGAATTTAGTTTTTTTTTTGTAACATATGAGAACTATATTTGAAAATATTTTTTTTTATTGTTAACATCTACGATGCTTTATTTTCATTAAGAAAATACATTCAAGCGTTTTTTTAGTACCCTATGATATAACTTTAGTAAAAGTGTTTTTTTTTACACAAAATAATAAATTTGCACTGTAATTTCTAAGAAAGTAATGGGTTAATTATATTCCGTGATCGTTAATTAATAAATACGGAAAATTCTATTAAAAT
Source organism: Sepiola atlantica (assembly GCA_963556195.1). NCBI lineage: Eukaryota > Metazoa > Mollusca > Cephalopoda > Sepiida > Sepiolidae > Sepiola > Sepiola atlantica. The sequence goes on from OY744542.1 coordinate 30,853,894, forward strand.
TAGTTGATTTCCTGAATTTTTATAAATTTTTAAATGAAGGAAGGAGTTAAAAATCCATAGTCTGACTGTTCAACAAATCTCGTTTGTTACTTTACAGTATGACGTCATTTTCCAGTGCTCTGGCCTGCTTATATTACGTTGGTCGTGGCTGAGAACTGATTATTAAATTCAATATTCTCCAACAAAATAATATATCTGCATTTCTAATAAAGTAATGGGTTAGTCATATTCTGTGATCACTAATTAATAAATACTGAAAATTTCATTAAAATTGGTTGATTTCCTGAATTTTGACTGGTGATACCAGATCAGGCTACCCTGTGGCTCCCTGAGACGAAATTCACCTACATTGACGTTTTTTTTTTTTTTGTTTGTTTTTGTTTGTAAAACTTAATTATGTTCTACAAAACCAAAAACAAAAACAACAGCCCCTCTCCCTTTCTCCCTCCCCTTTTTTATTTTTATTTTTCCTACCCTACTCCCGGTCCTGGATATGACCTTAAACTACATCCGATGGTGAGATCCGGCTTACGGACTTTTGGGAATGTGGAGCCTCCTCTTAATTACCATTGCTCCCAGGTCCACCCTGACCTGGAGTGGTAGTACCTGTTAGGGTCCCAACTATGGGTTAAATAGAAACAGATATTAAAAGGGGAAAGAAACAAAAAATAGAAGAAAACAAGACCAGATTCGGCATTAAATAACCCAAAAAGGGTTGATATGCCGTAAAACAAAACTACCAAACCAAAAACCCCGATTAAACATTTGAAGATATAAAGAACTTGAAGCATAAAAACTTTCACTATAATGACCAGATTCGGCATTAAATAACCCAAAAAGGGTTGATATGCCGTAAAACAAAACTACCAAACTACCAAACTACCTGAATTTTGATGAATTTGTAAGTGAAGGGAGGACTAAAAATGTCCATAGTCTCGTCTGTTACTTTACAGCATGACGTCATTTTCCAGTTAACAGGCCTTAGTTTACTATATTACAAAGGCCACGCCCTAACCTGTAAAAAAAACAAATAAAGCAACCCGGCAGAAAAAAACAAAACATGCAAAACAAATGCTTGTACAACAGTAAAAAAAAAAAAAAAAAAAAGAAGAAAGACAAAAGTATCCCAAAAAGTACATACAAAAGGTATTATAGGATTGAGATTTATCCGAATCCTATAAAGTTGACTGGCCGACGGCATGGGCGAAAACACAAGCCACGTCCCCAAATTCCAGCTGAAAACAAAATCAGAATTTTGTTTCCAAAAAGCAGCTCCCAACATCAACTTAGCAAAATTACTAAAAAAAAAAAGAAAATGGCTGTCATGTGGGTTGTCTTATATGCTGTCCGCGCGACCATTGGTCATAAAATATAAAAGCAGACCGTGTCGAAAAATCTTACTCTTTCTTCCTTTGACACTTAACAGGAGACCACGTTTTCAGACTTTCCTCGCTCTTGGGGGCGAGGGACGCCTCGCGTGACTACTCTTCACCATTCGACTTGCACACACATGCTTACATACGTTCTTGGGGTTCCAAAGTTTCGTTAGGTCGGATCTCTGGAGAACTCTGATTTTGTTGACCAGCTCACTGGTTTTATAAGCTTTGCTAATTTGACATAAACTTGCTAGATTTTTTATTGGTTGAAAAATATTGAGTTAACACATTCCTGTGAAAACTTTAACTTGTTTTTGAAAGTGAAGAGGAGAGTGTATCCCAACGAACCGGAGAAAGAAAGAGGATAGCTATTACAGCCATTCGCTTTTTGACGTTGCTCGAATCACATCTCGATCCACCACAGAGTTACCGGAAGGGTCCTTGGACTAGCTGGTGGGTAGAATCTAGATAATACTGGTACATGGGGGAAATATATAACAGCAGCAATTTCGGGTTTGACCAGACTCTATCGTTTGTTCTAATAATAAAAAAAAGAAAAACTTTCAAAGAAAGTCGTTTTTTCTCGCTCCCTTCTAATGTTTTTTTTTTTTAAATCTACGATGATGCTGATAGGTTTTTGATATAGTGAGTCTCAGGGATGTGGTGATTTGAATAAAACCCGGGAAAATGGAGTTTTAACTAAAGTTTAAATATAGATCAAAATCTCACAATGAGTTTATCAAAATCCTGCATCAAAGGAAAACATTAAAAAGTTTGTCAAATTAAAAAGGGAATTCTCGGCCTTTTGACTAATATCAAAGTGTAGTATCTGTTCTGATGGATGCTACACTCCTTACACCGGCACCGTCTTGGCCTTCGGGTCTTGATTCCGCTGGTCTTAGGAATTGCCCTGTGCAGTTCTAGGAGGTGCACCCTCCCAGGCTTTGCCTTCTCACCCTTTGAGAAGGGGTTACTTTATTGCTAATCGCCTGAGGCGCCACTACCAGGGAATGCCGGCGGGGCTACCCAGGCATTTTTTGTAGGTCAGAGTGTTCTTCCTCCAGGCTTTTCAATCCCACTTTTCGACCTTGTGTCACATCTTACTTCTGTGGGAGAGAGATAAAAAAAGTAAAAAAAAGGGAATTCTTGGCCTTTTGACTAAGATCAAAGTGTAGTATCTGTTCCGATGGATGCACCTGCACTGTCTTGGCCTTGATTCTTCCGGTCTGAGGATATTGTCCTGTGCAATTCTAGAGGGTCCACCCTCCCAGTCTTTGCCTCCTCACCCTTTGAGAAGGGTTTAGTTTATTTCTAATCGCCTGAGGCGCCCCTACCAGGGAATGCCGACGAGACTGTTCAGGCATTTTTTGTAGGCCAAAGTACACTTTCCTCTAGGGCACTGGCTTTTCAATCCCACTTTCCGACTTTGTATCACATCTTACCGCTGTGGGAAGGAAATAAATACGGAAAAAAAAAAAAGGAAAAAAAATGCGAATTATATCTATATTTAAAAGTAAAATAGTTAAACTCTAAACCTAAGCCTAAATTTTTCTAAATTCGCCCTAGGTTTATTTATTATACTTGTCACTTACTTATACAGCAAATAACTAGTAATATATACAAATAAAACTAGTGGGGTCGCGGCCATGTCTTGAGGTGAATGATTGGAGTAACTTGAGAAAAAAGTCGAAAACCACGGTTCTATTTTCTTGCTTTGTGCCATTTTCTTCCTATTTATTAATTTGTGCCATTTTTACCGTGCTGTTGTTACCTGTGCCATTATTCCCGGTCACTGTCCCTTACTTATACAGCCAACAACTAGTAATATATAAAAACACATATACAACTAAAACTAGTCATGTCTTAAGGTGTAGCAGACGCTACTACCGGCCAAGTGGATATTTGTTGCGATTTCTTTTCTTTCTCTGTGTGATCAACCCTTCTTCGTCTCTGGGATAGGGAAGAAGAGGTTATCTCATGAAAACACGTTAGCCGAAGATTCCGGCCAATCAGGGACCAACAGTCCAGCTCGATCACGCGAGACTTGAACCCTATAAAAAAGGTGCAACAAGTCACACAGCCTCTTTTTACCTATTTCTCTCTTCCGTTTTTGGCCGACCGCACATGCAGGAGATCGTCCCCCCCCCCTACCGGCTCGACCGAGGAGGTGGGGGAGGCAAAAGTCAAAAAGTAGGCAATCTCTTTTAATCCCTACCATGAATAACAAACTATTCTTTCAAGTGCGCACACATTACAATTGCCACAAAAATGACATCACTTTACATCAAACAGCTCGCATATACGCATTCATACAAACACAAACTTAAACAAACCGAACATTTCACTCGTGTAACAAACGGAACTTTTCACTCCTTAAAAATGAACTCAAGCATTCTCTGTAACTGATAGCTCTACAAAATGTCTTATCCAAATAAATTGTTTTGTTTAATATATATGTTTTATTCTAATTATTGATTTTACTAAATACTATTCTTCTGTGTGTAGCTTTATTATTCCTTCGCTTTCTTTCCAATATAATTTCCGATATAATGATAATGTTTTACTTTCTTCTCTTTTGTTTGTTGATTCTGTTAATTTTATCCACACGTGGTCGGGCCACCTCGAACAACGGGAATGACATGCCGCCATAAAGGCATCTCCCATAACCATTTGTATGGCAATCCATCGCCACATTGGTTTACCCCTTTGTTCGAACACCCCCGGCCATAAAGGTACTTAATTGGGGTTAACTGAAAAAAAGTTTGAGAACCACTGTTCTATGTTCTTGACTTGTGCCATTTGTTCCTATTTATTCACTTGTGCCATTTGTTCCTATTTATTCACTTGTGCCATTTGTTCCTATTTATTCACTTGTGCCATTTGTTCCTATTTATTCACTTGTGCCATTTTTACTATGCCATTTTACCTGTGCCATTATTACCGTGCACAGAGCAGATAATATCAGCTCAGATAAAACGTTTACTCCCAGCACCCTTATTAGTGACATGGCAGCAAAGAAAGACAGAAAAAAACTCAAAACATCTCCACATTCCGCTAACACATTTCACAGAAGACACGTTGCTAGTCTTTCTCTACTCTATCATTATTTCCATGGAAGGTGCTCGACTGAGCTTCCATCTCTGCCCCCCCCCATTCCCTGTAAAACATCCACAGCAAGAACTCGTCTAGTTACCACCACGACTGGAATACGACTTCCACATCTGGAGAGGTGCTGCTCAGAGCATCCTATCTTGCCTTGACAAAGTACACAATAGACATCCTAGTCTCGTGGGGCAAGATCTCTTCTGTTGTCTACAGATTCTTTCTTACAGGAAAGGCGTCGCTAGTCATTTTCTACTCTATCGTTATTTCCATGGAAGATGCTCGACTGAGCTTCAATCTCTGCCCCCCCCCCCATTCCCTGTAAAACATCCACAGCAAGAACTCCAATCTCTGGTTTCTCCTTGTAAGACACTCACAGCAAGAACTCGTCTTTTTATCACAACTGCAAATAACTTATTTCCCTGTGTGCCTAACATCAAACGAAAATTCCATGAACAGAGTTTCTTTCTAAGAACTTGCCATCTGTTGATCACATTACTACAGGACTGCTTCCCTGCAGACTACAACATGGCCGTCTTCAAATCCAATGGCAAAAAACTACTTGTCATAAACCGTCCTCATAAGTAATCAAATTTAGTACATTACATTCATCATCATCAATCCTCTCATAATATTCTTCATCATTCAACTAACAATCCACCCGTCTTGTTAACCCTTATTATCGAGTGACTTTTGGCCCTGGTAAGTGAGACTCATTAGTAAAAATCATTTTTTTAGAAGAGAATACTTGTTAAATTGGTTCGTTTTTTTTGCAATGTAACTTTAAAAAATGTTTTCTCTTTGGATTAATATTAAAGTTGTTAATGTGATGATGATGATGATGATGATGATGATGATGATGATGATGATGATGGGTAATCATTTAGCAAGTGCTAAATTCAATTTATTGCCTGTTTAAATGGATCCTGGTTTGGGTGAGATAACGATAAAGGTAGCGTCTTTGGATATATCAAGATTCACGATAACAATTAATATATTAAGGAGAGTAGAAAGGTGACTGGCCTCATAGCTCTCGCTTCCCTTATTTTGTCTTTTAGTTCTCACATTTCATGAGCGATGTTTCTGACAAAGGGGAAAGAATTGCTGTTTTCTGGGTCGAAATCTATCCATCTAACACTAGTTTTTGACTTTTAAGTACTATTTTATTTAAGCTCCTTACATCAAGTGGCTTCATGCCTTGTCTGGAGCGATTTCCATTAAAAAAATATATATATGTATAACATGAGTTGAAAATGACAAAAATGGTTGTTGTGAATAAAAGAGATAAAAGCATGCTTAGGGAACAAAACATATTTATATATTCACAAATTTAAAATGGCATTGTTAGAATATATGTTATTTTGTTTTACAGCTCATGTATTAAACATATATTCTAAACATATCCATCATTAGAACGAAAAGCTAAGACCAAGTACGGTCAACACATTTATTTACAGTTGACATTTATGAAAGACACCAACATACATTATACAAAACAATAAAATATATTTAGTTCTTGCTCTACTTTAAAGATATCCTTCATGCTGTGGGAGCCTTTTGGGTGAGGTCCGACGGCGATAAATTCTTAATACTCTCTGGTCCCTTTCAGGCACAATCAAGAGGAAACTACTTCATGGTGCCCCGGACCGGCACACTATCAGAATCGATTCCTACATTATTAAAGATATTTTGTATGAGAAAATTGTTTGTGTGTTGAAAAGTTTAATATTCTTGTTTGTAAAATGTTCAAAGTGAAAAGAAAATATAGGCCTTAGAAATATGTATGTGTTTGTTCCATTTTCGTGTGTGTGTCTTTACCTTTTTCGTTGGGCTGTAATTGTAGAAAGACGAGATGTAGTAGTTCAGCGATTTTCAGTGTGGCATGAGTCATGTTTCTTGAGTGCACTCACGACCTTTGTTGGGTGCTGGTTGTTGTTGTTGTCATATACACAGAGTACCAGTGCACGGGTGTGTCAGCCAGGAGAACTCTCTTTTTCTTGTTCTTTGGTAATCAAGTGACTGTTTATATTAGAATCACCTAGTTTAGACTCAAAGAGAATCCATTTCACACGAGAAGAAATCGTTCTCATTGGTTAAGAAATCTTGAGTTAACATCTACATGTGATCTAATGTTTTTATTTTTATTTTAGGACTGGCTGTTGCGTTTGTGCGGACATCAGAGTGAGCAGTTGATTTTAGTGGATCCCATTTCCACTCAGTACAGAAGGAGGAAAAAGTGAAGATCTTTCTTTTTCTTGTTCTTTGGTTATCAAGTGACTGTTTATATTGGAATCACCTTGTTCACATAGGCTCAAAAAGAATCCATTTCAAATGAGTGAGAAACTTTCTCATTGGTTGAGAAATCTTGAGTTAACACCTACATGTGATTTAATGTTTTTTATTTATTTTTTATTTCAGGACTGTCTATTGTGTTTGTGCAGACATCAGAGTGAGCAATTGATTTGAATGCATCCTATTTCCACTCAGTACGGAAGGAGGAAAAAGTGAAGAGAAAAGAAGAGGAAAGAGTAGGCTGAACCAAAGGAGAAAGAAAGTAGCTTATACAAACTAGTATCTTTCTCGTCTTGCATACCTTTTTACTAATACACCACAATATTTCCAGAGTATTTCTTCACCACCTTCTGACATTTTCATTATTTGATTTTGTGGAAACATTTTGTTTTCGTATTACTGTATTAATCCTCAGATTATTAAAACCTTACCGTTTAATTTTTAGAGAGGATTCGTTTGTTATATAAGTTTAACCTAATTTTGCCGAAAATCTCAAAAAGGATGTGATTTAATTTTTTTTTTTACTAAATTTTGGGCGTAAATCATGTCTTGATAAAATTACGTTTTTTTTTGTTGCTGCGAATTTATTCATTGTGAACTTATCTTTTTTATGGCAGTTTACTTAAGTGTCGAGTTTTGACCGGTTGGTTGTCTTGTTATATATATAACATAAAATAATCCATGGAAACGTGTTTCGTCGTTTTACAGCTCATCAGCATGGCTGAATCCAGTGAGATTCGAAACCGGGTCTGCAGTGACTGTAGTTTGGCACCCTTACTGTTGGGTCACGAAACCTCGCCAGCAGCAGAAGGAGAAATTATCGCATATAAATATTATCCTTTTGTTTGTTGTTATTTTTGCGATATTGACAAATGAACATATTCAAATATCGTTTTTATGAGGAAGCATTTCCTAAATGCTATGAGGGAAACCTTGTTCCCTTTCACCAGTGTGATGTCCTCATATGAGGAGCGTCTATATTTATAAAATATAATTATCCACGGACATGTGTTTCGTCGTATAAAAAAAGGGGTCGCCACTGAAAAATATGAACATTAAATGATACTTTCTTTGTTTTGCATGTTCTTAATGCGGAGTCATCAGTAAAATTCATCATCATCATCATCATCATCATCACCACCACCACCACCACCACCACCACCACCATCATTATCGGTTTAACGTCCATTTTACATGCTGGCATGTGTTGGACGGCTTTTAGAAATTGACTTCCAAACTAACCTATCTCTGGTCAAGTCTTTATTTATCTCTCCTTTTCTTAAGTCCATTCTTATCACTTGCTCTCATGTTTTTCTTAGCGTTCCCCTGTGAACCGAACTTGCTACCTCAACTGTTCTACATCTATTAACTCAAGAATTCTCATCCATTCTTTCAACATGACCATATCATCAAAGTCTCCTATTCTGCACACATCTCCCTATACTGTCCAGATTTAATCTTCCTCTGCCTGTCTTTAAGACTCACATCACACATCCATAATATTATTACCATATTATTTCTCTCCATGCAACACATGCCCCCAACCCTCACTGACCAGGTTTAACTTTCATACATAATAACACTGCACAGGCATTCCTTGGTCTTCAGTGGTAGTGCTCTGCTGGTTAGTGTTGTGGCCCGGTAAAAGGGCCAGAATGAAAACACGAACTCGTGGTTTAGAGAAAACAAGTATATTGAAAAAAGTATCGTTTCCTTTTTGGATTGACGCTATTCTGAGGCTGCTTGAGGTACCTCTATGTCTAAAGTGTTGTATCTGGTAACCATAACTTCTTCCTGGGGCGTGCTGGCGGTGTCTTCTGATAGTCGTTTCCTAATTTGGTTTAGGTGTCTCTTAAGAGAGAACTGAGAGCCTCTATCAAATTCAGATCTGATATCCTCCAGTTTTTAATTCTATACTTCTGATTTTTGAGCACATCTTTAAATTTTGAAAAAAATGTCTTCCTTGTTTCGACATTCAACTTCAAGACAAGTCACCTTATCTTTCATAGTCTTTAGCTCTTTTAAAATGTCTTTGAGTTGCAACTTTAGCGATTCCAGCTCTGAAACCATGAATTCACTCTCTTTAATCTTCAATTGGTTATCCAAAGAATTTGACTTAGTTTGCAGCATGAATTTTATGTCCTTATGTGCTTTAATTTCTGCGACAATTTATTTTGTGTCCATTTCATACGATTTTTAATGGTTGAAACAAATTCCTTTTTTGGTTTTTGTAACTAGGTCGTCCGATTTTTTATTTTCTGGCTAAAAATCTTGGTTGGTAACCCCCAGAAATTGAACCGCTGCATCAAGTCTACAGCAAATAAATTATTGGTGCTTTTTAATACAAACATTTTTACTTTTTGTGTCGTTCTGTTTAGAGTAATGTCGGTAATAATTTCACCTTCAAATTTTATTTTTTCACTAGTCACCTTTCTGGCTATAATGCTGGTTCTTAGCATGGTCGGTTTTCCCAACCTTCTCCATGTATGCATGTTGATAATCGACACGTCTGAATCAGAATCCAATTGTAATTTTACGTTTTTATTCAGGATTTTTACCTGAATATATTTCCTTATAATTCTGCTGCCATGTTCGTTCGTTTTTGTGGATTTAACCCGAGTTTTATTTCCTCTATCTGTTCTGCAATGTGTACTCTTGTGTCCGAATTTATTACAAGCTAGACAGGTTTTAAAACAATATGGGCAATCTGTTACCCAATGGAGGCTTCCACAACGAAAATAGGGCCTTGGTGGTAATTTTTCCTGTTTTTTATAGGGATGGCTTGTTTGGTAGAGGCATGAAAATCCCTTTTTCGTTTTGAATTGTTTTTGAGGGAGAGTTGAATTTCTATTTTTGACGTACCTTTCTAATGTGTGCAATGCCCGACTCTTCAATGTCCTTCGAATCTTTTTTAACACTTATAAATCTCTGGCAGTCTTCAGCTAATTTCTATAATGTTAAATTTGGTTCACTTTCTTATTTATTTAGAATTCTACGACTGATTTCAGTGTCTTTTCCTGATACCAAAACTTATATGAAAATTAAGCATTTAAAGTTATCAGCACTAAGTTCGGCTAATTTGAAATAGTCAGTGTTTTTTAACGATTGATGCGAACATTGAATAATCTTTGTTGTCTTTTTTGACCAGGTTCAAACACTTCCAGCGTTTGTGAAACAAAGAAGTCTTGGGGCTAAATAATTCAGTTAAAAGATTAACAGCTTCAGCAAAAGTCAAGACGCTCGTTTTTCAGGGAAAAATGAAATCAACAAACTGAGTATGTTCGGAACAGTAGGCAAACCTTTTTAGAGTCTGCCTAATTTTCACAATCTATTTTGTATAGATCCTCATATCTTCTAAAATACGAGGTAAAGTGAAATTGTCAATTACACCCTAAACATAATTCTGCGAGAAAGCATGATCGTTTTCGTTACTTTAACCTCTAACCGATATTTTTTTGCATTAATACTTCAATCTTTTCATTGGTTTCTCTTTTTTGTTCTAAAAGTTGTTCATTTTGTTCTAGAAGTTTTTCTTCTGTCTTTTGTAGCCTGTCGTCGGCTTTTTTTTTGTTTTAGTAGTTTTTCGTCGGCTTTTTTTTCTTCTATAAGTTTTTCATTTTTTTCTAGAAGCTTTCGAAATCTTTTTTCAGCTTCTCGTTGCTGTTGCATTTAAAATTTAATTAATCCTGTCAGGTCTATTTAAAATCTTCCATGTTTAAACTGTGTACTTTTAGAATACGGCTTTTTAGAAATTCTTTCTTCTATATTACGCTCGAGTTCTCATCCATCTCCATTATCTTACACTTATTGCACACAAACTGCTTATCCTCTCTCAACCTATCAGTAATTCCACTGCACTTTTTGTGTACCCAATGTTTACAGGTACCACAAAAAATTAAATCGCAACCGACTCGCTTTCTACAAACTGAGCAGGGGAACTTTCTTCTTTTTGGGAGCATTCCAACACTACAACCACTGATAACCACTTTAGTCTTAGTAGCATTCACTCTCAGACCTTTATGCTTAGATGCAAATAAAAGTTAATTTGATATTTATCCGATGTTGCTAAAGTTTAAAAAAAATTTTTTTAATTTGTATTTTATTTTCAAATTTCATATTTCAAGGAGTTAATATTTGTTTCTTTTAAAAATATATGTTTTAATTGTTATGTTACAACATCGTGAAGTTAAATACATTTATGAAAAACATAATGAAGTGAAAATAGTTTTTAATTTCTTTTCAGTAAAATATTAATATAGATATTATTTATAAGTTGGCAATTCATCATCATATTTGGTTTAACGTCCATTTCATATGCTGGCATGTGTTGGACGACTTTTAGAAATTGACTTCACAACCAACCTACTTCTGGCCAACTCTTTCTCAGAGCTTTCCAACACTACAACCACTGATCATCACTTTGATCGTGGTAACACTCACTTTGAGACCTTTTGATTTCCATAGCATTCCTCTAACTCTTTAACTTAACAAGTAGACCTTCCATTGTTTCACATGCAAGTACAAAATCATCAGCATACAGCATCTCTTCCGAACAACCCATATGGAACTCCCTAGATAATGATTCTAAGACACAAATGAAAATCAATGGATTCAGTACAGAACCTTGATGTACTTCTATTTAAGCATTAAAGCTGTCACTAAATGTGCTATTAATTCTAACATAGTTAACAAAAAAAAACAACTTAAAGTTGTAAGGGAAATAATAATAATAATAATAATAATAATAATAATAATAATTATAATAATAGCATGTAATTTACAGATGCAGTTAGTGAATATAACATCACAATACATTTTAATTACAATTACTAGCAAAAACATGTGACCAGAGGCAGCATATTTCTGCTAGTGTATATGAGGAACAAACATATACTACACGGCCTCCAAAACGAGAAGGGAATACCTGGGAGAATGGATTCATGACAACAGAACAGATACTACACTAAACCCACTCTCAGGGTTTTCCAACACTGATCATCACTTTTAGACCTTTTAATTTCCATAGCATTCCTCCAAGTCTTTAACTTAACAAGTAGACCTTCCATTGTTTTACATGCAAGTACTAAATCATCAGCATCTCTTCCGAACAACCCATATGGAACTCCCTAGATAATGCTTCTATGACACAAATGAAAAGTAACGGATTCATTGTTTTAATGATGCACTCCGACTTTAATATTAAAGCTGTCGCTAAATGTGCTGCTAATTCTAACATGACTTTGACCATTTCTGTACATTGCTCAAACAACCTTCAAAGTACAAAATAGTTAATCAACCTCCTACCTCCCCATGTTAAGAATGGCTTTCTAAATTATAAAATTATTATATTAGCCCAGTCCGTAAACTGCATAAGAACCCTTTTTAAAATTTATTTTCTTACTAATTCTCTGGATTTTCCTTATAGGTTATGTTTACAACAAATAAACAGTTTGAATTATCTCCCCTTTCAACTAACTCTTCTGAAATAAAAATGAAAATTTCACCTGTCCCCTATAATACAGAAGCACCGTTTAATCATATCTTATTAGGAAATTTTAAAACAACATTTTTGCACTTCTAGGCTTCTAATCGAACTGAAAACTTCTCTCACTCACTGTCTTTTTGAGCCATGTGACGTCACATCCGCCCAATATTTAACAGATAATTTTATGATCTGTTGTTGCTCAAGATACATGCACACTATTGAGAGATAGTTGCAACAATGCACATACAAAATAAACAAATGTACCACTTAAATGGGTTTAAAATCACACTAACAAAAACGAAGTTGGACTATTGCTGCATTGTTGTGGGGATAATAGGTTAGTTTTTACCTCACAACGTTTTATTTAGTTGAGATCCTAAACATAGCTATCATCAGAACGACTAATAGGAGAAACTAAAATCAAACTAAAATCAATTGCAATCTACACGTTTTTTACAGTAACAACATATAAAAAAAAAACGCAAACCTAATATCATACAAAACCTTAAAGACATTAGTTTTTAGTCTACTTTTTAAGATATAGGTGTCCTAATAACCAAGATAATCTTCATTCTGCAGGACCATTATAGAAGACGTCCAGCAGTGGGGAATTCTTGATACTCTCTAACCCTTTTCAGGTAAAACGAAAGGGAACAACCCAGCAGTGACACCACACTGGTGCACCTTGGATTGGTTCCCTACACGTCAAAACTTTGGTACAACCTGGAAATAGTTTATTAGACGGAGATATCTTCGCAATTGTCGTAGTGATGTTGCTTATGGAAATTGCTGTATTGCTGCCACTTTCTCTCGAATGAACGCAATACCCAGTTCGTCGATTACGTGACCTAAGAATGTCAGTTGAGGAACTCTGAAAACACATTTGTTTACATTGATTTTTAAACCAAAATGTGCCAGTCTCTAAAAAACCTGTTCTTTTTCTTTTAAACTTTTATTCATCCCAAACAAGGCATATTGCCACTGAAGTGTAAAAGGCTACTGTGGTAGGAGCAAGATTTATCAGGGCCAACCTGGGTAGGGAGTTGAGCAGCAAGATGTTTGTTCACATTACATTTATATTTCTGCATGTTGGTACTGTCGGAGAAACAGAGCGAATTCCAAAGACAGGTGGTCCAAGTAAAGAAGCTATCAGAGTAGAAAATCTTCTAAGATCTAGGGACTTCTACAGTGAAGGGTGGGATTTAGAAGCTAGTCAGGTGAGTCGAGGGTATTTTCGTTTGGGGGGGGGCAATTGTAGTAAATTCATTAGAGCACAGTCCGTGGAAGTACTTATAAAACAAGCACAGGGATGCCACTCTGCAGTAATGTGACAGGAACTTGGCAGACAGTGTTCTAGATGTTCGTGATGTTCTTGGAGATTGAGATTGCCAATGAGAAGATAATTGATGCATGCAAAGGCAAAAGGTAGTCTTCCCAAAACTCGTCTATCAGTCTCTGAAAACTTTGAGCTACATTATAAAATCCAAAACATATTCTAGTATACTCGTAATTGCCAAAAGAAGTGGCGGTTGCTGTTTTCTCTATGTCCTCCACTGCCACCAGTAACCTTTATTTATTTATTGCCCACACATTTTCTCTATCTATGACCCTGACAACATGTGTTCTTTCTTATTGAATTGGAACCTTAATGTATTTCTTTTTTAGTACATGTAATGGCCAAAAGAAGTTGTGGTTTTCTCCATCTCCTCCATATCCTCCACCTGAATTTGGTAGTATGCTTTAACCAACTTCAGTTTTTCAAAAAGTTGGTTCCTAGCAGACTAATGATAAAGTCATGCATGTTTGGGATTGGGTAGATACCAGGAACTATTTTCGCATTAAGATGTCAAAAATGTCCACATGGTTACCAAGCATGGCTTTAAGACCATATATAGTGGAAAGGAATATAGGCTACTTGAAGGACGTTATTCTATGTTTTATATGAATATTTCAGTAACATATCTGGTACTACTCCAGGATATGCGCCTAATTTCTGTGACTGCTCGGCCGCAGCAATCGGGCAGGTCGCGGAAGCGCCTGAGAGCTGCCGAGTCGAAAACGAGGCTGTATAAACAAAACTGTGGAAAAAACCCTGACCAATCAGGATCCTGCAAAGCAGTTTATAGCAAGCAGCCGATAATAATTGGAAGGAAACGCTAAGCAGTACGCAAAAAATGAATTTCCAGCAGTTGTGTCAGACCCTGGAATCTTCGGAGCAGGTGATGAATTTCTGCCATCAGAAATGTCTTCTGCCGACCAGAATGCAGTGTAGCAGATGTGCTTGACTTTGCCGCTTGACGTCAAGAAAAAAATATCGGACAAGTATGCATGGAGATGCCCCACCCAGGAATGCAGGGCTTGGGTGTCTTTGCGATCGGGGACATTTTTTTCGCGGTCAAATCTTGAAATAGCAACCATATTGAAAATGATCTACCTGTGGTCCCAGGATATGGCGACAGGAAAGAATCTACGCAAGGAATGCGGCGTACTGTCTCCAACCACACAAGTGGATTGGAAGAATTTTCTGCGGGAGGTCTGCACGGAATATCTGTCACGCAATGCTCGGCGACTCGGAGGCCCAGGGCATACGGTGGAAATAGACGAGACTATTCAACCGCCGTAAACACAATGTTGGCCGTGTTCTCCAGCCGCTCTGGGTCTTCGGGGGATACGATCCCGCAGAGAAGGAGGGTTTCCTGGTGACAGTGCCAAACAGGAATGCCGAAACCCTCCTTCCAATAATCAGGCAGTACGTCGTCCCTGGGACCACGGTAATATCCGATTGCTGGAGAGCCTATAACAGGTTAGGAGAGGAGGGGTATCGGCACCTTATGGTGAACCACAGCGAAAACTTCGATGCCACGACAACGGGTGCCTGCACTAGCCACGTAGAGAGGATGTGGAAGGAAGCGAAGCAGTGAAACAAAAAGGAGTGCGGGACAAGTAGGACACTCGTAGACGGCTATCTGCGGGAATTTATGTGGCGTCAGAGATTTAGAAACGACCCCTTCGACGCCATATTGTCTCAGATAGCAGAACTCTATCCCGTCGTCGACCATCTTTCTGCTCCTTCCACATCCTTGACGAACCCCTCCTTCTCTTCTGCCTGTCTTTCGTTAACCCCCCCCCTCCAAAAAAGCGCCAGCAACAACAGCAGAATACCCTAAACCTCTCCGGGAAAAGGTACAGAATTTCCCCCCCCCCCTAAAAAATCTATTAAAAAAAAGACTTGCCTAATTGAAAAAAAAAAAGTTAAAAAAATGGTTAAAAAATAAAAAAAAAGTTTATTTATTTCAGCTACGGGTTTGTTCATTTCTTTCATTAAAAAAAAAAAATATATGCATTTCTTTCTTTCCGTATTCGTTATCTTATATTGTCGTATGCCAACCTTCCATTTTTGCACGATTTTTGGTTTTGTTTATACAGCCTCGTTTTCGTCTCGCCAGCCTCGTTTTCGACTCGGCAGCTCTCGGGCGCTTCCGCGACCTGCCCGATCGCTGCGGCCGAGCAGTCATGGAAATTAGGCGCATAGCCTGGAGTAGTACCACATATCTAGATAAATAGCGAGTGTGGACACCGGCAAAGATTATTTTTTATCTATCTATGTATTTTGTCCAGATCTCTATCTATCTATCATTTTATTATGTCCAGATCTTTATATATCTATCTATCTATCTATCTATCTATCTATCTATCTATCTGTATCTATCTAACTAACCCCTATATATATATATATATATATATATATATATATATATATATATATATATATGTAAAGAAAATGGGTCGTTCATTTCAAAGCATTGGTGGATCAGTATTATAACATTGAAAATAGAAGCCTTTATCAATGCAAGATTAATTTATTTTTATTTTATTTTTTTCTTTAATCTTATTAATTTCGGAATAATGTTCCATCATCAGAGTTGAGCAGTATTGTGTCATTTTTTTTTTCTTTTCATCAAAAACACAAAAACAAAAATAAACATGATGGAATATTATTCCGAAATTAATAAGATTAAAGAAAAAAATACATAAAAAAAAAGAAATTAATCTTGCATTGATAAAGACTTCTATTTTCAATTTTATAATACTGACCCAGCAATGCTTTGAAATGAACGACCCATTTTCTTAAACTTCTAGCATGCCAATGCTTTCTTCGTTCTACAACCAGAATTTGAATTCATAACCGCCAACGACATCGGTGCGAATACATCATAACAAGGATATTTGATCAAAATAACAAAGGAAAAAAGTTTGTTTATTTTGTTTTTGTGTTTTTGATGAAAAAAAAAATGACACAAAACTGGTCACCTCTGTTGATGGAATATTATTCCTAAATTAATAAGATTAAAGTAAAAAAAAAATTAATCTTGCATTGATAAAGGTTTCTATTTTATAATATATATATATATATATATATATGTATATATATATATGACGTTGCTGTTTTTTGTTGTTTTAACAATAAATTGCTGGTATTTTTGCTCACTTTGAGCATTAGGAGTTAGCTCCCTTAGATATAGAATATCGCTCCATTTTTATGGACATGTTTACTTATTTATTTATTTGTTTATTTATTTATTTATAACTAAAATAGTTATCAACTGATACGTGTTTCGCTGCATTATGGCTCATTAGCATTGTTGATTATGACAGGATTCTATAATGTCGGGGCTTCCCGTCTCGCGGGTATCAAACAATATGAAAGAACAACAACTCTGAAGGTAACGTGTTAACAACAGCTTGGTCGCAGATAGACTGCCGTCCAAACATATATTTATTGAAGAGCGCACATACCTAAGGGTAGATAACTCATAGAGTTATGTCCCTTTGATTGGGGACATCACATCCCTCCCCATCTTGGTGGGACAACTTGTCTTATTTTATTTATTTATTTATTTTTTCTTTTTATTTATTTATTTTACATTATGTAGTCTTTGAATCTGGCTGGGGGCAGTCTTTCCCGAGATGGATTTCGTCTCGGTAACTGGTCAGCTATTTGTGTTTTGGGTATTTCCAGGTCTTCTGAGGTGTGTGAATTGTACTCACTTTCCCAGTCTGAATCAGAGTCACGGTTCTCATTCCTAGGTGTTATGCGTTTTAGCAAAGAAGAGTTTCTAGTCATTTTGTGATTTCCTCTCTGCACCGTTATCATACTTCCCTTCATTTTTGTAATGGTATATGGTTTAGGATTGTATGGTGTTGACAGTTTGTTTTGTCTCTTCTGCCTGACCAAAACCATATCACCCAGGCTGAGAGTTGTTGTTTTTGCCTTTCTATCAGCGTACCCCTTCATCTTCTCTTTTCCTTTGGAGTCATTTTCTTTTATTCTTTTATGTGTCGGCCCTGTTACTGGGCTTTCGATACCATTTGGTATTCCGATGTTCATTTTTCGGCCCGTACAAGCTTCAAATGGTGATATTTTAGTGGTGGTATGGGGGGTGGCTCTATATTGCCTTAGGAAATGTGGTAACTGAGTCTTCCAGTTGTGGCCTTCCACCGTGGCTGCAAGAATGTATTTTTTTAAGGTGCGCATAAAACGCTCTACTTCACCATTTGCCTCCGGCCATAGAGGTGTAATGCGTCTATGTTTGAAACCTGCTTGTGCCGCTAAGTCTTTAAAGTCTTGTCCTTGAAATGGTGGACCGTTATCAGATTTTAGAATGGTTGGATATCCTTGTCTAGCAAAGATCATGTTTAAACGGGGAATAACTGTACCCGCAGCTATTGAGGGTATTACCTCCACCTCAGGGAATCGGCTGTAATTGTCGATTATGACTAACGCATAGTCACCTGATGGGAACGGACCTGCAAAATCGACTGAGATTTCAGTCCATGGTGCAACTGGTAGTGGTGAGGAGTGTATGGGTTCACGGCTCATGTGCCTTGGGTCTGAGGCTTGGCAGGGAATTCATCCGTGTACTGTTTCCTCCACCAGTCTATCGATTCCTGGGAACCATACTTTTTCCCTTATCAGTTGTTTGGTTTTGACCATGCCCTGGTGAGATTGATGGGCTAAATCGACGGATCTCTTCCTCAATTTTGAGGGAATTACAAGCCAGTGTCCTCGAAGGACGAGACCATTGTGTGTTGAAATTTCGTCCTTGAATAGGGAAAAACTTGACAGCTGGGGGTCATTCCATCGTCCATCTTTAACCGCACCCTTGACTTTTTGTAACTGGGGGTCCTGTTCTGTGGCTTGTTTGACTTCCTCAAGAGTTAAAGATTTTGGTATGATATTCTTAGCTATATATCTTATGTAGGCTTCTGCTACATTGTCTTTAGATGGTATGTGTTGTGGGTGACGACTCAGATAGTCCGCAGGGTTTTTGTCATCTTTCCCGGGACGGTATACCAGGTTGTACTGGTAGGGCATGAGACGAAGACGCCAGCGTTCCATTCTTGTTGTTGTCGGTTTGAGACTTTTCACAATCCCTAGAAGAGGTCGATGGTCGGTGGTGATTTCGAATCTCGCTCCATATAAGTAGAGATGATAATGCTCAGCTGCATATACCACGGCTAACATTTCTCTCTCAGTTTGAGAGTATCGTTGTTCTACATCTGTGAGGGCACGACTGGCATAACATAGCACCCTCCCATCTTGTGTCAGAACTGCACCTAATCCAACTGGGCTTGCATCTACCAGTATGTCGGTGTCTTTCTTCGGGTCAAAATACGCCATCACCTCAGCTCCAGTCAACGCCTCCTTTAACTTGTTTGCAGCTGCTTCTTCTTCCTCTGTCCATCTCCAGTTTGTATCTTTTTTTGTGAGCCGTCTCAGTGGTTCACTAATAGTGGCATAATGTGGAATAAATCGAGCCACATACTGTGTCATGCCCAAGAATGATCTGACTTCACTGATGTTCCCTGGAGACTTGCATTTTGTAATAGCCGAGATTTTCTCTGGGTCAGGGGACACTCCATTCTCACTGAAAATGTGTCCGAAGAAAGTCAGTTTCCGTACACAAAAAAGGCATTTTTCTTTGTTCAGCTTGGCTCCTACTTCTTGTAGACGTTTCAGGGTGTTCCTCAAGCTGATGTCATGAGATGACTGGTCACGTGCATATATTATTATATCATCTGATAAGTTTTTCACTCCAGGGATGTCTCCGAGGAGGTCTGATATAGCTTTTTGAAATAGTTCTGAGGATGCATTCACACCAAAACTTAGTCGCTTGTAACGAAATAAACCTTCATGCGTGGCAAATGTCGTTATATATCTGCTGGGCTCTTCCAGTTCTAATTGATGATACGCATTAGAGAGGTCTAGTTTGCTGAAAACTGTACACCCATTTAAGTCCGCTATTAGGTCGTCTACGGTTGGCATTGGATGTTTAATCCGTTGAATGGCTTCATTTGCCTTTCTCATATCGACGCAAATTCGTACGCTACCATTTTTCTTGGGAACTACGACAATCGGGCTAACCCATGGGGTAGGTCCCGTGACTTCCTCAATCACATCCGTTTCCATGAGACGTTTGAGTTCTGTCTTCACATCTTTTCTCACATGGAAGGGTATCCTGCGGTGTCGCTGAGTTATGGGGAAAACCGATGAGTCAATGTGGAGCTTAATGGTAACTCCAGAAATTTTTCCCATCTTTCCATCAAACAGTGCATGGAACTCGTCTTGAATTGGGACCGTCACATGGAACGTGAAGTTAAACGTTATCATTCCCAATGCTTCAGCAGAATTACTGCTCAAGAGGTTCTGCAGTCCAACTGAAGTATTTTCGCTGTCGACCACAAATATTTTAGCCTTACAGGATTTATCCCGAAATTTTATGCACGCATTGATAAATCCTCGGATGGGTATGGCATGTTTTGACCTGTATGCAAATATCCGGGTCGTTGTTTTGTTTATACGTGGTTTGTGTTTTAAATCATCATATACGTGTCCAGCAATTATGTTTACGCTAGCTCCCGTGTCTACCACAAACATTACAGGGGAATTATTGACAAGGGCGGTAACTTTTGGTGTCTTATTCGGATTATTGACAAGGGCGGTGACTCCTGGTGTCTTAGTTGGATTATTGACAAGGGCGGTGACTCCTGGTGTCTTAGTTGGACGTGTAGATTTTACCGAGTAAATAGATTCGTCACTGGACGTATAGGGAGATATCGGAGGAGGATTGGTGAAACGAATTACTCTTACCGGCTTTGCTTTACATGCTCTTGCAAAGTGGTTTTTTTTGTGACAATTCATGCATTCTTTTCCTCGGGCTGGACAAGTCGGGTGTGTAGCAGAATATCCACAATAGTGACATGTTTGCTGTCCGCCATCTTTTTTTTTGTCCACCTCGTGGTCTGTTCTTCTAGGTGTCATGGCGACTATTTTGCCGCGCTGTCCGCCATCTTTTTTTTGTCCACCTCGTGGTCTGTTGTTCGAGGTGTCATGGCGACTATTTTGCCGTGAGTGTCCACAACAAATGTCTTTACTGTCGTTGACGTTGAAATTTTCATTATTTCTACGTGTGAGACGCGTGCGGTTTTCGTTGCTGTAAATAGCTTGCAGTTCATTTCGTTCCATGTCTGCAGCACGCGTATCAGCAAGTTCTATTGCCCTAGCTTCGTCCAGGACTTGTTTCAGCGTAGAGTTGTCTCTTAGCGCCTTCCTTCTGACTTTAGAGGATGTGCACCCCTGCAAAATTTGGGCTAGGATCTCTCTGTCTTTATCTTCAAACTCGCACGTGGTGGCTAGAGTCCGTAGTCGGGCATGGTACTGATCTAGACTTTCGTCCATGTTTTGCATAGCCCTGTCGAAATTTGAAAAGTTCATATGACGTGTTTTTCTGCGGCGTGAAATGATCCGTTATCGATTTTTTCACAGTTTCATACTCGCCCAAAACTATAGAGCCGTCGTCCAAAATGTTTGTTGCACCTATGCCCTTTTGCTGGTCCGTGAAGTCATGGAAGATATCAAAGATTTCGTCTCCTGCGTAGTGAAGAAGTGTTTCTTTCTTCTTTTTGTCGTCGCAAATGTCCATAGCAATAAATAAATTTTCTAACCTGTCTATCCATTTTTTCCAGCGAACGGTAGTCGTGTTTTGGTCCGCATGTACGCTGAAACTTGGAAAAACTGGTAATCCAACGCTGGCCATTTTTTTTTTTTTTTGTATTAATTCCGGAAAAAAAAAAAGATTTATTTTTGTATTAAATTCCGAAAAGTAACGTGAGCTCGTCACGAAATTCTCGTCGCCAGTATAATGTCGGGGCTTCCCGTCTCGCGGGTAGCAAACAATATGAAAGAACAACAACTCTGAAGGTAACGTGTTAACAACAGCTTGGTCGCAGATAGACTGCCGTCCAAACATATATTTATTGAAGAGCGCACATACCTAAGGGTAGATAACTCATAGAGTTATGCCCCTTTGATTGGGGACATCACAGATTCGAACTCTTGATCACTGGAACTGTAAACAAGTATGCTAACCATCAGACCACGAGGCGCCTGTCAAAAATTACATGATGAATATTGCTTTATAAATTTATGACGTTGCTGTTTATTTGTTTTTGTTATTGTTTTAACGATAAATTCTGTATTCCGTATCTAAGGGAGGTAACTCCTAATGCTCGAGGCAAGCAAAAATACCAGCAATTTATTGCTAAAACAATAACAACAACAAAAAACAGCAACGTCGTAAATTTATAGAGTGATATTCGTCACTTAATTTCAGACAGGCGCTTCATGAAATGATGGTTATCATACTTGGTTACTGTTCCAGTGATCAAGACTTTGAATCCTGTGTACTCAGCCACACTGATGAGCCGTAGTACAGCGAAACACGTGTCGATGGATAACTATGTATGTATATTTATATAAAATTACTTTGCTTGAACATTGAATGCTAATAAAATTTGATTCGCACCTTATTTTATTCTTTCACTTTATCTAGTGCTATATATATATATATATATATATATATATATATATATAAATAAATGTTTTGAGGTACAAAACTTATAAATACATTTAAAAATGATACGCGGAAATCTCTCTAAGCCCCTTTCGACTATCATCTTTTTTTTTCTCCCCTAACGCAGTGCCTTTTAATCGTTTTTAAAGTAAATCATTAAATTGACTTTTAATCGCTCTATTGTTAATTTAGGCACTTTCAAATCCCCATTTGCTCTTTCTTTCGATAATAATATAATTTAAAACTATCGATTTTCTCCTGACGAGATGATAGTCGAAAGGGCCTTAGAGAGATTTCCACGTATCATTTTTAAATATATATATATATATATATATATATATATATATATATTATTATTATTATTTCATGTATCCACATAAAACGTTATAAGGAGATATAATATTTTATGTTTTGATTTTCAGTATTTACTTCAACAGTGCTCAATACATGAGTAGATCTAGGTAGTTAGTTATGAAAATGTATTTATGGCAATTAAGCCATAAATATATTTTCATAACTTACTATATATATGACATTCTTCTATGTTAGTCTGCCGCCTTGATAATAGAGATCTTAATTCTCTCTCATTTCTCGTCGTGATTGTTAGTTTCCGTGGGGAAATATGCCAGGCTGTAGAGTCAGTGGTGACTTTGTGACCGAGTTCGAATCCTTTGACCAGCAGTAATTATCATCTTTCCTACACTGATGACTGCGAAAAGCAAGAAACACTAGTGGCTGTAGGTAAAAAATAATTAATATTTATATATTAAAATATATATATATAGTCTAAAGAAGCTTTGAGTCATTTTAAACAAAAGACAAAAAAAAAAAATAAGAAGTAAAATGCAGTTTACATTCCCAGAGAAACTAACTAAATCCAAGATATTGCAGACTTAACATTCGTTGGAAAATTCATAAATAAATAAATAAATAAAATAAAAAGGGGGGTTAAGTATCTTACAGTGAAACAAAAACAGGAGACCTTAAACGTCTAATATTAACACAGGGATCATCAGCTGTTTACCATGTAACTGTTTCGGAGATTTAAAAACAATGGTACTGATTAAACTACCATTTCCCCAATAATCAAGTGTCGAAAAAATTCAGCTTAAAATTTCACTAATATATACATTAATAAATAATAAAATAATAATATTAATAATATATTACCCTTTAGACTACCGTGTGATATGCTAATTCGCATATCAAATAACATTAATTATAATAATAATAATAATAATAATAATAATAATAATAATAATAATAATAATAATAATTATATCTAAACACTATATATATATATATATATATATATATATATATATATATATGGGGTAAGGTACACGCTAAGTCATGAAAATGAAATTCCGTGGTAGACAAAATATATGAAAAATGACAAACGGAAAACAGGTTAAAGTGCAGGAGAAAAACAAAAACAAGAGATTTGACCGGTTTCGTTCGTGTTGGCGAACGTCTTCAGAAAAAGTGAAGATTTGGAAATAATTTTATTTTGAAAGGCACACACATGGGAGAAGGAAAAGATGATCTGATTGGACCATATGAGAAGACTTTTAGTGACATTGAAATATGAAAAGTGGGTGACACATTCTTCTTTATTTCTTATTCTACTTTTTATATTTTTATTTATTTTCTTTTTCACTTTCACACCTACTGAGCTAGTATAGGGGAGGCGGTAGGCAGAGGGGTAAAGGCGATAAGAGGGAAGAAGACAGAGGAACTATGTGTGTTTATCCTTGCTAGTTCATCTGTCTTCTTCCCTCTTATCGCCTTTACCCCTCCGTCTACCGCCTCCTCTATACTAGCTGAGATGAAAAACTAAAAAAACCCAGACATGTTTTGTTAGCTCGATGAGAGTGTCGCTTTTTAAAGCTAATTATCGAAACATCTCTATGGATATGTCGCTTATATACATGTTTGTATAAATAAAAATATTAATATAAATAAATAGTTTATTATTGAGCACTATTTTATAAACACAGTAGAACTTCTTCTCTGGATTTTTACCTAGTGAATACGAACTTAACCTGGATTATTAATATATAATTAAAATTTCGATACCTTTGGGATATGTCAAGTAGGATGACCCCTAGACTAAGTGATGATGACCTTGTGCCTAATTTGTCGAAATATATGTTATATTTTTCGCATAATGTAAGCTGCTACTAATTAATTCAAAGTGTAGTATCTGTTCTCATGCTACACTTTATTTATTCTGTCCTCACTTAGTGAAGGGGAAATCTTTCCAGGCTGAGGCAATTTTTATTTTTGACCATAACCAGAGTGCCCCTTTTTAGAGAGCTGTATTTTCTCCACATTAAAAACCAAACTTGTGTTTAACTCTACCCTCGTGGGGAGACAAGTAAATAGTAACACACACCACAATTATATACATTATAACCAACAGTATTTTCTACACAACAAATAGGTTGATATTGTAACTTTAAAATGTATAATCGCCATTGCTTCACATTGCATGATTTTATTTGAATAACTTCTGTACAGAGAATTTCAGAAATTTATTTCTATATTGGCCATGAGGGGTGTCGGGGTGGGGGAGGTCAACATGTTGCCACTGTACCCATGTGAGTCAAAAGTTAGCAGTCAGGTTGCAGGTCAGTTCTCCCTGTCTTTATTTTCAGCAGCATCATCGTTGTCATGAAGCCTAGAGGTGAAGGCATGGCAACAGTCCCTAGCAGGAGGAGGGAGGTCGAGTGGGGACAGGATGGAGGAAGAATGACTCATCCAAAGGTACCGATGTGACCTCGGTCTGGATTGTTCCCTATTCGACCAAACTCTGCGATTGCCGCCCTTTTTAAGTCAGTGCCGACTTGGGTTTAAAGCAGAGCAGTTCAGTTCCAACGGTCTCCGTCCGTTATCAACACGGAGGTAAAACATTTTGAAGTTTTCAACTCGTTCTTAGAGTAAGAACGTTTTATTTTGAAGTTCATGGTCCCAGAGAGACCCTATTTTTAAAGAAATATATTTTCCCTTGAAGGGATCAACCTTATGATAAAAGTTTTTTTTGCGGTGTAAAGACAAGCGTCTTTAAATTTAAAAGACAATTCCCAAATACTGCCCCTTGGAGAAAGGACGTTCCATGAGAATTTCCCTTGGGAAGAAATTTCAAGAACCTGGTGATCCTTAGAATGAAAAGTGTCGAAAGAAAGATAAAGAGGGACCTTTGAAACGGACATTTCAAGAGAAAAGGAAAAACTAGTCCAAACTAAACAGGAGACGATTCGCCAACCTACTGCTAAGGTCCTATATTTTTTGAGTTTTTATTTTATTGTTTTATGCCCCCTTTTCGACCCCTTCGTTAAATTCATAAGAAGACTTCTTTAGTCTTTATTTGTATATTTTTTGTAAAAAGAGGAACGACTTCTTCAGTCTTTATTATATGTTTTTTGTAAAAAAAAAAGGAATTAATTTGTTTCTAGTTCGTTGTGCCAATGAACTTTACCCCTTTTTGTGATCTTTCAGGTCATAAGTTTTTTATCTTGGTTACCCAGGTTAACGTAGCTTTGGGAATTAAAAGCAGCCAGCCCCATTTTAATGTTAATAAAACTCTATTTTAACACAACCAAACCTCTTATTTTATCTTTTGCCCATACCATGTTTTCTTTTAAGCTATGTTTTTAACCCCTTTTGTTACCCCATAAATCGGATTTTGTTAACGACCGCAAAATTACGATAAGAATTGTTTTCAGATTACTCATAATCAAAATAATAAACGAATTTTAGTCTTTAAAATCCCTATTAAAATTGACCAAATATGTGTAGCACAAGTTCCACCTGGAGCGCATGTTTAAAAGTTCTAATACCATTTCAAAAACGATATTGGCATGAAAAGTAAGGTAATTCTTCAGATTAGGACCCGAGCTAACTTTAACCCCCAACCCTGACCCTGAGCCTAACCCTAACAATTGGGTCAAAGTTAGCTTGGGTCCTAATCTGGAGAAGCACCCAAAATAAGAAGACGGTGCAGAAACAGAATAGTTTACAAAGCCGCCCCTTTCCCCTCCTCATGTTAAGAATGTTTTTCTAAATAATAACGTTAGTAACCGTTAATTCATAAATAAAAAAGTATAAACAATAGCCCCCCCCCCCCTCGCTGTAGAAAAAATCGAATTTCGTACTAAAATCTGAAGATAAAGAATGGTTTTCTTTCCCAATTCGATAATTTAATATTTAAATAAACTATTTGGGCATCTTTTACGAGACTCAGCAGAGTAAAAACGCTAAAAAAAACAAATATACAACAAATAAAAGTAACTGTAAGCTGTAAAAGTTAATTTCAAACTTGCATGTGCTATTTGTTTGTATTTTAAACCCGTTTGAAGTGCTATTTATTAGAAATCAATAGTTTTATCACCGTAACTTGGAAAAACATGGCCGCTTTTGGGGGGGGGGGCATTTGGTAATGGAAGCACGTGAATCGCCATCTTGAATTTTGTGCAAGCCTTTGGGAAAAAAACAATACATTTTTTTTTTTTACATCTAATAAAAACCCATTTATAATACGTAAAAATAAAAACAAATTACATAGGTACATAGAAAAATATCTATTCTCGTCGCAGGTCAACTTCACTTGTTGCAAATTTATGCTTTTAAACCCTTTCTCGTTCTTTTTTTGGACCCCGTTCGCGACTCTGCTGAGCGTCGTAACATATACCCAACTATTTTACTTGAAAACAACTTCTTATATGTATAACTTTATTTTGGGGAGATTTAAAACAAAGAATTAAAAACGCATTTAAGCATCTTATGTAAAGTATGCAAATAATGATGACGTCATCGATTTTGTGGTACACTTTGGAAGTCCTTACTGTTCACTATTTTATTTTTACCACTAACCCTAAGTACGACTGGCTAAATCGTAAAACTGCACTTTATCGCTTAAAAAAGTAGACCCCCTCCCCAACGCACAGAATTTATCTTCCATAGCAAAAACAAAATTAGGGAGTTAATGCCCTAAAATGCTAGAATGTCTCAGAAATGGGAGCTCATTTTATGTTAAATTTATATGTGAAACTGATCCTCCACTTTAAATTCTAAAACATTTTTTTCCTTCTGCCAAGTTTTTCAGGGTGTTTACGCGTAATCGTCTAAAAAGTAGAATCTCATTTTTTAGGTGGAGGTGATTTAGCTGAGTGTGTTTATCCACTACTACTACTACTACTACTACTACTTGTCGAAAAGCCTTTTACTTGTAGTCAGATTGAGCGCAGGGCTTCTCCCGGTTCACTTACCGTTAATAAGGGAATTCTGGTTGGTAGGCACATCACGACTTTGTCAATTTGTAAATTGGCATGGCGAACATGCGTTGTCGACCCCAGACCCGGTTGGACGCTGGGCGGTGGGTTTGCGGTCTGCGACGACTGACTATACATCCATAACACGTGTGCGTGGATAATTATATTTTTAAACGTCGCTCCTCATATGAGGCATCACATTAGTGAAGATAAAGTTGGCGCTCTTGTATAAGCAGTGACCGATCTGAGGGGGACAACTCTACCTTACCCAGCCGCCGCCATTCCGAACTCGCCCACACTTCGGCAAGGGAGACAACTTTGACACATTTTACAAACCCTTTATAACAATTAATGCGGTAGAAATAGCTTTTGAATGCGTTCAGAGTAACTTTTAAACAATTAATAAGAAAATTAAAAAAAACATGTTACGGGTTTTAAATGCACTTTTAATCACTTTTATTATTTACATGCCACAAATTGTATACACTTTATAACAATTAATAAAAAAAATGTTACGGTTTTGAAATGCGTTAAAAACAACTTTTAAATGCGTTAAAAATAACTTTTAAACAATTAATTTTTAAAAAATGTTACGGTTTTAAATGCGTTCAAAATAACTTTTAAGCACTTTTATTTACATGCCACAAATTGTATACACTTTATAACAATTAATAAAAAAAATGTTACAGGCTTTAAATTAATTGTTTGAAGGTTGTTTTGAGCGCATTTAGGAGTTGTTTTTGGCGCATTTCAGAATCGTAGCGTGTTTTTTATTAATTGTTGTAGGGTTTGTAAACTTTGTGTCAAAGTTGTCTCCCTTGTCGAGTTCGGAATGGCGGCGGCTGGGTCAAGTAGAGTTGTCCCCCTCAGATCGGTCACTGCTTATACAAGAGCGCCATAAATCACACATGTAAATAATTCATAAGAAATTAGAATTACTTCCCTTAGATTAGAGTTTCCAAAGTCTCGATAAGAATTACCTCCCTTTGTGTTAAGATTAATTTTCTTTAGAATTACCCCCTTCATACAAAGAAAGACAACTTGGCTCAGAGTAATGTGTACTATCTGCTCTGATACTACACTTCATCTTTTCTGCCCTCGATCAGTGAAGGAGAAATCCGTCTAGACTGAGGCAATTATTATGTTTGTCCCAATCCAAAGTTCCCTTTTGGGGGAGCTAGAATTTTCCCACATTAAAAACCGCGTCTTTGTCAAACTCGACGCGATCATATCCGAGGCATTGGCTGAATCTTTAGAAAATGACCTCCAGGCTGTAGTGGATTGGGGTCACAAATGGTTGGTAACTTTTAATGCCGCTAAGACAAAGCTCCTTTCCTTCAATAACTACAAAGAACCTCTCCAACCACCGATAGTCATGGCAAATAACACCCTACCTGAGAGTTCATCATTCAAACTCCCCGGCCTAACCTTCACAGGTAACATGAATTGGAACAAATACATCGAAGACATTGCCAAGACTGCTGCAAAGAAGGTTGGCTCCCTCTACCATGCTAGTAAACTCCTCTCACCTGACATTATTCTGTATCTCTACAAAGCCACCATCCGCCAATGCATGGAGTATTGTTGTCACATCTGGGCTGGTGCATCATCTACTAGTCTCTCCCTCCTTGAAAGGGTCAAAAAAAGAATCGCCAACCTAATGGGTCCCTCACTGTCAACTAAGCTCCAGTCCCTGTCCTATCGCCGCAATGTAGCATCCTTATGTTTGTTTTTACAAATACTTCAATAGATTATGCTCTAATGAACTGGCTACTCTGGTGCCCCCTCGACGTAAATTCACTAGACTAACTCGACAATCAACTAAATCTCATTCATTCACTGTGGAGGTCCCCAGATGTCGGAGAGCTTTCTACTCAAATAGCTTCTTTCCTCGTGTTGCTGGCCTCTGGAACTCCCTCCTTGCTCCCTGTTTCCCCGACACTACAGACATGCAGAGGTTTAAACTAATGTAAACAGACATCTCGCTGCGCAGATCCCAATCTAGGTTGACTGCCCCTACCTTCTCCCCTCTTTTTTCTCAGTAGCCCCTTACGTCTACAGTAGCGTCCTGCCTTGTTTGGGGTGAACTATGTTAAAAAAAAACAACAAAAAAAACAAACTCTACCCTTGTGGGAGGATTTACTTTATCGGAACACTACGTTATAATGTATAAAACTATGTCGTATTAACGGTATCCTTACCACTCTGTCTGTTTGTACTCTTGTAAAAGTATTGAAGTCGACACCGTCAACACAGGAGACAAAATGGCGATCTTGTATACTTTTAATATTAACAAACTCGACACTCTAATATTGCGTACGATTTTAGCGTCCCAAATTCTCTTTTAAAAAAATGATGATCGCTTAGTCAAACTTAGTTATTTCCCTTGCATTGTACACTGTCTACAACATCGTTTATTGTGTCAGTTTTTCAAGGGAAGCTACACACGAAAGACTAATCTCTGAGAGTCACTTCCCTTTGTTCTAAAATAGTAATATTTGACAATGTATCACTACTCACTTTCGCAGTTAAGATTTCCCCGCTTATTTTCATCATCCCTCCTTCACCAGACGCTCGAGGGGTGTTGGGTAGGTTCGGCAGCGCTGTGGAGGACTACTAAGTTTTAGTTAAAATTTTGTCTGAAAAAATATAGTACTTGTAAGGAATGGACAGCTAGAGGATTTCAATTCTGATGGAGTCAGTTCCGAGTATTGACGGAAAATCTCAAGCCAGTCCCAGAAATTGTCGAAGCAGTCTACGATCTGAAAGCCACATTCTTTTCTTTCCTTTTTTAGGAACTATTTTCACTCAAAGGGCTAACATTTTATTTTTTAACCATAAACCTAATCCATAACTCTACACATAACCCAATTCTTCACATGTTTAGTGTCGTCTGCCTTTTAACATTTACTTTCGCGGCTTTCAAATCGTAAACTGTTTTGGTCATTTCTGAGACTGACTTGGGATACTATGACAATACTCGGAACTGACCCC
Source organism: Sepiola atlantica (assembly GCA_963556195.1). Taxonomy (NCBI): domain Eukaryota; kingdom Metazoa; phylum Mollusca; class Cephalopoda; order Sepiida; family Sepiolidae; genus Sepiola; species Sepiola atlantica. Next base: position 30,884,330 of record OY744542.1, read on the forward strand.
AAAATAACTGAAATTCTCTGGGTGCCTATTCCTTACGAAGTACCAAAAGTATATACAGACAGTTTTAACGGTAACAATGTTTTTTGTTGTTTTATTTCACGGTCCATCAACCGTCAGCTGGTCATTTAGAGCCCCCCCCCCCCAATTTGTTATATTTACTTAAAAATGCAACATCCCCGACTTGTACAAATTTTATTTCATCCTCATTAAGAAAAACGTATCCTCATAAACTGCACCAACCTTCATGAAATCCGTTCAAACGTTATCAAAACAACATGGAAAACCTTTGTAAAAAGACTAAATTCTTCCTCTATTCATTTAACGCTACTTTTTTCTTGTTCAGGGGTCAGACGTTTTCTGATATTCGCAAGTTCACTCTCTAGTTCTCACGGTTCAGCTGTCTCCAAATTTCTACTTTGTGCGATCTTGTCTAGTTACTTGCTTCCGAATTTTCCTTGGCCAACCAACATTCCTGCAATTATATTTTAAACTTAAAGAAACAAACTTATCTGAAAAAAAAATCTAAAACTACAAAATCACATATTGAAAAAATGGCGACAATCCACAGGGCTGGCCATAAGTCTTGCTGAAAATAATTACTCAACTATATATGAAAGAAAAAAAAAAGAATTAAGCAAACTTTTTTTGGATTATATGGTAAAATTTATTTGATTTAACATGTCTGTTTTACGGCATATCAACTCTTTATATGTAACGCTGAAAGTATACCTATCGCAAACAATTCATTGTATACTATTAGATAAACACAAGTTGCTATTATGTTAATAACTGTGAGTAACTTGCTGGTTTATATCTTTTTCAACACTATAGATCCGATCAGATTTGAACTCGGGATCGAATACAATAGGTGAATTATCCAAGGTTGTTTGAAATCTAACGAAACGTGCTGAATTGATATTAGAGGAAGATGGCGTCACTTTCAAACATTTATTATCACTTTAACATAAACCTTCATTGTTTGTTACAGTCAATAAATTTTTGTTTAGTTATGATTTTTTTCTAAGTCACCGCTTATCAAGGCCGAAAGGCCACTCAAGGATAAGGGTTATCAAGTTTGTCAGGTTAATGGTGTGTGGCAAGGATAGTGACCCTTTTGGGGGAGCTGCAATTCACCACATTTAAAAGCCTTTGTACCAGGCTTTATTTTGCCCTCAGAGGGAGACACGTAGAGCCGACATTGCTGCACTTCAAAATGTCAGCGCACTAGAGGCCCTTTGTTTAGGAAAAAGCAGGTCGGTGTCGAAGCAATCCAGTGACAGGTGCATAAGATAGGGTCAAGGATCAAATCAACTGTCATCCGAAATATGTTAAAAGCTGGGAACAGCGACGGCTGTATTTTCTGTCTCTTTCATTCTCTATCCTGTGCTCTCTCTCTCTCTCCCTCTCACTTTATCACGGCGGGGAGATTAATAAAAACAGTGTGGATTTCAACGTGATGCACGTCGATCGCAAAAGCCAACTCAACCCGAGTTTTGAGTTTTAAAAATGTTAATTCTTTGGCAAAAATAAATATTTTTGATATTTAAAAATGTGTTGTCGCTTCTTTATACAGCGTTTAATTGCAGCACAGCGATCCCCCAGCCAAATAATTAATTCTCAAGAGAGAATTACTGAAGCCAGCCTAATGACGCCTAATGACACGGCCGTGTATCGAGACCAAATACCCACTCGGGTATAACCTTCATTGAAAAAGATATAAACGCATTCGTTTAAGACTTTAACAAACCTTCCAACCACCCTACGACGCAGATAAATAAGTCAAACTCCCCCATCAGGCGATAGTACGATCGATGAAACATCGACGGGATTTGTAACGATGGTTGTAACTGGTCAGAAATTTATTATTTAAGAGGATGGCTCAACAAGAATTTGTTTACATTGGACTTGAAAACGGCAATGTTATATTCAGCAGGGAAGCAGCCCGTGATGCAGTGTTCCACAGACGGGCAGTTCTAGGAAATAAACTTTGCTCGTGGAAGTTCCGTTTAGTCTTAGATACACAAAGGGAGGACAGGCAATTATTGAAAGTGGTTGTAGCTAGACGAGTTTTTGTTGTGAATCTTTACAGGGAGGGACCATAGATCAAAGCCCATTCAAGCACCTACCATAAATATAACGTTAGGGCAGAGAAAGACTAGCAACATTTCTTATGCGAGAAAGAGGCTGTAAAGAAGAGAAGAGGACATCGCCTAATAAATTTCGAAGTCAGTTTTTTGTACTCTGTCAAGGCATGGAAAGGTTGCTCTGAACAGCATCTCCACAGATGTGGCAACAGTACTCCATAACAACACGTTTATGCGTTGATCCAGTCCATGCTTAAATTCCTTCAAACTTCTACTCTTCTGAGAATCGCATTGATGTTGAATTAAAAAAAAAACTTGTATTTCTTTATCTTATAGATAAAGTAAAGTCAGACCTTCTCCTATTTCAATGACCTATATAGCTTCATTGACAAAATATTCGTATATAATTCTGATTTGTATGTCCTTCAATTCGATTCCTGATGCGTGTTTTCAAACATTACAGGTTCGTTTGATTCGCGTTCAGCGAATTTTATATTTGATCATATCCCCAATTTTCTCTTCGATTACTAATGTCATCGTGTGAGTAGAAGTGACTAACACGCCCCAATAATATGTGCTCTTTCTTCGACCCATAACACCGTGACAGAAGAACGTTATAGATATGATTATAGTAACCTTTTCGTCTTACACTATAATATTCATAACAATATGAGATTTTAATTAGAAGAATAAACGAATAGTTTGTTGATTTGATCAGTAAATAATATATCTATTAGATTAAAATAACTATCAAAACTTCAAATAATAATAAACATTTGAACATTCGTATTATTTCATAACTCACATATAAAATTTAGAAGAATAAGCGAATAGTTTGTTCAAAACCCGCCTCTGGATTTGATCAGTAAATAATATATCTATTAGATTTAAATAACTATCAAAACTTCAACTAATAATGAACATTTGAACATTCGTATTATTTCATAACTAATATCCTCACATATAAAATGTAAATAAGTATAAAAACTGCAGATAATTATGAAATTTAGACGAAGAAAACAAAAAACTAAACATTTATTGGTCCCCCGATTTATAAAATCGGGAGACCTATGTTTTGAAGCATTTCCGTCTGTCCGTCCGTGTGTCCGTCCGTCCGTCCAGGTTTTACTCCGCAACCATCCATTGAATTTCTCTTAAATTTTGCATGAAGTTGTAACTTTGGTCAGGTTAGAAAGTGACATTCTCTGATTTTTGAAAAAAATCTGGTTAGCCCCCCATAACTTTTCATCCATCCATTCAATTTCTCTGAAACTTGACCAAAATGTGGAGGCAATTGTTCCTAATAGAAAATAAGTATCGCTGACCTTGGAAAAAATCTGGTTCGCGCCCCCAGGGGGTCAAAAGCCCCCTAAAATGGCAAAAAATAACCCTTTTCTTCCCATAACGTTTGATCCATCCATTCAATTTTTCTGAAACTTGGCCAAAATGTAGAGGCAACTGTTCTGGATATAAAATGAGCATCCGTGACCTCAGAAAAATTCTGGTTCTCGACCCCAGGGGGTCAAAGGGGGGGTCAAAAATGCCCCAAATTGCCCAAATTTATTGCATTTTACACTCGCCACATCGAGTCACATACAGAGGGCGACAACGCATGCGCGGCTTGTTTGTTCTTTTGTACATTTTGTCCTTCAAAATATCACAAGCTTCTTCACAAGGCCAAATATTTTTAATCAATCAGTCAAAATAGTTTGTATTAATTTCTATTTTCTATTTTTAACATTTATGTAATTGATTCAATAAATATTTCTGGCAGTCATAATGAACAATTAAAGGTTCGTATTAATAGAAATGTAATGTATAAGTATCGTTTCATGTGAAAATCATAATCACGATTTCTCTAGTCGGCTACACTTTTGTTGTTGTCGGTCAAATCACGGCCGTTCATTTCTATGATGATCGACTTATTCGCTATTACAGTTTCTCTTTAATTTGTTATACTTGACCTAGTTTCTATGAAGCCGGCTAAGCTGGAACTATTATGTTTCCCCGGGATACGACCACCGCATGCATTCACTGTTACTTAAAACAGCGTAACTTAAAAGTAGTACATACTTTGCAGCAATATTTAGTTTAAAATAGCGAAATGTAGGGTTCGGTTTGCTATGTATATTATATGAATGTGCTCGTGAAGAATTTTTTGTTGTATTGTATATTTTGAAATCAGAAAATTTTCTTATTTGTCGTTTTCATTACCCGCTCAATCGTTAGTCAGCATAGTAATTAATATAACACTATGTAATTAATACAACGCTATGTAGCGCAAGGTTTCCCTTATCAGATTCATACTCTATTTCTGTTACGGTGTTCTGGGTCGAAGGAAGAGGAAGTATTATTGGGGGTGTTAGTCACTCCTATTCACAGACTGAAAATAATAAATGCTAAAATAAAAAAATATTAGACTATGTTAAATATTCTAGTCATAATTATATTTTAATACTTCAAATAGTTTAAAGATTTCAATAAATCAATCTAATATTTAAAACATCAAAATTCAATCATACGTGAAAGAAATAATTAATTTATATGTTTAATATATACAAATTTTGTGCTTATAATTTATAGGCATGTATTATATTATTAAAAGTTATTCATGCAAAATTATACTTTTAGTACATTTATTATTATGTACTCACTAGGAGTTCTCACACAGGCCATCGTCAGTGATTGCTCACTGATAATAACCGGTGTTCCCTGGAGTCTGAGTCACAATAAGTTTCCCCAGATTTCCAGTACTTTTCACCTCTTTTGATAAAAATTACAAATAACTTTTCATTATCACAACATCCGATTACCATTAATTTCTCGCTGGTAACGACCATTGGTCTTCTCTGTGACTTGGGTGGCAACAAACCTCCTCAAAGGTCCCAGTACTCCCCACACTCTTCCAGTGGAGATCTGGTTAATGGTCTCCTTCTTTGGTCTTTCCACTCTCCTTGACCCATCACGACTATTTTCTGTGGTATCAGCGAGGGCTGATGTCATTTTTTGGGGGCAGTTTATAAGATTTTTTGCAGTTACAGTTCCTTCGGGCTCACCTGGTGTTCCGTCCATGTTTTTGTTTTATTTCTGTTGCAACTTCTATGTGGGTTGTTGTTGTTGTTGTTGTTGAGGTTGTTGTTGTGGTTGTTGTTGTTGAGGTTGAGGAGGAAGAGGAGGAGGAGGAGGAGGAGGAGAAGGAGAAGTTCTTTATTAAACAAGGTAAGCAATATGTTGAGCTATCTAAACAAGGTAAGCAATATGTTGAGCTATCTAAACAAGGTAAGCAATATGTTGAGCTATCTAAAGACGACGTGGAAAGTTGAGGGTTGCAACAACAACAAAATCTCTATGTTGCGGCTTGTTCGCCGAGTAGAACTACCCGCTTCTCCTCACTCTGGCGCCTTTTAACAATGAGGAGTGCAGTTCCAGGATATCACGTGACTATAAAAACACGTTGTATTTCTTTTCTTCCAAAACTCATCGTCTAAAAATATTATTTTTTACATTATTTAATCCTCTGTGAAGACCATTAAGAGGATTCATTATGTGTATCCTTCGAGTTAGGTTTACAATATACAAGGTTATTACTCGAGTGGAAGCAACAACCACCACGATAGTATAATGAAAGAAGGAAGGTTTATTGTTTCTTGGATGGAACCTTAACGTGGTGAAGAAGTTTGAGTGTTATTGTTGATCTCATGTGCTATGTCGCCCGGAGCCATGCACTCCTGGTGGGCTGGTGATGAAGGAAAGTTCAAGACTAATATTATCCAGACGAAAATCCCTCGTGTTTATGATGGTGGACACCTATATAATGGTGGGGGCACCCACGTCGTCGGCTGTCTCACAGCGGGAAGGTGTCCTCGCCACCGCATCCCGTCGTAAAACTAAGTACCAACCAAATCTTGAATGCAAACGAAATGTGACCGTGTCGATAGTTGTGTAGCAGCGGCGCTACAAACAACTACATCGAACCGCCATAACGATTTTTAATCGATGCTTGGTACAAGCATTTAACTTTCTTTCTGTCTTGCCCAATCAGAGGCCATATTTCAGTCGAGCTGAGTACACAACTGGAGTTGATAAAAAGTAACGTCCATTAGTTTCTTTTTTTTTTCCGGCCAGGAGACCACACAGCGAGCTGACCCACCAAGGCGGTTCGTTCAACCCCCAAACTTCTCTATTGGCCTGCAACTTTCCACCCGACAATAAAAAAAAAACCTTGGTGCTTTTTTAGATTTTTATGTGAACGTGGCTTCCGGTTAAATTTATGACGTCACGTCCGCTACAGATGGATGTAGTTGAAAAAAAAAGTTTTTGTTTATGCGATTTTCATAAATTAGTTTTGTTTATGCGATTTTTTAAATTAGTATTGTTCCTTCAAATTATAGTTTAATAATAATATTGAATTAATTTTAACAAACAAATTATCAAACGAAATGTTATGAATTATAATAAAAAATAACCTCATTTTCTGTCAAATAAAAAAACAAAACTTTCGGTTCGTAAAATGTCATTTTTTGTCAAATATTAAAAAAAACACTTTCGGTTGCTAATTTGTTTGGTAAAAGTAATTCAAATGTTTAATTATTGTAGCATATGTTTTTATTTATTTCAAACATTTACATTAATAATAAAATGTGTTTTTTCAATGTAAATATTATTTGTTTATTACTACATTAAACTAAAAAAAAAAATAATTAAACAAATGTATTGTTATTATTAAACTATAATTCGTAGGAACAGTACTTATAAATCGCATCAACAAGAAAGTCTAACAACGGTTTTTTTTTAAATTTATGGTCACCCGTAGCGAACGTGACGCCATCAATTTAACCGGAAGCCACGTTAACATAAAAATCTAAAAAAACACCAAAACCTTCATAGAAGCAACATTTATTTTTCATTAAAAAAATCTCATTAAAAAAAATCTCATTAAAAAAATCTCTTTACTGAAGATTATCTGAAGTAACATTGTCAATAACAACGAGGAGCATCCACTTAAATTCTACTGGAATTGTTTACAGTAATTCTACAATAATAACTTCGAATACGCTCACTTCAACTTGCCTCGTGTTCATAATGCGAATTTACCAAATATTAAACAAAAATCCTTACTACTTCATATTTCGTCAACCGACGAAACGCAAATTAGGACATAGAAAACTACCGCCACCGACGGATAAATAAAGAAAAAAGAAAAACCTTTCTTTTATTTTGATAAACCTTTTTTTAAAATTTTTTAACGAAATTCAATCAAAGCGGGGGGGGGGGGGGGAGGTATTTGTAGCAGCGGTACTACTAACAACTACAATGAGCCGCCATAATGATTTTGAATCTATACTTAATTACTAAGCTCGGCACTGATTGGTGTGAGCATTTAACTTTCTTTCTGGCTTGCCCAATAAGAGACCATCTTTCAGGAAAGCTGAGTACACAACTGGAGTTGATAAAAGAAAACGCCTATTATTTTATTTCTCTATTCCGGCTAGGAGGCCACACAGCGACTGACTCATCGACGGCGTTTCGTTCAACCTCAGTAATTATCTCTTAACCTGCAACCTTCCCGCCGAGTCCACGGACTCTGGAATAGATAATACCCAAGGATCCAACATGGCTACGGCCGCACGTGGACTTAATGTAACCCACACATACACACGTACCTACATACACACGTGGAGACGTCCTAACTTCAACACCTGTGTACGTAAACACATTCTCATATATGAACTCTTCTGTATTCCCTACTAACGGGACACAGTTGTTCTTTGCCTTTTGGCTAAGATCAAAGTGTAGAATCTGTTCCGATGGATACTGCACCCCATAGACTGGTATTGTCTTGGCCTTCGGGGCTTGATTTACGCCGGTCTATGGGTCTGTCCTGTGCAGTTCTAGGAGGTCCACCCTCCCAGGCTTCGCCTCCCCTCTTTGGGGAGGAGTAAGTTTATTGCTTACTGTCTGAGGCGCCCCTACCGGGGAATGCCGACGGGGCTGCCCAGGCAATTTTTAAACCCCACTTTCCCGACCCGACCTTGGGTCACATCTTACTTGTGGGAGTAAGATAAAAACTGGCCTTGTGCCTAACTCCTGGAAAGGAGTAAATCAATACTCTACACCACAGGGACTTTCTAACCTTTTTGTCTTCGTCCATGTTCATGGATGTATTCCTTTACTAACACCTATCTCTTACTTTTCTTTTTACTTACACCGCAACGAAGATGGCCCAATGACGTTATATTAAATGTTAGAATGAAACTTTGTCTTTCTATTCTACAGTTGAAATAATGTTGCCAGATACTGAATGAATATATGAAAATATAATTAAATGATAAATCTTCAGTATAGATCAACAATAATTATTTATTTACATTTTTACAACTGAAGAATAATTTACTCTTATAATGAGGACCTTAATTGAAAAGCGATGTGCAACTCACGTCCATACAAATGCCGGCTCTCTGAAATGAATGCAAAGGACTTAACTCATCTCAAAATATCTTTGAGGCAAGCGAGACAAAGGGAAAGAGTTACTTCCCTTTAAAATACAAAAATGTTTCCATATTTCATTTATTTATTTCTAGGTGGTATGTAGCTACCTAACACAAACCCGACATAAAAAGCCTACAGTACATGGCGAAAGTTGGTATTAAGAATCCCCGTGAAAAGTCTAACAGAAATAAGGCTCTGTGTTGGATAATGGCCCTATGGGAATGGACGTATCTGTTGTAAATCGTTGGTTTGACATGTGCGAATTAACGCGGGGTGGACCCGGCAGTCGAGTGCATAATAGGGCCTGTTATCACAGTCGGAAATCACAGACGTGACAAGGTCACCGTGTGACGAGGTCCCAGATCAAGGGTCAATGTGCACCTGCGAGAGGCTCTGTGACGTCACAGACCTTTGCGTGGGAAACAGAAGGATCCGTGACGTCACTCGTTCTTTGTGAGAAGCGAGTTTTAGTCAGTCTGAGTTTTGGAGGCGAACTGATGAGACGTGATTGTTACCATGTAAACTACAACAGATAAGGGAAATATTTCCCTAAGAAAATTCAGGCGAGAGATATCCTTTCCCACTCCATGAATGGTTAAACGATAAAGTAATGATTTGCTCTCTCTCTCTCTCGACGTAGTGAATGTCTCCCAGCTGATTAAATAACTAACGCTTGACGTACCACTTATATAGTGTTAATCAGAGCAGATAGCCTGACGTACCATCCGTGACAGTATCTTAGTCTGTCGCCAGTTATAATCCTAGCAAGACTGGTATTAATTTATACACATGGGTGGAATGTCACCCATCTAAGTATTAACTAGGCTCTATATCGCTTAACTTTTGTGATATGACGATAACCGGTATTTAAACGTTTTCTTTTCTTTACTTTCGTTTACTTCAAAACAAGGCGCATTTCCATTGCGATGTAAGGGGTTACTGTGAGTTAGAGGCATCCTAAATGGGGAGTTGTGCAGTGAGATGTTTGTTCACATTAATTTAAACTTCTGCATGTTGGTACAGGCAAGGAAACAGGAAGCAGGAACGGAATTCCAAAGGCTAGCAGTTCGAGGAAAGAAGCGGTGGGATTTTGCTGACTGACGGGTTGGTCGGAGATATCTACATCGAGGGGGCACCAGTGTAGCAAGTTCATCGGAGCATATTCCATTGAAGTACTTTGTAAAACAATCACAGGTATGCAGCATTGCGGCGATGGGACAGGGTTTGGAGCTTGTTAGATAGTGTATGACCTATTAGATTATAGGCTCTTTTTTTGACCTTGTCTAAGGGAGAGAGACTAGGGGATGGTGCACCATCCCAGATGTGACAACAATACTCCATGCATGGGAGGATGGTGGATTTGTAGTGATATAGGATATTATCAGGTGTGAGAAGTCTCCTAGCTTGGTAGAGGGAGCCTACCTCCTTTACGGCAGCCTTGGCAATGTCTTCTATGTATTTATTCCAATTCATGTTACCTGTGAATGTTATAAATTTGAGTGATGGATTCTCAGGTAGAGTGCTATTAGGTATTACAATCGATGGCTGGAAAGGTTTTTCATAATTGTTAAACCGTAAACAATATCGTTGAAGAAAGTGCCTTCATTTTGAATTCTCGCTGTTACTCAACATTTCTATGAATATTTTTTTCTTACTAGTCTACACGTGACAAGAATAAAACAGCGTGCGTGGAAATTAATCATATAGAACAAATAATTATTAAAAGTTTCTTTTTAAACCAATTTATTTTTTATATATACTAGCTGTACCGACCCAGCAATGCCCCATAGTGTTTTCACTTGCAATTTCTTTTTGTATTTTGTCTTTTTAAACTATGCCACTTTTCTTTGCCAAAAAATACCTTTGTTCCGAACAAAGAGAAATAACTCTGTATTAACGAATACAGTAACGCCTCTTTTATAAGATGGCGTCCGTATGAAAATAATTCTGATCCAGTCAAAGTATTTTCTGGGAGGAAGTAAATCGAATTTCATTTTTATTCTTCTTAACAACATAGTGCAACGATCCGCCAAAAGAACTGACGAACGAAAATCAAATATTGATTTTGTAGGAAGAAAGCCATCGATGACAAAAATCGAGACTGACTTTACTTTATATATTAAAGTAGCTATTATATTTATAAAGATTTATTTCTCCTGTATATAAACAAAGCGTCTGGGTGTATTTGCCCTCTAGATCACAGCAACGATGTATTGTAATTTGCATATGAATCTTAACAATAAAAATTGAAGAAGTAGCCATGATCTGTTGTTTATTTAAAACTGTCTTGTGTTAAAAATATGGTCTTGTTGAGAGTCTTTTAATCATAGAAATTTTTATATATTTCCGTTTGACCTATCTTCTCATTCATAACTTCTTGTTAATACCACGGTCTCATCGACACAGCCAATTTCGATTACAGTTACAGACCAATAATTGTTTAATTTAAACCATACGATATTTCTTATTCAAGATTATTAAATAAGATTTCTTTGCGAAGTAATATTTTATTCAAATAAATACAGTATTTATTTATTAATTTGGGTTAGTTAAAGTAAGACTCATAAAAATAAGCAATCAATCTTTTCATACTCAAAACTTTATTTTGACCAGTTGAACATTCAGTTTAATTGGTAGGGGATATTAATTTTTTTGTTTTCTTCCGATTTCGAAGAATTTATTTTCGTAAAACTAAAGACTGCTTATATAGGCGATTGATTACGTGTGAACATTCAATAATTTTGTTAATAATCGTACGGCTTCAATAAATGTGAGTTCGCTGTTTTTAGGGGTAAAATATAATTGACGAATTTGCTATGTTCAACTGTACCCAATTTTTTTTTAGTAGCAAACGAACCTTTTTAAAATCAGTCTAATTCGCGCAATCCATATCACATATCATAAAGATCTTCATACCTTCTAAAATACGAAACAAACGTAATGTCATCTTCAGGGGTGTAAGTGAAATTATCGACCGCGCTTCAAATAGCGTTTTGAGAAAATGTGTTTTCATCTTCAGCATTTTGACTTTTATTAGACAATTTGTATAAATTGTTCTGTTCTTGTTGGCCGGGATCAAAGTGTATTATCTGTTCCGATGGATACTGCACTCCATAGACTGTTATCGTCTTGGCCTTCGGGGCTTGATTTACGCCTGTCTATGAATCTGTCCTGTGCAGTGCTAGGAGGTCCACCCTCCCAGGCATTGCCTCCCCTCTTTGGGGAGGAGTAAGTTTATTGTTTACTGCCTAAGGCGCCCTTACCTGAGAATGCCGACGGGGCTGCCCAGGCAATTTTTAATGGCCAGAGTGCTCACTTTCTCGGGCGTTGGCTTTTCAAATCCCACTTTCCCGACCCTGTGTCACATCTTACCTTGTGGGAGGAAGATAAATAACTTGTTGGATACGAAGAGAAGAAACATTTCTTCAAAGTTTTGTTTAGTCCCGGCTGCTTGATCCAACTCAATGTTTTGTTTTTGAAGTTTCGGACGTAATTCTTCAATTTTTTTTCTGATTTTCAAGTTGTTCCAAGTGTCTTTCTTTAAATTTCTGTTCTAATCGAATTTGCTGTACTTGTTGGTACTTAACGTAAAACATTGTGTTCTTGAATTCCTCCATTTCTGTCTTTTACACTGGGGAATGACTTTACGGTCGTGTGTAAATTGTCAATTGGAAAATAAATTTTGTCCAGCTCACTTCTTCACAGTGTGTGTAGAGTTAGTCGGTCTTTCTCTATCTCTTTTTCATAACAGTCATAGTTGTATACGGGTTTACAAAATATAAGCAGCACACACTTTACAGTATACAACAATAGCATAGTATTGCCCCCAGTCCACCCCCCTATAAGGGGAGGAAGAAGATCTCTGAAAAACACCTATCTCTGACAGGTCTTGGAAGTCATTTCCTTAGTTGAGGCAAGAATTTTATACGTCGGATGCTTTTCCTGACGCCACCCTAGTGAGGTGATGGGGATCAGTGTTTTTATGGAGACACCATATTTAGGTGATTGCCCACCAAGGCTAAAAAGCGCTTCACCTAGGGAGATGTATACAGAACAGGAGACTTTAATTGTATGGTCACCTTGAATAAATGGATGAGAGTTCTTTGGTTAACAATTGCGGTAGTCAGGTCAATTAGCAGGAGAAGGCCAAGGAAAACATGGGAGAAAGTGATAAGGATGAACTTAAAAGAAAGAAGGATAAATAAAGACCTGGAAATGAATTTCTAAAAGCTATCTAACACATGCAACATGTGAAATTGATTTAAACCAATTATGATGATAGAAGAATGGATGAGAGTGTTTGGGTTAGCAAATGTAGAACAGTTGGTGTAGCAGAGTCAGTTGGCATGGGAAGGCTTAGAAAAACATGGGCGGAAGTAATAAGGATGAACTTAAAAGAAAGAAGGATAAATAAAGACCTGGTTAGAGATAGGTTAGTTTGAAGATCTCTGAAACACACCTATCTCTGACAGGTCTTTATTTTAACTCCATAACATGAAATGCGATAGATTTTCTTTGGAAGTCATTTCCTTAGTTGAGGCAAGATTTTTATAGGCCGGATGATCTTCCTGGTGCTAACCCAATGAGGTGATGGGGATCAGTGCTTTTATCGAGGCACCATCTCTATCAAGGCTAAAAAGCGCTTCACCTGCACTAGTGTATAAATATATAGGCTATTATGTTTTATTTTTCTATTGTAATTGGCTGGTTTCTTATTAAAAATATAAATCCCCAAAGAGGCATCATAAATAGATAGATCGACATCTGAGATTTCGTACGCGACCCCGTCGTATTAAAGAACCCAAATGTTTTTTTTTAAATTTCAAATTGAATTTAACAATTTTGGCCATGAACCATCCTGATTCTGAATGGCACTTTGATTACGCATTCCCTGATAAGTCTATGTGCTTGCGTCGTATGTAGCATTCAATCGCGTCATATATGAGTAGTCGTGTAGTGAATGACAAGGGTCTCCGAGTGTGCTTGCGTTTTCACTTATGTAGCTATCCCGAACAGGTGCTCGGCTCCCATGGCAACTGTTTTTGATTGGTTGAAGTCGGATCTCGATAACCAATCAAAATTTAAGCATGTAACCAGCCCAAATCGAGTATTTTACAGGAATCGTTTTTTCTGCTTCTGCTGCTTTTGTTGTTGTTATTGCTCGCTACTGCTGATTTTATTGTTGTTCGCTCGGAACAGGGTTCTATCAGTAAGGCGTTATCTAGTAGTTAGGATAAAATTAATAATACGGAATGAGATCTTGCCAATGATTATGTCACACTGTTATTTATTAAAGTTGTGTTGTTTTATACTGTTAAAATACATTATTTATTTCAACCATTAATAAAATTTAAAAAAAAACACGTTTAATAAAGTAGTGTTGGAAGCACAAGCAGCAGAGAATGTTGTTTTTACGTATCGACTATTGATTGGACAAATCAGCAGTTTCTTCGAACCACTCACAACACAAGAAATATTCACTTCTAAATATTCGCGCGTAAGATAAAAACCCAAGCACAATGCTTTTCTCTCTTTCCTGTTTTCTTGCAGAGACAACAAACGTGCGCACGACACATCCTACTTATGGCCTTTTTTGGCCGAAGGCTCTCGATAGACGCAACGAGAGACACACACAAACTACTAAACATAACGACAGCATATACACATTGATAACCGAACTCATGTACACAGTTCGTACACACATTCTCTCACTAACGAAACAGAGAAACAACTTCTCTTAACTTGGAAATTTCTAAGACTCTGAACCTTCGTATTCTACCAACTCTTTATCTTTCGTTTTCTTAACAAGTTGTCAAATTAAATTAATTATTTTTACATGGATAGACTTTGGCATTCTTTTTTTCGATGTTGACTTTCCCTATAATGTTCTTTATTTATTTTCATTGGGGCATCTTATCGGAATTTACAACACATTGATTGATCAGTGGCTGTCTTTCTTGTTCCTTTAAGGGTCGCATGGATTGGTCAATAAGTAACCGAATCACTAACCTCTCAGAGGTCACGTGAACCAGTCTATATAAAGATAACCGCTTTTAAACTATTTCCAAAACATTGGTTGACTGTTTGACGACATAAGTCAACAAAGGAAGTCGCTGGCAGCTAATCCATCCATACTCCTCGTTAATCACCATCTTGGACGAGGTGTCATTACATCGCAACAAAACCCCCAGACGGTAGCTCGTAGGCAGCCATTACTCCTTTTCTAGTTTTCTCACTTTGGTTGACATCGGCCTGACTGCATTTGCGACAGAAATCCCCAGCAGGCAGTTCGCAAGCATAGGCCATTTATTCTGAGACGAAAAGAGATAGAAACGTACAAGCTGTTAGCAGAACATTTCCATTCGATTAATTCTCGCGACAGCACGTATTCGCAAACCCTCCCATTCCGTACATATACACCATTTTCAGTTGTATATTATCATTCATTATTTTCCCAGGAATTAAAAAAAAGTTATATACACTGTTGTCATCCCTTCTCTCCAAACGCTGTCACTCCCATTTCAATTTCAGTGCTATTCTTCAAGGATTATTTTGTAGCAGACTGAAATAGGATCTATTTCTTCTCGTCCCCTGTGAGCAAATTGGTTATACGCTGACCAATCGGCTTGCAGGGCGTATTGATATCAACTGTCCTCTAATGGACTATTTTCTACCACCTGGTCAGTTGAAGAAGTCAGCAGAGAGAAATCGGCCAGCAACGAAGAAACATCTCTCGCCTGCCTTTCCCCTGCATCGTTCCAGCAGCAGCCATCTTCACTGGGAATATATTTGCTGACGACCCGGCAGCCTCTTTTCTTCACTGGGACACAGTTCCAACCCTCTGTTAAATACACCCTTTTTTGTTGCCTGTTACTCGGTTGTTATTCGTCAAAAGTGCCTTCTTGGCCTTTTGGCTAAGATCAAAGTGTAGTATCTGTTCCAATGGATACTGCACCCCATAGACTGGTATTGTCTTGGCCTTCGGGGCTTGATTTACGCCGGTCTATGGGTCTGTCCTGTGCAGTTCTAGGAGGTCCACCGTCCCAGGCTCTGCCTCCCCTCTTTGGGGAGGAGTAAGTTTATTGCTTACTGTCTGAGGCGGCCCTGCCGAGGAATGCCGACGGGACTGCCCAGGCAATTTTTAAACCCCACTTTCCCGACCCGACCTTGGGTCACATCTTACTTGTGGGAGTAAGATAAAAACTGGCCTTGTGCCTAACTCCTGGAGAGGAGTAAATCAATACTCGGTTGTTATTCGTTCAATTCATTTCGTGCGATAAATGTAAGGAAGGGACCAACACCCCCCTTCTATTAAAATTTCGCGAGTTCTCACGTGCGATAATTGAACTTTCTTTCAGGAACAAACATCCACTCAATCTGCTGACGTTTTCGTCGAGAGACACTGCTTTGAAAAGGGTTCCCGTTAATGTAAAACAATACCAGACATTTTGATCAATAAAAAAAATCAAACTAAAAAACAACGACTCCAAGACAATAAAGTAAGCTCTTCACATTTATTATCATAAAATGGCTGGCCACAGAAGATCTGCCGTTTCGGAAATGAATAGGAAAAAAATCTTTAGATGACATTTTTTTTTTAGATATACTAATTTTCATAACAGAAGAAAAGATCTAATTAAGTAATCATTCCAAATAAAAAAATAAAAATCCAACAGATGTTTAGATGTTAACCTCGTCAATACTTCTTAAAGATAGGAAGATTAATTTATCAACAAAAGTCGTAGACATTTAAGAGTCTTGTTTAACATCTATGATTCTTTTCGGGAAGTAAAGGGATTTTTTATTTTTTATTTTTACTATTTCAGGGTTCTTAATTTCAGACTTCTTAAAGAATAGGATAGAAATGTACCCGCAAAAACCGTAGACTTATCCGAGTTGCGCTGAACATCTTTGATTATTTTGCCGAAAAGTCGAAGAGTTCAGCTCAACGCGAGAATGTCTACTGCTTTTGCCGATCAATTTCAACCATATTCTTAAGAAATTACCTGCTTTTTAATCGGCAGGATTCGCTGTATTTGTTATTCGAAAAACAGAAATCAGTTGAGTATTATTTTGTGTTTTAAGTTTTCTTCTAGGCTTTTTTTTCTAGACATTTCCTCGCAGTTCAGAATAGAATCGATGGTATGGAACTAGATTCTTGTATGTTCTTTGTTTTGCTGGGAGTTTTGCTGCAGCCCAAGTTAATTACCTTTTATTTATTTTGTATTTTTTTAAAATTGAATAATCTGGGTGTTCTAAGATTAAAATGATGTTGTAACTTGATGGTGTTTAGTTTTTTTTCATTAAAGACAGCGTCATCTCTTTTTTTCCTAATTTAGGTATTATTATTATTATTATTATTATTATTATTATTATTATTATTATTATTATTATTATTATTATTATTATTATTAGATGTTTTATAGACCTATAAACTTAGGTAATTCGGATTTTTAAGTAGACGCTGAAAATATTACATATTTACGTTAATTTTATAACCTTTGACTTTAATTATTATTATTATTATTATTATTATTATTATTATTATTATTATTATTATTATTATTATTATTAATCAATTTATTCAATATATTTTTGTTCAGAATCACGTGATTTGTTTGTTTTTTTGGCGTTGTTTGTCTTTCCTTGAGAATAATTATTTGACTGTTTCTCGTAAAATTTGAGAATACAGATATAATGAGATAATCTCTTTAGAGAAAATGATTCGGAGAATAGGGACAAGAGGACGAAAAATATCAAAAGAAAAAAGTTAAAGAAATAAAATTATAAAATTAAGAGAGGGGTTCAAAATATAAAAAAATATAGAAAAAGTACGAAAAAACTTTATTTTTTTTCATTTTTTTTTTTAAACCTTAAAGAAAGATAGATGTCTACAGTGGACAAAGCATTTTTTTTGTAACTGGTGCATTTTTTGTAACATTCGCTGGTGTAGTGAGTCATACATGTGTGAATATCTCGTAAAAGATGGAGGCGGATTAGCAGTGGAAAGAGCGGCGGCGACGGCGGCAGTAAGTGGCGTCGACAAAGACGATTGTTGTGGTGACGGCGTCTTGCTAACACACAGAATGCCGTCGTTAAATCAACCAATCACAATGCTGTATTCATTATCGTTGTCGTTCTCGTTCATCGAATTGTCCATTACTACAACCGGTTCTGGCTCTGGCTCTGAATGCACATAGTGGCGAGCCGGGGCCGGAGCAGGGGTTGCTACACCACCAGGTAATTTTCCCCTATTGAATTCAATTCCTATGTCAAAACCTGGAAGTTTCTTTGGTTTCACTGGCTTCCTGGACAATTTTTCACTCAGCTCGCTTGTTCTTTTCGGCCACACATGTGGACCCTGGTACCACGGTTTTGTTTGAGCCTGAAAAAAGAAAACAAAGTAGAAAATAAAATTATCGCCAGAAAGTAGTCAAACAGTTTTGCATCGACAACCAATCAGGGATGAAAGGGGGCTTGATAACTTAGTAGAACGCACCGACAAATCATTCGCAGCCTACGGTATGCAGTTCAGTAGAGAATAAAGGGTTATGCGATATTGAGTTCGGGTTGCTGCTTCGCAAACGAGAAGACAGTGTCAATGCAGAAAATGTCCCTTCTGATTATTTTCGTCTCAGATAACGTGAAGTCATAGTGAAACTCGTGAACTATTTTTAATATAATTCATTATAAACTGTTTTTGTAAAAAGAAGATGAGTATTTGTAAAAAGACGGTGTCAATGCGAAAATGTCCCTTCTGATTATCTTCCTCTCAGAAAACGTGAAGTCATGGTGAAACTCGTGAACTATTTTTAATATAATTCATTATAATTCATTATAATTTTTTTAAATATAATTCATTATAATTCATTATAATACATTATAAACTGTTTTTGTAAAAACAAAACAAAATGAGTATTTGTACAAAGAATAAAAAGAACTACATTTCCCATTCATTTGAGTATTTGTAAAAATACCCAGTACTTCTACAGTTTACGGACCGTAATTATTTAGAAAGCCATTCTTAACATGGGGAGAGGGGGTCTTTGTTAACTATTCTGTACTTTCACCTAACAATTTAATAAACAAAAGATACCGTAAAAATTCAATTAAGAACGTCTGATTTTCTTATGTGAATTATAATGTGGAATACTTTCTGCATTGGCACGGTCTTTCCGTTTGCGAAGCAGAAACCGGAACTGAATTTCAGTACCTAATCTTTACCATAACCAACCAAAGTGATGATAACACCAGCGGCGTGATTACTCGGGTTTTGGCTAAGATCAAAGTGTAGTATCTGTTCCGATGGATACTGCACCCCATAGACTGGTATTGTCTTGGCCTTCGGGGCTTGATTTGCGACGGTCTATGGGTCTGTCCTGTGCAGTTCTAGGAGGTCCACCCTCCCAGGCTTCGCCTTCCCTCTTTGGGGAGGAGTAAGTTTATTGCTTACTGCCTGAGGCGCCTCTACCGGGGAATGCCGACGGGGCTGCCCAGGCAATTTTTAATGGCCAGAGTGCTCACCTCTCGGGCGCTGGCTTTTCAAACCCCACTTTCCCGACTCGACCTTGGGTCACATCTTACTTGTGGGAGTAAGATAAAAACTGGCCTTGTGCCTAACTCCTGGAGAGGAGTAAATCAATACTCGGTAGGTAGATTTTCAACTTTGTTTTTTTCATACCAAATATGGCCATGCATATAAAGTGGTCAATGGTGAGTATCGGCACCAAAAATGAGATTTCCAACTCGTAGCCATCTTTTAGCAGTTGGTTTTACAGATCGTCTTCAAAAATAAATATTTTTTTTTACTTTTATTCACCCCAAACAAGGCAGATTGCCACTGAGACGTAAGAGGCTACTGTGATTATGGGCCAGATTTATAGGGGCATCCTAAGTGGGGAGTTGTGCAGCGAGATGCTTGTTCACATTACATTTAAATTTCTGCAGAGAACAGGAAAGGAATTCCAAAGGCATAATCACGGGAATAATCACATTGAAACACTGGTTCCCATTAGATCACCGAAGTTAAGCAACATTGAGTCTGGTCAGCACTAAAATGGGTGACCATTTGGGAATACCAGGTGCTGTATGTGCTCTCCGCTTATCTCAGCATGGTTTCCAGTCGTCTTGACTTCTTGCCACTGTAATCAGACAGTACCGGCCCAGGAGAGGTGTGGTTGGGATTGCGCAACCCTTGCTTTACAATTACACGCGCAGCCACCCTTACAGGGGGTATCCATTGTTTCTCGAGACTGAAAAGAAGGCGATGAGCAGTTTGAGAGAAGAAACTATTAGAGTAGAAATCTTTCTACAGTGAAGAGGTGGGATTTTGCTGCTTGTCAGGGTCGGGGGTATTTACGTCGAGGGGGCACCAGTGCCGCAAGTTCATCGGAGCACATTCTATTGAAGTACTTGTAAAACAAGCATAGAGATGCAACATCGCGGTCATGGGACAGGGATTGGAGCTTGGTTGACAGTGCGAGTCTATTAGATGAGATACTCTTTTTTGGATCCTGTCTAATAGTGAGATAAGTGATTGATGCACCAACCCATATGCGACAACAATACTCAATGCATGGGCGAATGGTGGTTTTGAAGAGATATAGGATACTGGCAGGTGTGAGAAGTTTTCAAGCACGTCTAATAAGAACCACTTGAAAAGCAATGGAAATGGTTTTTAAATTTCAACATTTTGGGATATTTCAATACAAATTGTAGGCACACACCCAGAACTAGAGTAGCAATCGACATACACATTTTTAGAAGCTCAACCCTTGTAGTTTCGAAGATATTCACATTAATACAAACTGTTTAAAAATGACGATTTTCCAGTGCTTCACATGAGACGACCTTCAAAACTGGTTGCTCAAAAAATGGTGGAAGTTAAATATTTAGTTTTACTCACAATACCAATACTCAACTTTCTTCGAACGAACATATTCAATATTAAAAAAACAATCAACGTACCTTAATCAGTACTGACATTAGGGTGAATGGCGAAAACTGAAAAACTTACGAATACCTGAGAGCAGTGTTTACTGATCAGAGATCAACCAGATCACGAAAGACTATCTTGAATGATAGAAACATCGCACTCAGTCTAAAGATCAAAATGGTGTTTTATTTACTCCTCCCCAGGAGTTAGGCACAAGGCCAGTTTTATCTTACTCCCACAAGTAAGATGTGACCCAAGATCGGGTCGAGAAAGTGGGGTTTGAAAAGCCAGCGCTCGAGAGGTGAGCACTCTGGCCATTTAAAAATTGCCTGGGCAGCCCCGTCGGCATTCCCCGGTAGGGGCGCCTCAGACAGTAAGCAATAAACTTACTCCTCCCCAAAGAGGGGAGGCAAAGCCTGGGAGGGTGGACCTCCTAGAACTGCACAGGACAGGCGTGCAGTATCCATCGGAACAGATACTACACTTTGATCTTAGCCAAAAAGTATGGGGTTGTGTGCTTCCTGGTTCTCTTTGTATGCATGTGTATTCTTGTGAATTGTGGACACTGAAAATACAGGGTGGCCAAGAAGCGACTAAGGGATCACTGAAGGATTTTTAACTTTAATAGATTCTTTATTGTTTATGGTACCTTAATGGAATTTTAATGTTATATGACGAAGACAATGGAGATTTGTTTGCAAAAAAGAACAAAAATGTAACAATTTATTTATGTAAATAATATCTTTTAAATGGTTTCCATTTTCAGCTTCACAAATTCGTGTTCCTTTCCAAAACATTATCCATGACGGATTGCAGGATCACTCGATTACGATTTAATTCCCCGACTTTATTTCTGATGTTCTCCTTCAATTCCTGTAGAGTTTCAGGTTTGTTTATGTAAACTTTTTTCTTTGGGATACCCCCACAATAAAAAGCCAAAGCTAGTTTAGTGAAAATAAAAACCATTTAAAAGATGTTATTTTTCATAAATAAATTCTTTTTCATTTTGTTCTTTTTTATGAAAACCAATCTCCACTGTCTTCGTCATATTATGTTCAAATTCTATTAAGGTATCATCAAAAGTAAAGAATCTATTCAAGTTAAAAATCTCTCAGTGACTTCGTATAGCTAGAGGGATGGTTACAGCTCATGTGAGATGCATTGTTTTTGATACATATCCGATCGTGTTAGCAACGGAGAAGATATATATAAGCAGTTGGGTCCTACGATGACCTCTTGACCACTATAAAACCACAATCTAAAGTGGTAAACACACAACACACGATCGACATGGCTTGCCAAGACAAACCTACAATACACATTGATAGTAAGAAGAAGGTGAATTAGGCAATAGGACAACATTAAAATGGACAGCACTAGAGTTAAGCGACACTCTGGTGAAGTCTGAGGACATAGATGAATAGGGAGAACTGGTTTCCAAGTCATCTGTGGCGCTCGCACGGTCAGTCAGACTGTTGGATAATGGTCCTATGGGAATGGACGTATCTGTTGGAAGTCGGGGTTGACTTGCGCGAGTTAACGCGGGTGTAGTCGAGTGCAGAACAGGGCTTGTTCTCACAGTCAGAGCTGACAGACGTGACAAGGTTACCGTGTGACGAGACCCCGGATCAAGGGTCAGTCTACACCTGAGAGAGGCTCTGTGACGTCACTCGTTCTCGTGAGAAGCGAGTTTTTAGTCAGTCTGATTCGGAAGGCGAACCGAGAGGACGTGCGATTCACGATGTAAAACTAAGGGAAATATTTTCCTTAAGGGAAGACAAGCGCGAGAAATCCCCCCTCTCTATGAATGGTTAAGAAACATTGTTAACTAACTACGATAAAGTAGGATTTGCTCTCTCTCTCTCTCTCTCTCTCTCTCGACGTGGTGAATGACTCCCAGTTGAAATAACAATTCTTGTAATAAAATGAATTAAATCTAAAAGAGGAGTTTGTCTTTGGAGTGCGTCATGAGGCTTTTGTTGCAGACAACGGACGGCGTGGTTCACGGCAGAGAAGAAAGAATTCATCCACTAGACGACCCGACCGCCCTCTACAAGCGAGGGAGAAATCTAAGGTATGCAACAAGACTATGAGAAAATGAAGTTGAAAACAACCAGTAACATCGTAGAGTCGCTTTTAACAGCAACAACATATGCTAAAAAAGCAAAACACAAAACCAAAAAACTTTATTGTCTTTATGCATTAACTTGGTACAAAGTTCAAATTCTACGAAATTTCAACTCTTTTGTATTGTATTCGACAGAAGATCCTCTAAGAGATACACTTTAGATTTTAAGAACGCATCAATTTATCGGCCAAGATATGACGTTTTCTACTCCCTTTCCAAAATGTGTCAAATTTATCTAGAACATTCTGTACGCGTCCGGAGTTTTATTGGCTATCATTTTTTGACGAATGACGTACTTATTGTTTTGTGCAACATAGTGCAACATGTAGCGTGGTTCGAAGTGAAGAGAAGCGTAACGAAAATGTAAATAGCAAAACATGGATGCCATAGTGATAAGGGGGTTCGGAATTAATTACAACCCGGAAGTAAATACAACTCGAAATTAATTACAACTTGGACTTAATTTATCAATTTTATTTGTTATTCAACTAATAAATCTCATTTTATTTCTTTCATTTGCAAAATTATATTGTACGAATTAAAAAAAAAGTTTTATTTCATTTTATCATCAAGAATTTATAAAGTCGTATATTAATCATATTTTTTAAAGAAATGTGTAAAGTCGTATATTAATCATATTTTTTAAAGAAATGTGTAAAGTCGTATATTGATAATATTTTTTAAAGAAATTTGTAGTATATTTTATCATTTAAGAAAATTCGTAAAGTATATTAATCATATTTTTTAAAGAAATTTGTAAAGTATATTTATCATATTTTTAAAAGAAATTTGTAAAGTATATTTATCATATTTTTTAAAGAAATTTGTAAAGTATATTTATCATATTTTTAAAGAAATTTGTAAAGTATACTTATCATATTTTTAAAAGAAATTTGTAAAGTATATTTATCATATTTTTTAAAGAAATTTGTAAAGTATATTTATCATATTTTTTAAAGAAATTTGTAAAGTATATTTATCATATTTTTTAAAGAAATTTGTAAAGTATATTTATCATATTTTTTAAAGAAATTTGTAAAGTATATTTATCATATTTTTTAAAGAAATTTGTAAAGTATATTTATAATATTTTTAAAAGAAATTTGTAAAGTATATTTATCATATTTTTTAAAGAAATTTGTAAAGTATATTTATCATATTTTTTAAAGAAATTTGTAAAGTATATTTATCATATTTTGTAAAGAAAGTTGTAAAGTATATTTATCATATTTTGTAAAGAAATTTGTAAAGTATATTTATCATATTTTGTAAAGAAATTTGTAAAGTATATTTATCATATTTTTTAAAGAAATTTGTAAAGTAAATTTATCATATTTTTTAAAGAAATTTGTAAAGTATATTTATCATATTTTTTAAAGAAATTTGTAAAGTATATTTATATTTGTAATTAATTCCGGTTTGTAATTAATTCCGTTTTGTAATTAATTCTGTCGCCCGTGATAAGAGAATTAAACACTAACACATCGGTAATGTTTTTGATGTTCGTTAGAGAACAACAAAAGCAACATCTATTCGATGATGTTTTCACAAATTGTGAAGGACGACTACACCGACTGATGTATATAGAAATCGATTAACTCTATAAGTATAAAGGCTAGACTGTATATTATTATTATTATTATTATTATTATTATTATTATTATTATTATTATTATTATTATTATTATTATTATAAACTAGCAGGGCTACCCGGCGTTGCCCGGAGCCGCAAAATAGATGAGGTTAAAAAGTGTGTGTAACATCTTTATATTAAAACTTCTATTTCTCTCTATCTTTCTATTTTCCTACTTTTCCGGTTTTTTCCACATCCCTCTCTCCACCCCTCTTTCATCTACGTCCGGCATATTCCTTCTCTATTAAAAATAATAATGATGTAAGTCATTCACCTCTCTTTTATATAATAAATAACATTAGAAATGGCTGAAAAACCGACACCCCGACGATACCTGGTTCAGTTGACCCTCAAAGAATAAATATTTTTTTTGTAATTTTAGATATTATTCAGCCAGGGCAACGCCGATCGAGAATATACCAACTATTTCCTTTGTCTTTATATTATTAGGACTTTTTCTTTTGTTCTTATTTTATTATGAGGATTATGTTTTATTATTAGGACTATTTCCATTGCTTTTTATTGTTATTACGTTTTCTTTCTTACATTTTAATTATTAGGACTATTTCCTTTGTTCTTATTTTATTATGAGGATTATGTTTCATTATTAGGACTATTTCCATTGCTTTTTATGGTTATGACGGTTTCCTTCTTACATTTTGATTATTAGGATTATTTCCTTTGTTCTTATTTTATTATTAGGATTATGTTTTATTATTAGGACTATTTCCATTGCTTTTTATTGTTATGACGTTTTCTTTCTTACATTTTAATTATTAGGACTATTTCCTTTGTTCTTATTTTATTATAAGGATTATGTTTCATTATTAGGACTATTTCCATTGCTTTTTATGGTTATGACGGTTTCCTTCTTACATTTTGATTATTAGGATTATTTCCTTTGTTCTTATTTTATTATTAGGATTATGTTTTATTATTAGGACTATTTCCATTGCTTTTTATTGTTATGACGTTTTCTTTCTTACATTTTAATTATTAGGACTATTTCCTTTGTTCTTATTTTATTATTAAGATTATGTTTCATTATTAGGACTATTTCCATTGTTTTTTATTGTTATGACATTTTCCTTCTTACATTTTAATCATTAGGACTATTTCCATTTGTTCGTATTTTATTATGAGGATTATGTTTCATTATTAGGACTATTTCCATTGCTTTTTATTGTTATGACGTTTTCCTTCTTATATTTGAATTATTAGGACTATTTTCGTTTGTTCTTATTTTATTATGAGGATTATGTTTTATTATTAGGACTATTTCCATTGCTTTTTATTGTTATGACGTTTTCCTTCTTACATTTTAATTATCAGGACTATTTCCTTTGTTCTTATTTTATTATGAGGATTATGTTTTATTATTAGGACTATTTCCATTGCTTTTTATTGTTATGACGTTTTCCTTCTTACATTTTAATTATTAGGACTATTTTCTTTTGTTCTTATTTTATTATTAGGATTATGTTTTATTATTAGGACTATTTCCATTGCTTTTTATTGTTATGACGTTTTCCTTCTTACATTTTAATTATTAGGACTATTTCTTTTTTATCATTAGTACAATTTGCGTCTTACATTTTACTTATTAGGACCATTCCTATATTTGTTTTTGCTTTATCATTGGAAATATTTTCATCATTAGGACTATGTTCTTTTTGTTTTAACTATCAGTACTATTTCGTCTGTTCTTGTTTTATTATAAGGACTATTTTTATTATTAAGACTATTTCCTTTGTTCTGTTATCATTACGATGTATCGCGGAGATGCCAAAGTGGATACTACTGCAACTTCACTATAAAGCGTATCGTGTTTGAGTCTTGCCAATTTATCGAACCATTTCTTCTAAAAAAATAATCAAGGAAACCAAAAACGAAACGGGTAAAAAATCTGTCACTTGTTATTCTATATAAATTGCGTTTTTATTATGTCGTGGATATGAACATTTTTTCCCGGTCGTGATTGTCCCATGGATAATTTCGCGGATGATATGTTTATTATATTGAATATTACTGCTTTTATTTCTACTTTTTCTGATTTCGTATCAAATTAAATATATCGATAGATTGCTTACATGCATCCAACGAAACAACGCACACATCGATATTATTCTAACATTGACCCCCAAGACAACGTATACACCAATAGAATATTTACCTCAATTTCAAGACGACGTATAAATCGAATAGAATACTTACCTCGATCCTAACACAACGTATAAATCAAATAGAATGCTTACTTCGATTCCAAGACAACGTATAAATCAAATAGAATGCTTACCTCGATTCCAAGAAAAGTATAAATCAAATAGAATGCTTACCTCGATTCCAAGACAACGTATAAATCAATAGAATGCTTACCTCGATCCCAAGACAACGTATGAATCAAATAGAATGCTTACCTCGATTCCAAGACAACATATAAATCAATAGAATGCTTACCTCGATTCCAAGACAACGTATCGTTCCCATGACTTGAGAGAGATTCGTGCGTTCGTAAAGACAGTCAATTTGGAATAAGGTCGCATCTGAAACGCCGACATCGAGACACTTGTTCAAAAAGATATCAATTCGCTCTCGTTCCCGGGATGTTTTGAATATTTCATTGTCTGTAGGTTGAAATGTTTTCTTATTCATGTCCAACTTCTCTTCAGGGGAAAGAGCTGAATTCACACCGCTACAATATAAACAATAGTATTAGTCTAAAAAGGTCAATGGCAACATACACACTCTAGTTTATAAACAGGAGAAAAAAATTAGTTGAAAATAACTGTTACAAACATATATACTCTTGGGAAAGGAATGAATCTATATTCCCCCTCTTTCAGATACTAGTTAAATAGTAGAGTATTTATTTACTCCTCTCCAGGAGTTAGGCTCAAGGCCAGGTTTTATCTTACTCCCACAAGTAAGATGTGACCCAAGGTCGGGTCGGAGAAGTGGGGTTTGAAAATCCAGCGCCCGAGAGGTGAGCACTCTGGCCATTAAAAATTGCCTGTGTAGCCCCGTCAGCATTCCCCGGTAGGGGCGCCTCAAGCAGTAAGCAATAAACTTACTCCTCCCCAAAGAGGGGAGGCGAAGCCTGGGAGGGTAGACCTCCTAGTACTGCACAGGACAAGCCAATAGACCGGCGTAAATCAAGCCCCGAAGGCCAAGACAATACCAGTCTATGGGGTGCAGTATCTATCGGAACAGATACTACACTTTGATCTTAGCCAAAAGGCCAAGAAAATAGGGCAACTAGGCTGGGAGAAGGTGAAACTCCGAAATCACGCCACTTTATCTCTGCTTATCCCACCACTGCTTCTATCGCCTTGAACTTCTCATTGCCACAAGATTTAAACAATGTAGGTCAAAGAGAAAGTGCAGTTGAAGATAGTGCAACTCTTGCATCACTGTAAACGTCTCATCATGCAGGTGGCATCCATTTTCTCTTTTGGTAGAAGTAGGGTCTTCTTAACAATGAAAACAAACAGTTTAATTTCAACAAAATTACTGTAATAATAATAATAATAATAATAATAATAATAATAATAATAATAATAATAATAGAGTACGATAAAGTTTCTGGAGCTTGAGTTTTTATTTATCTCCTCCGCACCCACGACGGGAAGATTAGACACAAGGTCAGGAAAGTAGATTTTGAAAAGCCAGTGCCTTAGAAGAAGAGCACTCGGCCCGAACAAAAATTGCACGGGCAGTACCGTCTACATTCCCCAGTAGGGGCGCCTCAGACGACTAGCAATAAACTAACCCCTTATCAAAAGGCGAGAAGGTAAATCCTGGAAGGTTGGACCTCCTAGAACTGCACAGGACCATACCCCAGACATACAGAGAACAAGCCACCTCAAAAATGGCATAGACTTTGCCGGTCTGATTTTGTTGAGTTTGAAGCTTAAATTTCATGACTAGCAAGGGCCCATAGCGTTACCCGGGAATGAATGCGCACCCCTGTGTACACCCTTTCTCAAAACCGAACTCCATATTACGATGTTTATTCTTATTTTTTAATTTCTATAATTTTCATTATTCAAGTTATAAATGATATAAAGATGGCGTCGGACGACATCAGATGACAGGTTATAACGTTGGTTAACAATCAGTTAAGCAACGTTATAACCTGTTACCCCATATGGCTATGTGGACACTTCTAAAGAAATGATTCACCTGAGGAAGCGGAGAGGTTACATCGGTCGAAATTATCAATCCTATTCTAAAAGTATTCAGAAATAAGATGATTTAATGTTAGATAGTAAAACAACACAAGTCTGCGTAGTATTGAATTATGCAATAAACAGAAGCACTGAAAAAAAAATGACGTCTTGTATTTTGAAAAAGAAACCCAACAAAACAATGATTCATTGGAGCTGTTGATTTCAGTCTCGGTAAATTATCACGTTCACATTGAATTCATCTCATTTTGATGTGCACATTGAATTCATCTCATTTTGATGTGCACATTGAATTCATCTCATTTTGATGTGCACATCGAATTCATCTCATTTTGATGTGCACATTGAATTCATCTCATTTTGATGTGCACATTGAATTCATCTCATTTTGATGTGCACATCGAATTCATCTCATTTTGATGTGCACATTGAATTCATCTCATACTGATGTGCACATTGAATTCATCTCATTTTGATGTGCACATTGAATTCATCTCATTTTGATGTGCACATTGAATTCATCTCATTTTGATGTGCACATTGAATTCATCTCATTTTGATGTGCACATTGAATTCATCTCATTTTGATGTGCACATTGAATTCATCTCATTTTGATGTGCACATTGAATTCATCTCATTTTGATGTGCACATTGAATTCATCTCATTTTGATGTGCACATTGAATTCATCTCATTTTGATGTGCACATTGAATTCATCTCATTTTGATGTGCACATTGAATTCATCTCATTTTGATGTGCACATTGAATTCATCTACTTTTGATGTGCACATTGAATTCATCTCATTTTGATGTGCACATTGAATTCATCTCATTTTGATGTGCACATTGAATTCATCTCATTTTGATGTGCACATTGAATTCATCTCATTTTGATGTGCACATTGAATTCATCTCATTTTGATGTGCACATTGAATTTATCTCATTTTGATGTGCACATTGAATTCATCTCATTTTGATGTGCACATTGAATTCATCTCATTTTGATGTGCACATTGAATTCATCTCATTTTGATGTGCACATTGAATTCATCTCATATTGATGTGCACATTGAATTCATCTCATTTTGATATGCACATTGAATTAATCTCATTTTGATGTGCACATTGAAACGTAATCAATTTTGATCAAACTGAGATTAAATCTGTGTTTATTCTTGTTTTAGTATTCAAAAACCTTAAAAAATAATCAATCGAAAGCTGAATTTAACTGTAAAATATTTTTTAATGGAAATCGCTCCAGACAAGGCATGAAGCGACTTGATGTAAGGAACTAACAAGAACGGAAGATGATCATCGCAAAAATAGATGTCTACTGACCTTAGTCATGAAAAGACCAAGGCTATAAGTAGAAGGAAAACAGTCAGCAGGAAGAAAGTTCCACAAACCTACAGTTCTTCGGAAAAAAGCTGCTGGAATGGAAAGCTCTATTACAATGAGCTATCAAAACAGCGAATTGATGCAGACCACTAGACCAACGAGTCAAACGAGTAGGAACAAAGGAAGCAGTGAATAGATAAGATAATTCTAAAGATCACATGCCATAATTAGATTGAAGTGTAGGTTCAAAACATTTAGGAGTGATTTACTTTGAACCCTATTCAAGTTATGTCACTTGAATTATTATTGAGCAAGAAAATGCACTCTTTTATTTGGAAGTACAAAAAAATAGTTTATTAAGACAATTTATAGGAGGCTATTAACAAAGCGGAAATATGCCGGATAATTAGAAGGCAAACTGAAAACGTAAATAAGTTTGTTTTGTTTTAACTTATTTATTTTTAAAATTTATTTCTGTTTTTAATTTTTTTTGAATAAATCTTACATATTTTCTATTTCGTCTACTGGAGATCTGTGTGATACCCGTATATCACAATATTTCGGAAAAAAATGATTATTATTAAAACTGTGTTCTGCGGCTACGGTAGTCAATGGACATCCCGTAGCTGCAATCTATCCTCCATGCTAGTCCCAGGCCATCTGGTCTTGTCATGCGCAAGTTGTCGTAGGCAATGAAGTTGTTTCGCTGTACGTAGTGGTCCTAGTCCTGCCTGCTTCAGGTCAGCACGTAGTGTGCCCAGCAGATTTTTGCAGTGCCGTCCTAGTCGCGATTAGTAGGCTTCCGAGCCAGTAACGGCAAAGTCTAGTGCCCTCTGTGCGGGAGTGTCAGGGTCGATTCGTAGGTCATAGCCTAACATAGACCATCTTTGTTCAGCGACCTTTGTGGAGAGGGGTCTTTCGTTGCACAGCTCGTATAGTGCCTTGTTGCTGATAATTTTTTTCGGCCAGCAGTGACCTGTGATAGAACGGAGGTATCTGCGGTGGCACGCATCCAGCTTGTCAAGCATGGCTTTTGTTATTGCCCAGCTGTTGCTATTGTAGAGCATGATGGACACGCAGTACGTGTCAGTATTTCGTTCTACTCAAATTTTACAACGTGCAATAATGGCGGCTGTGATGTAAGAGAGTCAGGTCCGCAGTGAACGTACACCGCAGCAAAACAAGATCCAAACGATGCAAGATAGACATATCTACTTCAATTAATTATGTGTTGATCCATTTAAAAAAAATTTTTTTTTTTAAAACATGGTTCACCCCAAACAAGGCAGGGCGCCACTGTAGACGTAAGGGGCTACTGAGAAAAAAGAAAAGGGGAGAAGGTTGGGGGGGTCAGCCTAAATTGGGATCTGCGCAGCGAGATGTCTGTTTACATTAATTTTAAATTTCTGCATGTCAGTACTGTCAGGAAAACAGGGGGCAGGGAGGGAGTTCTAGAGGCCAGCAGCACGAGGAAAGAAGCTATTTGAGTAGAAGGCTCTCCGGCATCTGGGGACCTCCACAGTGAATGAATGAGATTTAGTTGATTGTCGAGTTAGTCTAGTGAATTTACGTCGAGGGGGCACCAGAGTAGCCAATTTATCGGAGCATAATCCATTGAAGTTATCTACCTTGACTTAAATTGTCAAATTCGCTAATTGTTGGTAGCTGTCTCTATTTACTTGTCTCACCACATTGGCAGCGCCAGACATAAGCTAGGTCTTCAATATGACATTCATGGCCTCGTTCAGTCTTAAGAAACAATGGATACCCCCTGTAAGGGTGCCTGCGCGTGTAATTGTGAAGCAAGGGTTGCGCCATCCCGAATCACACCTCTCCTGAGTCGGCCGTGCTTGATTCCAGTGACAAGAAGAAATCCAAGACGATCGGAAACAATGTCGAGATAAGTGGAGAGCAAATGGTCACCCATTTAGTACTGGCCAGCTCAACATCGCTTAACCTCGGTGATCTAACGGGAATGGGTGTGTCAAAGTGATTACCCCTTATATGTGATATTATGGTATTATTTTGATTATGAATAAACATATTTTGATTAATCATCTGTTGGCTTTACTTTAGATTTATTTATTGTGCTTATCAATTTATAGTGCTTATCAATAATTATATAGTGACCTTATAGTATATATACCTTATACTATATTATATATACCTTATATAAATTATTATGTACATATACCTTATAGTATATATACCTTATATTATATTATATATACCTTATATAAATTATTATGTACATATACCTTATAGTATATATACCTTATACTATATTATATATACCTTATATAAATTATTATGTACATATACCTTATAGTATATATACCTTATACTATATTATATATACCTTATATAAATTATTATGTACATATACCTTATAGTATATATACCTTATATTATATTATATATACCTTATATAAATTATTATGTACATATACCTTATAGTATATATACCTTATACTATATTATATATACCTTATAAAAATTATTATGTACATATACCTTATAGAATATATACCTTATACTATATTATATATACCTTATATAAATTATTATGTACATATACCTTATAGTACATATACCTTATACTATATTAGATATACCTTACTTATATAAATTATTATGTACATATATCTTATAGTATATATACCTTATATTATATTATATATACC
The DNA here is from genome assembly GCA_963556195.1 of Sepiola atlantica. Classification (NCBI taxonomy): domain Eukaryota; kingdom Metazoa; phylum Mollusca; class Cephalopoda; order Sepiida; family Sepiolidae; genus Sepiola; species Sepiola atlantica. The sequence continues at coordinate 30,916,811 of OY744542.1, forward strand.
TTATATAAATTATTATGTACATATACCTTATAGTATATATACCTTATATTATATTATATATACCTTATATAAATTATTATGTACATATACCTTATAGTATATATACCTTATACTATATTATATATACCTTATATAAATTATTATGTACATATACCTTATAGTATATATACCTTATATTATATTATATATACCTTATATAAATTATTATGTACATATACCTTATAGTATATATACCTTATACTATATTATATATACCTTATATAAATTATTATGTACATATACCTTATAGTATATATACCTTATACTATATTATATATACCTTATATAAATTATTATGTACATATACCTTATAGTATATATACCTTATACTATATTATATATACCTTATATAAATTATTATGTACATATACCTTATAGTATATTTACCTTATACTATATTATATATACCTTATATAAATTATTATGTACATATACCTTATAGTATATATACCTTATACTATATTATATATACCTTATATAAATTATTATGTACATATACCTTATAGTATATATACCTTATACTATATTATATATACCTTATATAAATTATTATGTACATATACCTTATAGTATATATAACTTATACTATATTATATATACCTTACTTATATAAATTATTATGTACATATATCTTATAGTATATATACCTTATACTATATTATATATACCTTATATAAATTATTATGTACATATACCTTATAGTATATATACCTTATACTATATTATATATACCTTATATAAATTATTATGTACATATACCTTATAGTATATATACCTTATACTATATTATATATACCTTATATAAATTATTATGTACATATATCTTATAGTATATATACCTTATACTATATTATATATACCTTATATAAATTATTATGTACATATACCTTATAGTATATATACCTTATACTATATTATATATACCTTATATAAATTATTATGTACATATACCTTATAGTATATATACCTTATACTATATTATATATACCTTATATAAATTATTATGTACATATACCTTATAGTATATATACCTTATACTATATTATATATACCTTATATAAATTATTATGTACATATACCTTATAGTATATATACCTTATACTATATTATATATACCTTATATAAATTATTATGTACATATATCTTATAGTATATATACCTTATACTATATTATATATACCTTATATAAATTATTATGTACATATACCTTATAGTATATATACCTTATACTATATTATATATACCTTATATAAATTATTATGTACATATACCTTATAGTATATATACCTTATATTATATAACACCTTATAATGCGTATCAATATGAATAAACATATTTCGATTGATCATCTGTGGGCTCTACTTTAAATTTATTTACTGTGCTTATCAATTTCGGTTAATTGTGAACGTACGTCGCAATGAAACAAAATATATTATATATATATATAGAGAGATTTAAAAAGAATACGCGGAAATCTCTCTAAGGCCCTTTCGACTATCATCTCGTCAGGAGAAAATCGATAGTTTTAATTAATAATAACGTCGAAAGAAAGAGCAAAATGGGGAAATTGAGTGTGCCAAAATTATCGTTAAAGCGATTAAAATTCAATTTAATGATTTCGATTAAAAGTCGATGAAAAGGCACTACGTTAGGGGATTAAAAAAAAAAAAAAAAAAAAAATTGGGAAGGAGTTCAAAGTTCCCCAAAGAGATTCAGCGATCTTACAAATTCCTTCTGCCGGCACAAGGAAGGTTTTCGAATGGCAATAGAGACAGATTCCAATATTTTCAAATGGTTCTTGGAATCTGCTCGATGCAAGACCTCAAAACGGTCTATTTTATAGCCATTGGCACAGCTAGGGTTTTCAACCAAATGCTGGCCAATAGCAGAGTCCAAAGAATTAGAGGAGGGGTAACTTTAACGATAATTTTGGCACACTCAATTTCCCCATTTTGCTCTTTCTTTCGACGTTATTATTAATTAAAACTATCGATTTTCTCCTGACGAGATGATAGTCGAAAGGGCCTTAGAGAGATTTCCGCGTATTCTTTTTAAATCTATTTATAAATTTTGTACCTCGAAACATTTATTTTTATATATATATATATATATATATATATATATATATATATATATATATATATATATATATATATATATATATATCATACACGGGCAACATCGGCTAGCGCTTCTAGTTTTATCATGAAAACCAAGTAAGGAATTTATTTATTATTTGTATTGTACTCACTGGATAAGCAATATGCCATCTTTCAAAGCACCATGAAAGACATCCATTGCCTTACGTCTCTCCTCGGGAAACTCGATGGCTGCGCTATCGCCGGCCAGTCTTTGTAGCCAGTCGACACATTGTCTAGCTTCATCGATGTCGAAATTAGATTCAATCTGAAATGAAAAAAGAAATAAAGAAATATAAGTATCATATTTTATGTATAAATTTAAATCAGTTTACCCCTTACCTGGCTGCTCGATGGCTTCGGTAACAAACGTCACACACATAAATATTTTCAGTTCGTGATTTCTGACACACATTGGTCTTATTAGAAAACAACATTTTAGTTTGGATCAATTTCTCTATTCTTAATATTTAGTCCTGGTCAATACTTTCCTTAAAAGTAGTCATACATAAAAGAAAGTTGGGGAGTTTTCACTCTCATACTTAGATCTACTACCACTGCCACTCACGTACACCGGGAAGACATTTTGTAAGACACCTACTTCTGCAGCACTGACATTATTATTTCATATTTTAATCTTGAAATCATAAGTTAAATAATCTATATTTTCATACAGACAGACATTTTCTTTATGAGGCATCCAGTCAGTCATTCATCTTTCAGTGATATTTTAAACAGTTGCCGTTCATGGAGTAACGGTTTCCACGTTCGTCTGTTAATCACTTATTTTTCACTCATTTATTTTTCGCACTGATTATTATCTATTCGTTCTTTCTTCTGCTGGCTTCTTCTTGACACACATTGTATTTTTAATGTTTTTCTAATGCATTTATGAATGACTGAGTTGACGTCATTCAAATCTATATTTTACATTTCCTACTATATCTCCATTGGATTAGTATTATTAGACTGTACTAGTTTTCAGGAGAGATGGAGAAAATAATTGGTTAATTGGGCCATCGTCAACTATATAAAAATTAAATACATGATTGTAAGGGTATTATTAAACTAGTCATGTGTCCAGTAAAGATGGAGAAATTATAGGTCATTCGTAACTGTTAAGTCTGATTAAAAAAAAAGTTTGTAGGTGTATTATTAAACTCGGCTAATATTCAGGAGAGATGGAGTAACAGTATCGGTTATTTGGTCTATAAAAATATGATTATCATGTTTCCTGTTCATAGTCGCATTTTCTTTGCAATTTTATATTTGCTAAGAGACTCAAACAGCAAACTGATATTTCTAAGAGACTCAAACGGCAAACTGATATTTCTAAGAGACTCAAACGGCAAACTGATATTTCTAAGAGACTCAAACAGCAAACTGATATTTCTAAGAGACTCAAACGGCAAACTGATATTTCTAAGAGACTCAAACGGCAAACTGATATTTCTAAGAGACTCAAACAGCAAACTGATATTTCTAAGAGACTCAAACAGCAAACTGATATTTCTAAGAAACTCAAACGGCAAACTGATATTTCTAAGAGACTCAAACGGCAAACTGATATTTCTAAGAGACTCAAACGGCAAACTGATATTTCTAAGAGACTCAAACAGCAAACTGATATTTCTAAGAGACTCAAACAGCAAACTGATATTTCTAAGAGACTCAAACGGCAAACTGATATTTCTAAGAGACTCAAACGGCAAACTGATATTTCTAAGAGACTCAAACAGCAAACTGATATTTCTAAGAGACTCAAACGGCAAACTGATATTTCTAAGAGACTCAAACGGCAAACTGATATTTCTAAGAGACTCAAACAGCAAACTGATATTTCTAAGAGACTCAAACAGCAAACTGATATTTCTAAGACACTCAAACGGCAAACTGATATTTCTAAGAGACTCAAACGGCAAACTGATATTTCTAAGAGACTCAAACAGCAAACTGATATTTCTAAGAGACTCAAACAGCAAACTGATATTTCTAAGAGACTCAAACAGCAAACTGATATTTCTAAGGGACTCAAACAGCAAACTGATATTTCTAAGAGACTCAAACAGCAAACTGATATTTCTAAGGGACTCAAACAGCAAACTGATATTTCTAAGAGACTGAAACAGCAAACTAATATTTCTTGTAACCACAGAGTGCCCCACAAAAAGCAGGAAATGTAACACATTTTACACGTAGTGATTCACAACTAAAGAGTGTTTGTTGAGTGTTTATGATATTTTCACTGTGCCACTTTTGTGAGCAGCTGAACAAGGACGAAAACGGTCTAGCCAACTTCCTGTCGATCTTCAAATGACTTCAAGAGGGATATTTTTCCAAGCTTACCTCAACAGTTTTTAAGGATTTTTTTGGTGTGTGACCTTTCTCCTCTATAATTGTAACGGTAAACTCCAAACGGTAAAATCCATTATGTTGAACTCTGAACTTTGTGAGGGCAACTTATTTGATTCAATGAAGTCAGGAGTATTGACTCTGCTGAGCCAGTCAACAGTGTCCTTGGGGGTCATGTGACTTTGCTCCATCTTATTGTCATGTCTATTTTTCTTTCCCATATTACTTGGTTTATATCGTGGAACATTTGTAATAATAGAATGCGTATGTAACTACATACTGTTGCCCTACGTTTCCTGGGAGAGGAAAGCGCTCTGTAGTTGACTATCACCAAGCAGATAACAGGTAACATTAAATAACAAATTCATATTGATTTGGTTTAATGTAGTCGTAAGTTTTTTGTTGTTCTTGTTGTTGTTAATAAAAGATGTGAGTCAGGAATTGGTTTGGATCATAGCACAAAGAAAAAACGAAGTAAATAAAAACCAGATCCCAAATCTATATTTGTAGCTGTTTCAGTCCGGTACAAATAAAGAACTTTTGTCACTTTTTCTTGGTAATATGATTCCCAGATTGCGGTTGGAATTCTGCCACTGAAGATTTAACAAGTTGTGCCAACGCAGCGACTATAAACAACAATAAAAGCCAGCATCCTATGACTAATTGCTTGAGCAGCTACATATATGCATATTCTTAAACTTCTAGGTGTATCAAGGTAGTTCACGTAAATCATTACTGAACGTTGTCGGAGACTTGCGTTGTTAGAATTTATTTGGCGTGATATCACCACAGCCGATGCAATCTATCACGAATCCCCACTCCACGGGAACCAGGCTTGCTGGATGGGGCGGACGGAAAAGAAGGGATGGTTTCAACAGCGCTCTGGAGGCCCTCCATATTTTAGTTTTTAAAAACGCTTACTTAAAATATTATCAAACAATACATAATAATGGTGTGTTAATCGGATTTAAACTTGAATTTTGTCAAGCGTAAAAAGTAAAGTTTCTTTCGAAGTGTGAAGGCTTATGGGGTCGGGGTTTATACCAGTTGTATAGCATTAAGCGTAACGGGTGGTTAACCGATCCTCGGGACTGGACGATAGTCTGTCGCCAGCTATACTTCAAAGCAAGGCTTATACTCATATACTTGGTTGTGAATTAATTTGCTTCCAACACAGTATTTTGAAATCGTCACTCATCTAAGTACTGACCAGGCTAAACGTTGCTTAACTTCGCTGATATAACGGGAATCGGTGTGTCAACATTATTTAGCCGTAAACTTCCGTCAAACTTTTGAAATGTTAAATTTGAAATCTCGTATTCATATAATTAACATCGGATAATTCTTTTCTTTTTGTGTGATTAAAATATAACACGTGGTTTGGTCTACAAATAATAGCCTCGTAGTCAGGATCTGTATCATAGATTGTGAGGAGACATCAGTTCCTATTTGTATAAAGTTAGGTATGTGTATATGTCTACATTTGTACATTACAAGATTCACTCCTAAATTAATTAACCGATCATTATTCATTTTTGAACACAGCTGTTAGGCGTAAGGGGTTGTAATGTGGACTATATTTTGTTTAATTTAGTTTTATGCAAAAGGGGATACAAATGAGGTAAAAGCCCTTCGTGAAAATTCAGATACCCCCGATTTTTGTGAAATGTGAACACTATGTATTAGACATCAATTAATAATTATTCCCCAAATTTCAGTTTCTTTGGGGTATTTTAAAGAGGGTTTTAGGAGATGTAATATGGGTATAACCTCCCATTTGAAAATTCAAATCTTTTAGATTTGTATTGAATTAGTTCTATAGTCATTAGATTCCTTGAATTTAATTTCTACTTAAGTTTAAACCTTAAATTTCAGAATTTTCGAGAATCAAAATCATGCAATAGATTTTGATCAGAATTGGAATAAGGATCAACACTTAAACCTTCACTTCAATGCAGGGGTGAACAAGTTGAGCATCTGTTAAGCTAATGATCAATAAAATAGATATTATATCTATGTTTCTGAAAACTTTGATGGTGCACGACTCCTGGGACACCATATATATATATATATATATATATATATATATATATATATATATATATATATATATATAATAATAAAATATGAAACTAAAAGTAAACTTTTAGTAGATAGAACCTATAGTGAAATATTAAGTAGAAAACCCTTCTTCATCCAAATCTCCTTTCATTGGACACCTTATCAACGGACAATTACCAACTGGACTAACCTCATATCTTTTTTACACGAACTTTTTTTTTTCACTCTCCATTACTTAATATTTTTCAAATGTTGAATTTTGGCTTCTTCCACTGCCAACTTATCTATCTATGTAATTCCTCTGATCATAAGATTTCGATCTTTGAAAAGCCTTGGCTTAAGGAAAGAATAATAAACATAATTTTATTACCGAATTTACCTTGCATTAAACAATCGAAGTTGAAATAAATCTAGACATTCGTACATGTTTATCACTCTTCTTTCACCTATCTTTATATATATATATATATATATATATATATATATATATATATATATATATATATATATATATATATATATATATATAAGGGTTCATATTAGGACTATTTGCTGTATACATTTGTCTACACTTTGTCAAACATATCATCATCGAATAATCTTGTTCTTAATAATTTTTAGAAAAAAAAAATCCACTCAGAATACATAAAAATTAAATATCATACGATTCATTTTGTTCAAGCAACAGACGGGTGCGCTTTTCTAGTTTAAACGACCAAACCCTCCCCAAACGTCGTAATCAGCTATGCCGAGTTCAAATCCTATCGGGTCGCATATTTTCCGTTACGCACTAATACACTTGAAAAAGGCACGAACCAGCATTACATTGACCAAAAGAGGTTTATATACAGTACAACAGACAAACAAAAAAGAATGCATGATTCTAGTATCAGCATACCCAGCTGCAATAAAGGATCACTTACGGACACATGCTTTATTTTATGTATAATAAAGAACTGTGTTATTTATTTTGACACCAAAATTTATATGGCCTATATATAGCTGTAGTTTTGTCAGAAGACCGGATGTAAGAGTCACTCAGTGAGAATTTATGTTGTTTCCTTGCTAACTACGCCACTTGTGATGCTCTAGTTGTTCTAAGGAAATGCCGCCAAGATGTTTCTTTCGAAGTGTGAAGACAGTAAAACAAAACTGTTTGGCAACGAACTGACTGGTAAGAACACGTTTGAAAAGGTCAGACGAAAAGAGAGAAACCAAAAACAGACGGATCATATCTAGTTTCACAGGTTTTTATTATGCATATAAAGCTTCATTCGTGTTGCATGTACGGCTGTTTGCATTGCAACCTGTTGTAATTTATCTGCCAGTCAGCCATTCCTTTCAGCTGACTTATTATCTTTACAGAGTTACCTCCCTTACTCAAGAAACATTTTTTTTTCGGCTATGGAAGACTATCATCCTACCAACATTATTAGGGAAGAAACGTAATCATTTACGAGGTGTTTTGAAAAATTATTTAACTATAAAGATGTTCAAGAAAAATTAACAAAACAATATTGTTTTTCTCAAAAATGTGTGTTCAAAAATATTTAGATAGTAGCTGTTTTAATAAGACGGGACCAATATACAAATTCTGAAATATTTTCGTTTCCGCCGACTGTAAATTTTGGAATGCGAAAATGCGAAATGGTTAATTTCTAAAGTTATTGCATATTTTTTTCACTCATATAAAGTTAATTACAAAATCATCAGAAAAATTCATGAAGAGTAAAAAGTTCTTGGATTAAAGTGTCTTGAAAAAACCTACACTATACAGTGGTTTCACCCTAAAATGAACCACTGTATAGTGTAGGTTTTTTTCTGATGAATTTGTAATGTTGCAGAGACGATATTGACATAAAAATGTTGTTTGGCACAAGACAAATGAAACGGACCGTAAAAAATATATCTTACAAAAATGTTATATTTTTTGGAAATGTGAAAAAATAAAAATAAAAATAATTAAATAAAAACATGGTTATTGGAGTATAATATGAAACTGACATATATATATATATATATATATATATATATATATATATATATATATATATATATATATATATACTTTCTTGGTCTAAATATTCTAGTTTCGAACTTTAAACTGGACACACATACAAACAGAGGAATGCAATTTATTTATATAATAGATTACACCAGTTATATATATATATATATATATATATATATATATATATATATATATATATATATATATATGTTATATATATATATATGTTACCAAATATTCTAACAAATATATCCTTTCGCATAATTTTTCCTAGCCTGAGATGATTATATCATGGTGAACGAACATATACTACACTGACCCCCAAAGGAGAAAGTTGATGACTGAGAGAATGGTACAATGACCAACTGAATAAATAGTACAGGTAATCCCTGGGAGGATGATCTCATGAAAACCGAATCGATACTACACTACCTACTCGTATTAAAAGATAATACGTTAATAGATTAAATCAGAGTTTTTTTAAAAATTCATTTAAAGTGTAGTATCTGTTCACAGCATCACAGCGACATCAGACGTTGTACTATCGACGTCATATCGACGTCTAATATAAGAAAATATGACAATGCAAATAAAGAATATATATTAATTTACTAGAAGCTTTTTATGAAATAAATATGCAAATTAACAATACCAAAAGCTAGGTGTGGGTGTTTGTAGATACTATATATACGGAATTTCAAAATGTTTACGTTGTATCAACGCATTAAATAAGCATTAGCTGTTTTGATGTTAATAAAGTTAAGATAGGTGGGAAAGACTTTCGCATTCATTCATTTATATATATATATATATATATATATATATATATATACATGGACGGCGGCACAGAGGGGGGAGGGGGGCTCAAGCCCCCCCCCCCACTTTTTGACTTGCCCCCCTCACTTTACGGTTATCAATGAAGTTATATATGCATGTGTTTAACCGCCCCCCCACACACTTTTTAAGAGAGCCCCACCCACACACTTTTATAACTGTCCCGTCGGTCCTTTATATATATATATATATATATATATATATATATATATATATATATATATATATATATGACATCTGAGGATGATTCGACGAAGAATCGAAAACGTTCGTGAAATCTGTGAAACCTATGGAATATTTATTAATATTTTTGATTTTAGTACAAAAAGACCATCAGAAAAATCGAAAAAATAAAAAATGTATAATTAAACAGACGAATTCTGTTTTTTTAACAATGTTTGCATATATATATATATATATATATATATATATATATATATATATATGTATATACATATATATACATATAGATATACACACATGCATATAAGAAAGAATAATTTAATACAGGAATAAATCATTAAAAAACGAAAGATTTTACCGGTTTCGTTTTGTATAAGAAAAAAGTGTATCCGAACGAAACCGGTTACATTTCTCGTTTTTTTAATGATTTATTCCTGTATTTAATTTATTTTTCCTATTTTCACACATCATTTTATGATACATCGTGTATTTTATCTTCACACATGTATATATATATATATATATATATATATATATATATATATATATATATATATATATATATATATATATATATATATGATACCATTGGTGAAAGATGGGGAGTGGACCAACAAAACACTCAACTAGAAAGAAAAAAAGGGTAACAAAATAAAACAAAGTTAGTAAGTCTAAAGAAAGACCGCCCACTGTTTTCCGCTTTGTTTACAACCGAAAGCAAGCACGTCGATCTCTAACCGAGAGTGGGAGTTAAGTAGGAGGTAAAAGAAATATAGTTTGAGTGGGAGTTGATGATGTCCTTCGAAACTGAGAAACAGATACTACACTTTGAACCTTGCCCGAAGGCTGGGCAGTGCAAGAATGTCTGCTGGTGAGAAGTAAGAGCCTCTGGCACATGTCTTTACTCACCTGTTATGACTTTTCCATTTTTGGCTTTTTATTATTAGATACAATAGTTTGTTAGTCAGTGGGTAGACACCACGAATAACAGATGCAGACTTACATACATTCATAAGCACGTACATATAAGTGCATACCTCCGAACATACCTACAACTGCTTCTATTGAATACGACCACGCGAAAACCAACGGGCGGATATATGAACTAACAGATAGACACATAAGTACATACTACAGGAACATATAGGAACATGAAAATAGACTGCTTATAATCAGACAGGTATACAACTAGAGAGAGAGAGAGAGAGAGAGAGAGAGAGAGAGAGAGAGAGAGAGAGAGAGAGAGAGAGAGAGAGAGAGAGATTCAGACACAGACCAACGGTGATATTTCTATCGGTTATTATACTAAATATGAGTTAATCAACGTTTGTTTTCCTACAGCCTTTTTCCGATTTATTTTACTAGCAGGGCTACCGGTATCAAAAGAGAAATATATTTATATTAATACTATCTACCTCTCTCTATCCATCTCTCTTTTCCCCCTCTCCTCAAACATTATGCCTCCTCCGCCCAGCCCATTCCCCTCTAGCTGGACTCCCCACACTCACGACTCTCCTTTATATAACAGCTTCCTCGAGGAATGAGTCAGCAGTTTTTTTCAAAATTAGTACATAATAACATTGAAAATAGCTGAAAAACCAACCCCTCTGACGAAACCTGGCCAAGTTGACCCCCAAAACTGTATAATTTCTTTAATTTTTTAGATATTATTCACCCAGGGAAACACCGATCAAGAATATATCAACTTTGTGGGTGTTTGCGTTGTGGTTTTTTATATTTATCCTTCTCTCACTGTATTCTGTTTGCCTACCCGCTCTTATTTTATACGATATCTATCACTCTCGTTTCCGTCTCTCTTTCTCTTTTTGTTAACAATCGAAAGTATTGTAGAAAGAAAAGATATATATATATATATATATATATATATATATATATATATATATATATATATATATATATATATATATATATATACGGTTAGTGGGAGAGAACCCCAGTAGAGTGCTCGATTATTAAGAAAAATTTCCGGAAGGGACAGATAAACAGAAGCTGAAGAGAGTCTGGCATAGGAGATCAACTATAGGTCCCTTTTGTTTGGATTTGAAACTGACGGTACCGATTTTGTTCTGATCTTCTGTAATATATATATATATATATATATATATATATATATATATATATATAGAGAGAGAGAGAGATAAATGAAGGAAGAGAGATAAAGATATACGAATGACAAATCTATTTTAACTTCGATTGTTCAATGCAATGTGTGCTCGATAAAAACATGTTTATTTTTCTTTCCTTACGCTAAGGCTTTTCAAAGATTAAAATCTTATCATAAGAGGAATTACATAGATGGATCAGTAGGCAGTGGAAAAGCCAAAATTCAAAATTTGAAAAAATATGAAGTAATGGAGAGTAAGAATATTATTAATTCTAAAAATAAACTTATCTCAAATTGCAGGCACAAGCGAAAATTTAAATGCATAAATTTCATTATTCCTACTGACACCCCTCCTCCCAGCCAACAACCCCCTCTCTCACATTAGACTAATTCTTAAATTCTTTAATTTGTTAATTTTTTTAAGTCTTAACTTTTCGAACCTTACAAATAACCATCCCAATAACATAGCGTATCCTCCCCCGTGCACCTAATAACTATATACTTTAACCCATAACACTTAATGTAAATTGAGAACTAATATTACTCTTCTCCACTCCACTAATAACTATATACCCATAACACTCCACCTAATAACTATATACCCATAACACTTAATGTAAATTGAGAACTAATATTACTCTTCTCCACTCCACTAATAACTATATACCCATAACACTCCACCTAATAACTTTATTCACCCATAACACTTAATGTAAATTGAGAACTAATATTACTCTTCTCCACTCCACTAATAACTATATACCCATAACACTCCACCTAATAACTTTATTCACCCATAACACTTAATGTAAATTGAGAACTAATATTACTCTTCCCCACTCCACTAATAACTATATACCCATAACACTCCACCTAATAACTTTATTCACCCATAACACTTAATGTAAATTGAGAACTAATATTACTCTTCTCCACTCCACTAATAACTATATACCCATAACACTCCACCTAATAACTTTATTCACCCATAACACTTAATGTAAATTGAGAACTAATATTACTCTTCTCCACTCCACTAATAACTATATACCCATAACACTCCACCTAATAACTTTATTCACCCATAACACTTAATGTAAATTGAGAACTAATATTACTCTTCTCCACTCCACTAATAACTATATACCCATAACACTCCACCTAATAACTTTATTCACCCATAACACTTAATGTAAATTGAGAACTAATATTACTCTTCTCCACTCCACTAATAACTATATACCCATAACACTCCACCTAATAACTATATACCCATAACACTTAATGTAAATTGAGAACTAATATTACTCTTCTCCACTCCACTAATAACTATATACCCATAACACTCCACCTAATAACTTTATTCACCCATAACACTTAATGTAAATTGAGAACTAATATTACTCTTCCCCACTCCACTAATAACTATATACCCATAACACTCCACCTAATAACTATATACCCATAACACTTAATGTAAATTGAGAACTAATATTACTCTTCTCCACTCCACTAATAACTATATACCCATAACACTCCACCTAATAACTATATACCCATAACACTTAATGTAAATTGAGAACTAATATTACTCTTCTCCACTCCACTAATAACTATATACCCATAACACTCCACCTAATAACTTTATTCACCCATAACACTTAATGTAAATTGAGAACTAATATTACTCTTCTCCACTCCACTAATCCTTAACCGCTTCTACTTCAACACTCTAATTCCTATTGCCCTTTTTTTTTCAATTATTGGCCAACCCTCGTACACACTCATCCATTGCTTTTTTTTTAATCTCCCTTGTATTCGATCCATCGACTCTGTATACGCTTCGCTCTACCGACAATATTTTTCTCATAGTTTCCATTACTCTCACCTTTAAACTAGCTCCCTGGTTACTCCTATAATGATCCATTTGCCCCCTTAAAATCTGTTTATAATTTCAACACACTAGTGCATCACTTATTTACTTGGCCTCGTCTCCGACTAGAGATCTCTCGCTTTTCTTAGACTCGATCGAAGTCACTACTTAAATTTCCGACAGCCTGCGTTTAATATACACATTTCAAACTCAACTTCTGAAAAACTACTTTCATTCTCGGTCCACGGAAGTATTTCAAAATGGCCCTAATTCTTAAAATTACATCCGAATAAGTGCGTTCCGATTGAACTAAACATCTTTCTATTGGATTTACTTCATTTTGAACATTTTCAACGCTGCCTTGACGAAACCCCTTTTTTTCCATCTTTAAATCTCCATTCACCGGGGACACCTTATCAACGGACATTCACCAACTGGACAGACTCCATATTTTTTTACACGCACACTCTTACTCTCCATTACTTTATATTTTTTCAAATTTTGAATTTTGGCTTTTCCACTGCCAACTTATCCATCTTTATCTTTCTTCCTTCATTTATCTTTATAATTGCTATATCCCGTATAATGAGCTTAAACCATTTCACTATAGGTTCTATTCTCTAAAAATAGTTTCATATTATGTATATATATATATATATATATATATATATATATATATATATATATATATATATATATATATATATATTAGATCGATTCATGAATAATTTCCGATTTTGTTGATACAACATAGAAGAGTTTTTTTTGTAATTTTAAAACATCTTACATTTTGGTTTACTTGTCTAAACTTTAATAAACAGTTTCTTTCTATTTTTAAAAATTGCGATATCACTCGTATTGCACCAAATTTATATATTTATAACCCTTAATATGAAAGGACTGAAGCTGTATATTCGACATGTGATGTTGTGGGATGTGTTATAACAGTTCTACAATAAGAAAAGCAAGTGATGAAGCCATCGCTTACAATAACACAACTGCCAATAATGAATCTGAGTCAAATTGCAATTGTAGAAC
>OY744542.1:30938964-30973964 GCA_963556195.1 Sepiola atlantica
AATGTAAATAGCTTTCAAAAATTTCAATCTTTTAAGACATGATCATATTTATAGTTATTTTTAAAACTAAAATGTTTGAAACTCTTTTCATCTGAGTATTCAGGTTTTTATTTACAAACATAGGATTTTATTTTATTTGTTTTATTTGTTTTGTTTATCATTTATGTACAGCAGAGAGATATGACTATTCACTACTGGTCATGCGAATCGAAACTCCGGATTCCGAGTATTTTACAACTATATATATATATATATATATATATATATATATATATATATATATATATATATATATACGGACAAGCACACAAATATATATATTTCCCCCCTTTTCTTTCTTTATCTTCCCATTCCCCGTCTCTACTTTTATCTCTCTCCATCATTCATCTTTTCTTTCCCTCTGCATCTCGCCGCTGTCTACACTCCTTTTTATCGTTATCTCTCTACCTCCTCTCTGTTTCTCTCCCTTATCTCCCTCCCCCAAGATGGGGTGTCTAACTTCTCCACACACTTCTCTTATCTATTCCTGCTAACCTGTCGAGTTAAAACTGTGTTTATATAAACAAAAGGAACCTATCTCACAAACTATAAGATTTCTGTTTCAACATCGTATTGAAAAAAAAAACAAAACAAAAACAAAACAAAAACAAAACAGTTAACAGTATGACGAAAACCGGTTTCAAAGGAAATAAAGGCATTTTTGACAAGAGCGAACAGAACGAAAAAAGGGTGAAAAAATAAAACAAAAACAAATAGACAACAAATAAATGCTACCAATGGCAAGCTGAGTTACTCTTCTACCTACCTGAATAAGTAAAGAAAATGGCCGCAGATGACCACGTGACCCTCCTAGATAATCTCCCCCAAATCGGAATTTAAACAAAAATACAGCTAATTAAATATACAGTTCGGTTGAACATAAAATTTGCGCCCGATTGGTGACAGTTATTAGCTGTATGATATATATATATATATATATATATATATATATATATATATATATATATATATATATATATATATTTATTCTGGTACAGAAAAATTAGTACAACATTCATACCGTCGGTTTCAAGCACGGAAGGTCTTACCCATCCGGCTCTCTTCAGCTTCTGTTGTCATATGAAACCGACGGTACGAATGTTGTACTAATTTTTCTGTACCAGAATAAATAAATATTATGCTCTTAATTTTTAACTTTAATTCTTAATTAATCGAGCATTCTGCTGGGATTTTCCCTACCATTTTACAAAGAAGTTATATATATATATATATATATATATATATATATATATATATATATATATATCAGTATTTACTTAAACAATGCTCAATGTGCGAGCAGAGTTTAGTTGTAATATTAAAATATACTTATGGCAAGTAAGCTAAATGTAAACATTTTACATCAGATTAATTTATAGATCAACGTTTCTTTTGCGTTGTTTTAAAAAGTACTCAATATGATCTGTATATATATATATATACATGTATGTATGTATGTATGTATGTATGTGTGTATGTATGTATGTATGTATGTATGTATGTATGTATGTATGTATGTATGTAATCGTATGTGTGTTACGCCTACATCGTGGCACTTATGTGGAAGAGGAAGAAAATGTTTGAAAATGAAAACGAAGGTAAAGAAATATAGGAAGGAAGCTGTGCGAAAACAGAGCGCAGCAATAAAAACAAAATGGTAGGGGAAGGGGAAGAATTCTGGCGAACCTTTCTGCCGCCGATGAATTAGGGAAGGCATGAACCGCCGGCATTCCTTCTCTTTCCTGAAACTCGATATAGTCTGACATGGGGCGCCCTCTAGGGACGATAAAAATGAACGAAGGGGAGAAAAGAGAGAGAGAGAGAGAGAGAGAGAGAGAGAGAGAGAGAGAGAGTTGGATGGAGCAAGTGAACAGCTGCTTTTTCATGTTATCAGCAGTAGCAGCATCAGCTTCTCTATCATCTGTACCAGGTATATGGTATACCTGCAACAGATGACAGAGTTACTAATATATATATATATATATATATATATATATATATATATATATATATATATATATATATATATATATATATATATATATATATATATATATATAAATTGGTAGTTTGCTGTAAGCATTGCTGGGAGTGATAATAAAAGTTTTTAAAAAGGTTTAAGGCAATGCGAAGATCCGGGTTGCTGGAAGCTGTGAAGAACAAAAACAGAACAACACCGAAATAAGTCGGATATAGATCGAAAGGTTTGTTTATTTTTCTAGACAGCAAGGGTGTTAGTTTGTAATGTCCGGATTATCAAGAATCAATTTGATATATTTCGAGAGATTTTTTTTCTTTTTTTTCTTCTTCCTCTCCTTGTCAAAAATAAATAAAAGAAAAATCCCGGGTACCGAGAAAATGCCAGGAGCGCTGGGGGGTTATTCTTGATAATCCGGACATTACAAACTAACACCCTTGCTGTCTAGAAAAATAAACAAACCTTTCGATCTATATCCGACTTATTTCGGTTTTGTTCTGTTTTTGTTCTTCACAGCTTCCAGCAACCCGGATCTTCGCATTGCCTTAAACCTTTTTAAAAACTTTTATTATTATATATATATATATATATATATATATATATATATCGTTAATAATTATTTATTTATGAAAACGATTTTATAAAAGCTATATTAATTATTATTATATAAAAACAGTAAGGATTTTTTTTATTCTGTGGATTCAAACTTTACCTGGATTACTATATAATAATAAATATTTATTTATAAGAATCACCAGTGTGGTTATATATACAAATGTTTCGTCGGTCGCATTATTCGAACTCCGTATCCCAGTCACCATTGACTATCAAAATCCAAACACGCCAATCGATGCGTCCGCTGCGACAGCCAAATGAAAAGAGAGAGAGAAATAAATGCTATATATCTGTAAGAACAAAAGTAAGTTTCTTAGCACTGTTCTATTTCCAAGAGTTTCCTATAATAGCTTAGAAACTACAATTCACTACAGTATAGAAAATCTATGTTTCTGAACAAAATACGACACAGTTGCGCTAAGCTAATATGAATTGAAATTCATCAAGATATACTAACCCAACATCTAATATTTTGTTCAAAATTCGATCCAAATTCATTATGCATTTTCATGTAGAATTCAGTTTTGAATTGATGGTAATTTACTGAGGAAGACATTTCTTGTGATTTAGTTGTTTTTGGTGGAATTTTGAACTTTTGGGACATGTATATTAAATGTGTTTGTTTTGTATTGCATTTACGATATTTCTGATTCAAAAGTAGATTGCTATGTTCTGATAGGGATCAGCATTTATTATTTTATGATTCATTGTCTGACTTAAATAAATGCTGCATTGAATTGAAACAACTGTAAACAACCACAATACCTTCGTGTATGCTCTTGATTTAGAACTTGATTTGGAAAATGTTTGGAATCGCCGAAATCTCTCTCTCTCTCTCTCTCTCTCTCTCTATATATATATATATATATATATATATATACATGTATATATGTATATATACATGTATATATATGTATGTATATATGTATATATATACATGTATATATATACATATATATATATATATATACATGTATATATATATATATATATATATATACATGTATATATATATATATATATATATATATACATGTATATATATATATATATATATATACATGTATATATATATATATATATATATATACATGTATATATATATATATATATATATATATATATATACATGTATATATATATATATATATATATATATATATATATATATATATATATATATATATATATATATATTTAGCTCTATTCCACTAAATATTAAGCTGCTGATATTTGTAAGTTATTGATTAATCTGTATAGTTATCTCATTGAGGATTTTCTATATGATCAAAATTGAGGGTTTATATGTATGTATGTGTATATGTATATGTGTGTGCATTGTAGATGTATATATATATATATATATATATATATATATTTACTCTTCTCTGAAAAAAAAATGATATATAAAATGTTGGGCAATTTATCGCGCTGCCAGTGATATTAAAACGACAACCATATTCAAAATACAAGGACAACAACTTTCTAGTATACTGATTATGTATGAGATCAACGTCCCAAGGTTAACTAATTTACATACTGCTTTGCAAAAGGACATCTCATTAATTCACTATTCGTTCTTATGATTTTTTCTAGTCTTTTCCGGTCCATTTTCTTCTGGGTTGCGATCCAGTTTTATATTTTAGTTTTATAAAACAAACCAATCACGTTAGTAATCGCATCATATATGTATTATGGATAATACTATACAGTTCGATATATATTCGATTAGTAATATAGATACCAATGCTATTTAACCAATGCGTGTGTACGGATGACCCACAAGTACTCGGGGTATGAAAACGTGAGAATAATAAGGACTAGATGAAGAAGTATAAACAAATAATAATCAATAAACGGCCATACATAATTTTTTCACAAAACATTAAACATTAAGGATAAAATTAAAATTGTAAACATGCACTAGGCGGTTGCATGTTTAGTGGGTTTGCATAGTTGCAATGGATCCGAATAACAGACTTGCTGCAAGAAAAGAGAAACACCCAAGATATGGGAAATATCTCTGATTTTGGGTTTGACCACCCATAATTTGATTTCTCTTTTTAAAAAGTGTATGTCTATTTAAACGTGAGTTCATGCTGAGAGCAAAGTAATTGATAAAAATAATGGCCGGCTAGATAAGGTTCATATGACAGGTTCATTACCCCTTATCCTCGAGTGGCGTTTAGACCTTGATACGCGGTAACTGATTAGTATATATATATATATATATATATATATATATATATATATATATATATATTAATGGATTGAATGACATAATAAAGTGAGAAATTAATCAGATTTTATTAAAGTTCAAAAACAAGAAGTGATACTGCGTTGTTTTTGAACTTTAATTAAATCTGATAAATTTCTCATTTTATTATGTCATTCAATCCATTAATATTATTGCTCTATACACTATATTGAGCTTTGTTTTTATTTTGATAGTCTACTGGTCAAATATATTATTTATATCTTTAAAGTATCATCTTACGCTCTCTCTCTCTCTCTCTCTCTCTCTCTCTCTCTCTCTCTCTCTCTATATATATATATATATATATATATATATATATATATATATATATAGGAGTGCAAAAATATATGTTTTAGCATATACCTTCTATTCTTTATGTATACCAACCGCTTCTAATTTAAAGACCGATGATTGTAAACTTGCAACAGCAGAGCATATATAAATAAACAAGATTTTGTTACATTCCAAAGTCCAAGATTTTATTTATCTTACGAAATGTTTTTTTTCAAAACATTCAACTTTTGGTACAATTTTACAGTTCAGTTTCGTTCAACCGGGGGCCAATTAACATTAGTATGTCAATATCGTACGTATTTTCCTAGCTCCGCGTCTAGTTTCAAAATGGTTGCCTGCCCGACGAGATGGATGTATGGACATTCAATGTGAGTTTGTTTTGGTTTTGGGACGTTTATTTTTGTCACATCAAAATATATGATTTTTAAAATGTAGAACTTTTTTGTCTTTTCTGATGAGTTCGAAGAGAAAAGATCCGATATTGATTAAAGTTAGTTGGTCACATGTTAAACGAAAATAAAATTGTACCAAATGTTGAACTTTTTTGAAAAAATATTTCACAAGATAAATAAAATCTTGGACTTTAAAATTGGAATGTAACAAAATCTTGTTTATATATATATATATATATATATATATATATATATATATATATATATATATACACGAGGCCTGTCTAAAACGTATCCGACCTTAAGCCAGAAAACATATTTCAAATAGGTGACGGGGTTGGGACCCAAATCCCCTTCAAAGTAGGCCTCTTGTGTTTGCACACACTTAGCAAACCGATCTCCGCCGTCGCGTGCCGCATTATCCCTTTTTTTCGCATCCTCTCAACAACAGCTGCACTCCGAGCAGTTTGGGGCTTGCCAGAACGCCTGTCACTCTCTGCTGATGTGCGGCCGTTTTTGAATCAGTTGAACCACTATTTAATTTGTGTTACACCCATCGCATCTGCTCCAAACACCTGCTGAATCTAACGCGACGGCCGAGATGAACACAATTCCAAAAGAAGACTTCCAGAGGTATTTCCGGCAGTGGATGGATCGGTTGGCTAAGTGTGTGCAAGCACAGGGGGCCTACTTTAGAAGTGGATTAGGGTCCCTAACCCCGTCACGTATTTGAAATATTTTTTTCTGGCCTAAGGTCGGATACTTTTTGACAGGCATACTAACGATCCCGACCCGGCGTTGCCCTGGAATATTTATATTTTAATTTTTGTTTTGTATTACCCCTAAAAAAATGAATAACCGAAGAGAAGATTATTATTAATTTTATATACTTTTTCTGTTATGGTAAGCTGATGCAACCCCAACCCTGTACGATTAAAAAACCTCACATCTAGCGGAACAACTGTACGAATCAAAGGCATTTAACAGTGATTGATGAGCTGTCAGACCAACGTATCGCCGGTCTGAGACAGATCTTTCTGTTCTTTTTTGGCAACGATATTCGTTTTCTCTGATGCGTGCTCGCCTACTGTACAGCAATGGTTAGTAGATTCATCTAGCAAAAAATATTAGCCTACAATTCGTAGGCGTGAAACACTCAAATATTTTACTCACAAGGCATACCTAGTTTCCCATCTCTCTCCTCCCCCCTCCAACACACACGCGCACGTGCGTGCACACACTGAGGTTCGAATCGTGTGACCGGCAGAGCAATCACCATCCAAATTGATGATTCCCGGAAAAGACTGAAACACATGTGTATGTGGGTAAGAATTGAAAAAATATATTTGTCATGATATCGTTTCTAGCCTTCTTAATGCTAAGACGGGCTCTTTAAGAGAATTATAATTAGGCTGTCAAATATAATGCGTAATGCGAAGTTCTTAATATGTCCGCTTGTTAAGACATGAATAGAATTTAATTCTCTTATTTTCACGGTGGTTGTTAGGTTGGCCGCATGGTCCTAGGGGTTCAGACAGAAGTTAAAAGTTTACTTAGGTGTGAGGTTCGAATCGTGTGACCGGTAGAACAATCATCCTCCATACTGATGATTCCCGGAAAAGAATGAAACACATGTGTATGTGGATAAGAATTTGAAAATATATTTATCATAATATATATATATATATATATATATATATATATATATATATATATATATATATATATTATAATATATAATATATATATATATATATATATATATATATATATATATATATATATATATATTATAATATATAATATATATATATATATATATATATATATATATATATATATATATTTATATTATATTATATTAAAAAAAACAACATAACAGTGGGTGGTGTTAAAATAAATAACATTTATTTTAAAGAAAAAGAAGAAAAAGAAAAACACTCTTTGACAAGGAGAATTGTAATTCTCGAAAACTACAATGAAAATAAATTTTATTTATTTTAACACAACCCATTGTTATGGTTTTTTTCAAAAAAAATGTTGATACAAAACAATGGTTTCAAAAATATGTCTAAATACCCTTTCTAATTATATATATATATATATATATATATATATATATATATATATATATATATATATATATATATATATATATATATATGTATGTTGTTAATCGTGTTTGGCAAAAACTAACGTCTACGCGTATTTTGATTAAGGCTTAAGCGGTTCGGAATTTTAGCTAAAAAACAACTTTTAATTCATTATTTCTGAACTTTTTAAAATATAAATAACAGAAAATTATTTTTTAAGCTCGGAGTTTTAAATAAGATTTATTTTCATATAATAATGTGTAAACTATGATAAATTATTTATTTAAAATCAATTTTGTTTATTTGTAATTTTTTTGTAGATGTAGAATTAATTTTGATAATTAACGATAGTTATTGAAGTATTTTACAATTTATCTTTTCCTGTGAGTTTTGTTTGGTTTCTGGTAATTTGTGACTTTTTTTGGATATTGGTATTAATTGTGTTGTTTTTGTATTAACCTACGAAATTTTGTTCTGAAGATTTTTTGTGTTTAAAAATAATATGTTGATTAAAATAAACACTGTCTTGAACCAGTTGTAAACAACTATAATACCTTTGTGTATGTTCTTCATTTGGAACTTGATTTAAAAATGATTTAAACCGTCGATATATATATATATATATATATATATATATATATATATATATATATATATATATATATATATATATATATATATATATATATATATAGGGTGGGCAAAAATAAGGGTCCTATTTTTTTAAATTCATAACTTTTTTATTTATTGATTTTTTTATTTTTTTTTAGAATAAGTAAAGGACCCCTTCCGAAGCAAGCATGAGCCGTATTAGCCCTAAGGAACGTACGCTCATTTAGAAAACATTATTTTTGCTTAAAAAACTCAAAACAGTGTAAAAAACAATACTTTAGTTTTTGTAAGTTTTAAGAAGTGTTTTTCGGCTAAAATTTGTTTTGTTTATTTCAAAAAATCTCGGAAGGGTCAGTCTACACACACATAAAGTTTGGTGAGTTTAACTTTTATTTTGTGGAAGTTATTCAAATTCAAGTTATTCAAATTTAAAGATAGGACCCTTATTTTGGCCCACCCTGTGTATATATATATATATATATATATATATATATATATATATATATATATATATATATATATATTACTGGTTTTAAAAAGCGTTTCAAATTACAAAATTTAAATGCATCCTATACAGTGGAACTCTTTACTAATACTTACAACGTGCGACCAGAGCACACCCACAACTTGTGGACATTATTACACAACGAGCTTCGTTAGCAACTGAAGCACAAGATCAAACGACACCTTGACGTTTTAAAAAAAGGAAGAAAAACATTATCTATTATCCTGATGAAGATTTCTGTGTGAATCGAAAATTTGAATTTAAATAAATAATATGTTTATTTAATAAAGCCTCTGCATTTTACTGGTTTCAAAAACCGTTCAAAATTATATATATATATATATATATATATATATATATATATATATATATATATATATATATATATATATATATATATATATATATGAGGAAAAAAGAAACAATGTTTCGGACAAAAATTTCTCTTTTTTAACATTTCTCGCTTTCCTTCTCCCTTTCTGTTGTTTTCTGCATGTGACTATTTCTTCCAATCGCATTCTTTGTATAAATTTGAAAACTTTTCCGTTTTTAATTAAAGTTCACCAACCGATCGATAATGGTCGTATTTTAAACGACTGAAATATTTCGGTAGAACTATACAACATGAGTTTTTGAGTTTATTTTTATTAGTTCTTGAATTGCTATATATATATATATTCACTAAATATGTAGCTACTAGTATTTGCAAGTTGGTGATTGATCTTTATAGCTAACTCATTGGGGGTTTTCTATACGATCTGAGAGTATATATATATATATATATATATATATATATATATATATATATATATATGTGTATATATGCATATATAAGTGTGTGTATATATATCTGATCTTCTCTGATAAATAAATTATATATATATATATATATATATATATATATAGTAATCCAGGTAGGGTAAAAATCCACAGGGTAGAAATCCAAAGGGAATCAAACCGGGTTTATAAAAGAGTGCTCAATAAAAATATAGAGCTGTATTGTGAATGCTTTTATTCAAACATGTACAAGGTCTGCTACACTGGCATGTCGATGTTATCGATCTACAGCTCTCAAGAGCTCAGGTCTCATCAGGCAGAAAATTGTTTTTTGATTCAACTGGTTTCTGAATTCCCTGGAATTCCCTGGAATTCAGAAACCAGTTGAATCAAAAAACAATTTTCTGCCTGATGAGACCTCAGCTCTTGAGAGCTGTAGATCGATAACATCGACATGCCAGTGTAGCAGACCTTGTACATGTTTGAATAAAAGCTTTCACTATATATATATATATATATATATATCCACAATCAGCTGTTTCGCCGTATTAAGGCTTCTCAGTATTGCTCGACATGGCAAGTATTTTCACGCTTAAATTCGAAACCCGAACACCAGATCACTTCCAAATGTGATCAACGTTAGAAATCTTACCCCCCCCCCCACGACACGTAACTTGCCACCAACAGTAAGAGATTATAGCGCTTATCCTTAATTGTTCAGCGATAACTCTATTCAATATAGAAAAGTAACACTTTACTCGAAGTGGAAATTGTCATTTTTTCCATACTAGAAAGTTCGACTCATATACTACTAATTTTAATCTAGAGCGGTCGCCTATAATACTGCCATAGTGTCTACCTACACATTTTTTTCTTCCAATGTTTCTTATCAGACGATTTGGCCTTTTCACTGCCGGCATTCCATGATTCATCAAGATCTTTTCATAACTTAATTCGGTTACTCAGGATACCGCTACGTTGCCCTTCTTATCAGCAGGGGAGGGAGGGGGGCTGATGGCGATGATGGTGATGGTGATGATTACAGTGATGGCGATAGAGGTGATGGTGATGATCATGTCGGTAACTGTAGCAACTCAGCATCACAGAGCACGTAACTCAAGTGAGTTACGTTATCTTGAGAGTTTTGTTTTTGCGAAAACAACAACAACAACAACAACAACAACAACAACGAAATCCGTGCTGACGCGATTCACGTACTCACAAAGATGTCGGAAAATAATCATCAAAGCAGCCAATAATCGCGCCCTATTTCGTCTTGTTTCCGTTTCTGAAACTGGAACGTTCTCAAACTAATAGTAAACGACATGTCCTATACTTGCCCATAAAAAAATAAAACCCCGTGTCTTTTAACGTTTTTTTTTCTTTTTAAATATACAGAAACCGATCATCTCTGACTGTGTCGGCTTGACGAGGAAAGTATGATATTGAAAGACCCGAAACTCCCTGATGACCAAAGCAAAATACATCACTGACGATTCCCGCCGGCGCCCCAGTTATGAGCGTATATTAGAAGTTAGTTTTACATATGACATATTCTTTTCCTCATGCGTTAGCGTATCTATCTGGTTCCGGCCAGTTGTCATACAACCAACTGCGATTCACATCTGCCCCATTATGGTAACTTATTCGTCACTTCTTTGTCGGAAAAAGGTGTCGTCTTGTATGGTCCTAGGAGATGCATCCCTCCAAGAGTTATCTCATCCTTCGGAAGGGAGTTGGTTTATTGCCGGTCACTTGAGGCGCCCTTATCGGGGAATGTCGACAGGTTCGTTCTTAGCTATTTTTCTACCCTTATAGAATGTCCCCTCGGGGTAACTGGTTCCAGCCTACAAAACACACACACACACACACACACACACACACACACACACACACACACACACACACACACACACACACACACACACACACACACACAAACTGACTTTATGTCTAGCCTTGCTGTAGTGGATAGCGGGGTTAAAAAATGTCCCCGTTGTGTCAATCGGTCACGCTTTTTTTTAAATAGATTTTTCACAGCTAAACACCATCCTCGAGTCTCTGTACAGGGGTTTGTCAGGACAACCTGACATGAGGATATTTCACCCTACAAGTAAACCCTGACAAAATATTCAAAATAACATAGTATTCGAAGCCCAAATAAGTTCCTCTCGACACGACTATACACTGGCTCATACGAGGAATGGTGCACCTTCTATTAGTGATGTTACCTCAAGTAACAGCATTTAGCTGGATACTCCACCAGACCAGATTAATTCTTGTTTTGGAATCCAACAAAATGAAGAAAAGACCACAATAAAGATAAACTATAACATCATTTAGTGACCAAGTGGGGAGAGGAACACAAGTGGGGAGAGGAACACAAGTGGGGAGAGGAACATTAGTGGGGAGAGGAACACAAGTGGGGAGAGGAACACAAGTGGGGAGAGGAACATTAGTGGGGAGAGGAACACAAGTGGGGAGAGGAACACAAGTGGGGAGAGGAACATTAGTGGGGAGAGGAACACAAGTGGGGAGAGGAACACAAGTGGGGAGAGGAACATTAGTGGGGAGAGGAACACAAGTGGGGAGAGGAACACAAGTGGGGAGAGGAACATTAGTGGGGAGAGGAACATTAGTGGGGAGAGGAACACAAGTGGGGAGAGGAACACAAGTGGGGAGAGGAACATTAGTGGGGAGAGGAACATTAGTGGGGAGAGGAACACAAGTGGGGAGAGGAACACAAGTGGGGAGAGGAACATTAGTGGGGAGAGGAACATGAGTGTTCCCAACATATGAGAGGTAGAGGAAACACGTGATTAAACACTCGAATATCTATGTATCTCATATAGAAATCAAGTATTAGCCCCAGAAAGGGGCCCCTTGATTTCTGAGAACATACTGAGACCTAAATTGCAATCCGTACTCATTGTTTAATATATTTAATTTCTCTATGTATTATTTCCATATCATTTTTTTCTCTCGATTATATTGTTCAATGGAGTAGTTTACGCTTGTACATTCAAATCGTGACATCAACGCATAATGTCTTATTATCCAGTGTTATTGCTTAAATCATTTGCCATCGACATAAATTTTCGCCCCAAATCACAAACAATTATAAGTGAGTGGTTTAACTAACCTTTATTGCACTGGTCTAACCCTCCCCCTTTTCTTCTAAGCCATGAACATCGTTTATATTCCTCCTTTATATGATTTTTCGTTCAAGGTTTTTAATTACTTTATTTTCCTTTATTTTAATTGATTGCAGTTTAGGTTTTTCCTGCCTGCAAGATTACCTCCCTTTGTTTACGAGCACTGAAGATAGCCTCCCCAAGAAATAAATGCTTTGAACACTTGGAACACTATTATATTCATCTTGTTGGTAGACCGAAACAATTCTATGCTGCAAATAAAAAAATACATTTTTGGTGAAATTGATGAGAATTTGTTCCCTGCATTTGATGTGGTTTGAATAGCATTAAAATATTCTCTATTACTGCTCTAGTACCACGCTATTGAAAATTTATATATATATATATATTTATTTTATTATCTATGTACGTATAGGTTTCGTCCTTAATAATCGAGACTCATCAGCATAGAGATACGACGATTCACTACCGGTCATGCGATTCGAAACCCCGGTTTACGAGTATTTTGTAATTCAAACCCGACGCCTTAACCACTCGGCCAACGTTGAACAGCGAATAAACTGTGATAATTTTAACACTTTATACGGCGGCTTGACGTCATAGAGCGTTCGACTTTTTAATTAAAGGAATGATGCATGTAAAGCTAGCGACGTCATGCTGTGTTAATACTACACTTACAGTGCTCTACTAGACGCGTTTTTTCTAGGAGCTACAAATAATAAATAATAAATACATATATATATATATATATATATATATATATATATATATATATATATATATGAAGAAGAATGGAAAGGAATTAGAGAAGCAAAAGTCAAATCATAATTCAATTCAATTGCTCAGAGCAAGGTATATTCCGCAAAAAAGGCAATTTATTCAAGTTAAATTTTCCTTAAGCCAGGCTTTTCAAAGATCAAAATCTTATCATCAGAGGAAGTCGCTGGGATAGATAAGTTGGCAAAGGCCAAGATTTAAAATTTGAAAAAATAAAATAAAAGTTGTAGGGGGAAGAAACACAGGGCAAAATTCTGCCCGAATGCAAGCAAATGTCCGATTGCTAAAAAGTCCGGTGTCGAAAAGTCCAGCGGAGAGAATGAGATGTAGATAGGTAGGTCGTTAAAAGGCCCGAAAGGTTGTGAGAGAGGAATCAAAGTTAAATTTCAAGAAGCCACAATAGGTTTCACTTTTCCTAAAAGTTCGCTTTTAGTACACCACTTTATATATATATATATATATATATATATATATATATATATATATATATATATATATATATATATATATATATATATATATATATATATATGCATGTGTGTGTCAGTGTGCCTGTACGTATGTATATCCGTGTTCAACATCGGAATAACAGATGGTAGCCTTTAAATTAACAGAACAGAAAGAGTTGAACGGTTTGTCCTGACCTTATAGTTGTTTTTTCTCCATCTGGTCAACTAATTAACCTACAGCCGAGGCACTCACGTTCAGACAACCGGCTGTTGCTGGGCGAATTGAATATATTTCTCCAACTCCAGGAGGCGGCTCATTTTTAGCAGGACTCCTCTCCCTTCATCACCATTACACTAAGAGTGCAAGTCACTGATGTTTGTGAAGAGTGCATTTGGAAGAATGTCGAGAGAACTGTGGTCAGTTTTTAGATGCGTTTACTCATCTCTATAACAAATGATGTATGTCCGTGCTGCTTACGTTTTAAATCGTACTTTCCTTGCTCTTTCAAGCTTAAGTTTGAAATAGAATTTTCGTCGGTCTGTCACGCTTAAGTTTGAAATAGGATTTTCGTCGGTCTGTCACGCTTAAGTTTTAAATAGTATTTTCGTTGGTCTGTCAAGCTTAAGTATGAAATAGCATTTTCATTGGTCTGTCAAGCTTAAGTTTTAAATAGTATTTTCATTGGTCTTTCCAGTTTCAGTTTTAAATAGTATTTCCATTGGTCTTTCAAGCTTAAGTTTTAAATAGTATTTTCATTGGTCTGTGTTACACCGGCCGTTCTTACACAGGAGAAACAACACCGGTTGTCACTATAAATAGTGCGAGACACCAGAAGACAAAACACAGTCTTGTAACTGTCTAGCCAAGAGCTAGTCACTTTCTTACTTTGTTAATACACTTGTTAAACCAACCCTCGACTTGACTTCCTTTATTTATTATTTACTGTGGAACAACTTCACAACAGTCTGTCAAACTTAAGTTTGAAATAGCATTTCATTGGTCTGTCAAGCTTAAGTTTGGAATAGTAATTTCATTTGTCTGTCAAGCTTAAGTTTGCAATAGTATTTTCATTTGTCTGTCAAGCTTAAGTTTGAAATAGCATTTTCATTGGTCTGTCAAGCTTAAGTTTGGAATAGTATCTTCATTTGTCTGTCATGCTTAAGTTTGGAATAGTATTTTCATTTGTCTGTCAAGCTTAAGTTTGAAATAGCATTTTCATTTGTCTGTCATACTTAAGGTTGAAATAGCATTTTCATTTGTCTGTCAAGCTTAAGTTTTGAATAGTATTTTCATTTGTTTGTCAAGCTTAAGTTTGAAATAGCATTTTCATTGGTCTGACAAGCTTAAGTTTTGAATGGTATTTTCATTTGTCTGTCAAGCTTAAGTTTGAAATAGCATTTTCATTGGTCTGTCAAGCTTAAGTTTAAAATAGCATTTCATTTGTCTGTCAAGCTTAAGTTTGGAATAGTAATTTCATTTGTCTGTCAAGCTTAAGTTTTGAATAGTATTTTCATTAGTCTGTCAAGCTTAAGTTTGGAATAGTATTTTCATTTGTCTGTCAAGCTTAAGTTTGAAATAGCATTTTTATTAGTCTGTCAAGCTTAAGTTTGGAATAGTATTTTCATTAGTCTGTCAAGCTTAAGTTTGAAATAGCATTTCATTAGTCTGTCAAGCTTAAGTTTGAAATAGCATTTTCATTGGTCTGTCAAGCTTAAGTTTTGAATAGTATTTTCATTAGTCTGTCAAGCTTAAGTTTGAAATAGCATTTCATTGGTCTGTCAAGCTTAAGTTTGAAATAGCATTTCATTGGTCTGTCAAGCTTAAGTTTGAAATAGCAATATTCATAGGTTTGTATACTTAAATTTGAAAAAAACATTCTCATCTATAAGCGTACACATTTAATGGATGCGTTTAAAGAATATCCTTTCTTGTTACAGCATCGAGAGCGCTCAAATAAAACTAGTCTTGTGCCATAACCTCGTAGGAATGTGAGTAAATATCCAGGTGCTTCCATTTTAACTGTGGGAACATCACTTCAAACATTAAATACTAATAGTTTTTTTTTGTTACGAACATTGCAACAACTGGATGTTTTCCAAAAGCCGTTCGCTGTTAAATGCTTTTCGAGAGAATTACAACTTTGCACTCGCGTGACGTCATAATGAAACTGAGTAGGAACTTGAAAAAGGCCATCAAACCAAATGTTATCAGCATTCTAGACTTTCTACAATTATGGGCAGCGCACTTCCAACGAACGACTGTAGTTGATGACATCAACCAGAGACTCGTGTTTATCTAACAAAAATGTCTTAAAACTAGTAACGCCGTTAACAAAAGTTCACTCGAATCCATTAACCTCTGATACAATAACTAGAGCCCAAAAGTCACCGCCTATTTTAACTAGTGTTGGGGCGGTTAATCGGAATCGGGAATCGAAAGTATCAGAACTTTTTGAGGTATCGGAAAAACTTGAGCCAAATTTCGGATTCTAAAAAATGATTCTTTTATTTCTTTTTCTTTGTTTTTTCGTTTAAAACTTAATCTTCCATCGCTAGTACTAATGATCAAATGATAAATATTTATTGTTTTTAAACTAACAGAAAAACTATATATCGTAATAACGAATTTAGGTAAAAATGGCACGGGAAGAAATGTCACGGTAAAAATGCCACAGGTAAAATGGCACGAGTGGATGAATAGAAAAAATGGCACAAGTGAAAAATATAGACGAAAATCTCACAATGAGTTTATCAAATCACTATTTTCAATCAATTACGAGAAAGGAATTAGAGAAAAATAGTTATAAAGACCTATTCGTGCAATGTACGCCACTCCAAGTGTACTTTTACTTTTGCAAAAATATATGCACACATTACATTGTTTTTTTTTTACGGTAATCCGAAAAAAAACAACAAAAAACAACAACTTTGTAACAAATTATTTAGAAATTTAAATATAATCGGAATCGGTAATTGTATCGGAATCGGGAATTTACAACAGAATTGGTAATTGTATCAGAATCGTGAAAAACATTGGAATCTTCGCTTCACTAACTTTAACCTCCAGATAATATTTATAGTACTACGATTTTGTTTGTCTGTTTGACCGGCATATCAATCTTTTTGAGGTTATTTAGTGTCGATTGAAAATCCTTCATCGTATACGATTAATTGAATTAAGGTTTCTATTTTACCAACAGCCGAGGCGATTGCGGGTTCATAATTTCACAACAGTATTATTGCATAAATAATAACGATGAATCCGATAGGATTTGAACTCGGTACAGCCGATTTGATAATCCGCGATGGTATGCATCAGGACAATCACGCACTCCCGATCGTTTTATGAAAGACGTGTCTGCCTGTCGGTCTGTCTATCTTTCATTGTTTCAATTTGTCTGGCCGCTGACCTTGCTGTTAATGATCCCCAACTTGTGCAGATCGTTCTAAAGTTAAAGATTGTTAAATATACATTTTCTTTTCTACGAAAGGGTCTCGCTTTAAAAAAAAATGGAAATTGCCCCAGACAAGGCATAAAGCCACCTGATGTAAGAAGCTAAAAAAACAAAACACTTCAAGGTAAAAAAACTAGCCAACGATAAATGTTAGATGGATAGATTCCGACACAGAAAACAGCAATTCTTCCCCCTTTTGTCAGAAACATTGCTCATGGAATGTGAGGACTAAAGGACAAAATAAGGGAAGCGAAGGAGAGCATGAAACTTATACCGAATTGTTGTCTTTTATTTTTATCTATGATTTTTATACCGTATTTAAACTAAGAACTTTAGAATGGTTAACTTTCAGTGCGTGAACATAGGCTGAATTTGATCAGATAAACTTCTTCACAAGTCTTGACTATTAATTTAATTTTGCCATGAAGAGAAAACAATCGGCCAGCGGCTTTCAAAGATATAGACCTCCAGATAATCACAGATTATCCTCCATTTTGAACATTTCGAGGAAGGCAGACAAGGTCAAATGCTTCTTTTGGCTCTTATAGAATATGGCGGAAGTAACACCCGTGAACACTAGATATCAATGGGAACTGCAGCAAAAAAAAAAAAACACTGCTTCAAACATGACTACAAGACAGGCTCGTTGCCTTTTGGCTAGGAAGTAAGTGTAGTATCTGTTCCGATGGATACTGCACCTCATAGACTGGTATTGTCTTGGCCTTCGGGGCTTGATTTATACCGGTCTGTGGGTTGTCCTGTGCAGTTCTAGGAGGTCTACCCTCCCAGGCTTCGCCTCCCCTCTTTGGGGAGGAGTAAGTTTATTGCTTACTGCCTGAGGCGCCCCTATCGGAGGATGCCGACGGGGCTGCCCAGGCAATTTTTAATGGCCAGAGTGCTCACTTTCTCGGGCGCAAGTAAATAAAACATACTTCAGGTCCAATATCAAAAACACCATTTTAAGAGCAGCATTCAAGACTGGGCATATTATTCCAAGAACTATTGGACAGTAGGGAACCTCTACATGCAGCCAGTGAGAACCGTCCAAGTCATTCATAACACCACAAGAAAGTTTACCACTGAGCTGATCGATAGCACGAGCCAGTTAGTTCAGCAGAATCCTAAATACTTGTTGAGCAAGAATGGGCCGTAAACCCTGTATCCGTCGCATCTTGTAAAGGACTCACACCTCAAATCTCTCCCGGAATGAACTGAAAGGGCAATTTGGAGGCTGCGTGGTCAGTCTTACGACTAATTTTAAGTGTGAAACTTACATTCACGTTACCCCCTCCACACCGGATTGTTTTCTTCGTGGCTATCTTGAAGACAGAGTTATGCAGGGAGATCCAGAATCATCACGGAACTCAAGAAAGCCATCATAATATACGGCAGAGCCATTCGTCGATCGGTTTGTAAGGATGCACAGCTGTAAATAGACGTCACCCCTAACACACGCTATAGGAGAGTGGTCGGTAATAAAGTGAAGGATGGATCGCCCGAGGAAATAGAATTCTTCCACGTCTCTAGGGGCCAATTCTGTAAAAGCTTTGTAACGTTTGTTTTTTAAGTAGTGGTTTTCGTATTACATGAAAACCGGCTTTATGCGCCTCCCGTGGAAACTAGGTTGTCAAGCATATAAACTGATAAAGATTCTATAAATTTGATCAAATTTTAATTATGTAAATACTTTCTAATTGGGACCTACCCCCACAAAATTCAAACTTGTGGTGCTTGTGCATGTAGACACGGTTGTGAAATATAATAGAATTACAGGGAAACTTTCTGAAATACTTGTTATTGAAAAAAATTACGAAAAAATTATCAACTATTTTTGTTTTTATTTAAGAAATTAAACTAATATGCTTAGCTCTCAAACGACGCCATTGTTAGCCATTCAAGGGAGGTAAATCAAAGTTTTTTAGATGATTCACGTAAATCTTGTAAGACGACAAATGGCGTCACTCCATCGTAAAATCGCTTATCATACATTTATTTCATTTTTTATCAAAATTCTACTCGATCATTTTCCGTAATTTTCGGTGTACGCTAATATTTTTCAATAACAAGTAAGTATTTCATAAAGTTTTCCTGTCATTTTATTTTTAACTGCCATATTTCGCAACCGGGTTTACAGGCACACGCACCAAACCTTTTCCTAGCTGATATCTTCAGCCATATAGGTGCTATTTTCAAGCAGTTTTCACCATCGCAGACTGTTTTTTTTTATTGCTTCGAATTATTTTGGGAACCGACCTCTCACTCTTAGATTGGAGCAACAGACATTACCAATTAGTATATCTCTAGTGGTAGGGGTAGTGTAGGTTTCTGACTCTTTCTTGGCACAAAAGATAAGTTTACGCCAAGCAATCATGAAACTGTTTAACAAAGACATATCAAATGATAATAGCTATATTCGGTTTCGGGAACTAGGAAGCAGACGTTATATATATATATATATATATATATATATATATATATATATAGCAAAATTTAACCGCACACAACTACGAACTTCCGCAAATTACTTACTAAAAAATGTGTGTGTTTGTGTGCTCCCTATAGAAATAAACGTTAGTGAATCTACATAAAATCTAAAAGCGTATTCTTATGTAAAATTAACCGTAAAAGATAATGAAAGTGTTCCCGAATCTCTAAGTGCACCCCTAAGGGGGCTATGAAAAAAATTTCGTCGAGGGTGGAGTATTGATTTACTCCTCTCCAGGAGTTAGGCACAAGGCCAGTTTTTATCTTACTCCCACAAGTAAGATGTGACACAAGGTCGGGTCGGGAAAGTGGGGTTTAAAAATTGCCTGGGCAGCCCGTCGACATTCCCAGGTAGGGGCGCCCCAGGCAGTAAGCAATAAACTTACTCCCCCCCAAAGAGAGGAGGCGAAGCCTGGGAGGGGGAACCTCCTACAACTGCACAGGACAGACCCATAGACCGGCGTAAATCAAGCCCCGAAGGCCAAGACAATACCAGTCTATGGGGTGCAGTATCCATCGGAACAGATACTACACTTTGATCTTATCCAAAAGGTTGGAGTATTTCAGCCATAATTTGGAAAGAAAACACTGTTATTTCAATGTATTCCTTTCGGAAATGACTTTATTCAACGTTTCTTAAGCTTCTCTTCGAACTAGTATGGGACAAGAAACTCGGAAAGAGTAGTTTTAGTAGTGCTCTGGAGGTATCCTTAATTTTATTTGGGTGGTTTCCGTAGTACTCTAAAAAGGAACAATAAATGTAAAATTACAGTATTACATTTGGTAAATTGTATATAGTAATCCCAAAATGCTCAACATCCTAGATAGAGTAGGTGTCTGTTAAGCGTAGCGTTGCCCGGGAGAAAGAACTTCTCTGTCTTTTATGCACGGGAGTCATAATAAAAATAATACAGTATCATATTTTTAAGTGGTATCAATTAATCCAAAATGCTCAATACCCTAGATAGAGCATGTGTTTTTAATCGGTGTTGTTCGAGAGTCATCAATATCCGAGATAAAGCAATCCTACATATAGTAGGTGTATTTTAACGCCATGTTGCCAGGGTGGAAAGATTTTCACTGTATTTTGTTATGCTATTGTATACCAGAAAGGGTATTCTGTGTTGCTCGGGAGTCAGTGCTCAATATCTTAGATAGATCAGGTGTGTGTAATAATACAGTAGTACGTTTCTTATGAGGTATAAGCTTGATGGAGAAGGGAAAGACATGACAGTCAGCGTTTCCCGAGAATATACTAAAATAAATATATGTTTCATTAAATTATTAAGGGGAAGGGAGATAAGACAGTCGGCATTTCCCGGAAAGAAAGAAATTAAAGCAAATATAGATTTTATTATATTTTTTCAGTAAGGGGGCAGAGAAACTCGGTGTTGCCTCGAAGCAATAACTTTAAAACTGAAAGCTCAGGTGAATGACTTGCATTACTTATTTTCAATACATTAAAACGGATGTAGAAAACGGGGAATGGGCAGTGAGAAAAATAGAGAGACGGATTGAGAGATAGGAGTTTATATATAATAGTGTTATACACACGTTTTAACCGCTTTTGTTTTTTTATGGCGCTGATAATATATATATATATATATATATATATATATATATATAGCTCCACAGTTATCCACGGACACGTGTTTTGCCGTTACTGCGGCTCACTATGACTAGGCTCGAACCTGTGACCAAGTGCACTAACCGTTACGCTAAGAGACCATTCCATACGCTCAAGGTGGGGGAAATATACCGTTAGTTAATTATCCTTAAAGAACAATAACAACATAAGACTAATTTATAAGCGATAAATTGTCACGTCATTTCAGACGAGTCTCTTAGCGTAACGGATAGCGCACTCGGTCGCAGCCCCAGTGATCGCAAGGTTCGATGAACCACAGTAACGGCAAAACACGTGTCCGTGGATAACTATTTCATCTATAAATAAATATGTAGATTCACTAACCTTTATTTCTATAGGGAGCACACAAACACACATTTTTTAGTAAGTAATTTGCGGAAGTTCGTAGTTGTGTGCGGTTAAATGTTGATATATATATATATATATATATATATATATATATATATATATATATATATATATATATATATATATATATATATTGGAAATGAAAAAGGAAAAGCCAAAAGATGTTTTTTATGTATTCATCAACGTTTCGTTTTTATTTGTAAGACTTTCTCAGGATGATAATTTTAAGAAAAATGTCATGCAAGTACATAGAAATATTGGGTTGACATGATGAGAAGAAGTAGTAGCCACTGTTGGGAGCGCAGGACCAAGGTCCGGGCTGAGAGAAGTCGGTGGCAGGGAGTGAAATGAATGTGGATGGCTGTGAGTGAAAAAATGTTTTTTTTCTCTCTTTCTCTCTCTCTCTCTCTCTCTCTCTCTCTCTCTCTCTATATATATATATATATATATATATATATATATATATATATATATATATATATATATATATAAAACTGAAGATTATTTATTTGTTTATCGACGTTTCACCTTTTCTGTGAAAAGACTTATTCAAGATGGCTGACGCAAAAAGATATAAATTGTTAAAATTCGAAATACGTGGTGCGTCTATGAAGAAAAGGACATAAACAACCCACGTATTTCGGATTTAAATTTTTCTTTTTTCCTTTTGTGTAGGCTATTATTAACAGAAAACTTGAAAAGTGGATAAACAAATAAATAATTTTCTGTTTTCTTTTTTCATATATATATATATATATATATATATATATATATATATATATATATATAATTATAGTTACCTACAGACGACGTTGTTTTGGGCTTATGCTCTCATCAGTGTTGGGGTTGATAATTTTAGACGGTCACAGGGCACGAACCCGATTCCCAGATTCACCTTTGACCACACACGCTTCCGCTCTATCCTCTAGACCATAGTAAAGTATCACGAGATACGGAGAAATTAAGTTATATTCATGCCGAATGCAGCTCATTATACACAACAAGACAATCTAAAGGTCTCAACGAACTTACTCGGAGCCTTGCTTTATTATAATTCGGTAGATTAAAAATTTCATGACATAATTAATTTCAATTTTTAATAATTATTATATAATTATACTAAGCCCCTTTAAGAAATTAAAGTTGAGCACTCTCGGGGATGTTAAAAATAGACTGTCAAAAAGCTCTAATGCAATGTTCCGAATACGTTCGTCGAACACTCTCGGCTAGTCTTCTATCTGTGCCCGCTTCTAGGTACATATAGATCTTAATTTCCCTAAATTACGTGACAGTTTCCGTGGGCCGAGTAGATATGGCTGACTCTGTGTACCGGGTTCGCGCCTCCCGACCGTCTGAAATTGTTACTTCCCTGCACTGACGAGAGCAATAAGCTTGAAACGCTAGCGTCTGTAGGTATAAATAATTTAATATTTATTTATAAATATTATACTAAGCCCCTTTAAGAAATTAAAGTTGAGCACTCTCGGGGATGTTAAAAATAGACTGTCAAAAAGCTCTAATGCAATGTTCCGAATACGTTCGTCGAACACTCTCGGCTAGTCTTCTATCTGTGCCCGCTTCTAGGTACATATAGATCTTAATTTCCCTAAATTACGTGACAGTTTCCGTGGGCCGAGTGGATATGGCTGACTCTGTGTACCGGGTTCGCGCCTCCCGACCGTCTGAAATTGTTACTTCCCTGCACTGATGAGAGCAATAAGCTTGAAACGCTAGCGTCTGTAGGTATAAATAATTTAATATTTATTTATAAATATTATACTAAGCCCCTTTAAGAAATTAAAGTTGAGCACTCTCGGGGATGTTAAAAATAGACTGTCAAAAAGCTCTAATGCAATATTCCGAATACGTTCGTCGAACACTCTCGGCTAGTCTTCTATCTGTGCCCGCTTCTAGGTACATATAGATCTTAATTTCCCTAAATTACGTGACAGTTTCCGTGGGCCGAGTGGATATGGCTGACTCTGTGTACCGGGTTCGCGCCTCCCGACCGTCTGAAATTGTTACTTCCCTGCACTGATGAGAGCAATAAGCTTGAAACGCTAGCGTCTGTAGGTATAAATAATTTAATATTTATTTATAAATATTATACTAAGCCCCTTTAAGAAATTAAAGTTGAGCACTCTCGGGGATGTTAAAAATAGACTGTCAAAAAGCTCTAATGCAATGTTCCGAATACGTTCGTCGAACACTCTCGGCTAGTCTTCTATCTGTGCCCGCTTCTAGGTACATATAGATCTTAATTTCCCTAAATTACGTGACAGTTGCCGTGGGCCGAGTGGATATGGCTGACTCTGTGTACCGGGTTCGCGCCTCCCGACCGTCTGAAATTGTTACTTCCCTGCACTGATGAGAGCAATAAGCTTGAAACGCTAGCGTCTGTAGGTATAAATAATTTAATATTTATTTATAAATATTATACTAAGCCCCTTTAAGAAATTAAAGTTGAGCACTCTCGGGGATGTTAAAAATAGACTGTCAAAAAGCTCTAATGCAATGTTCCGAATACGTTCGTCGAACACTCTCGGCTAGTCTTCTATCTGTGCCCGCTTCTAGGTACATATAGATCTTAATTTCCCTAAATTACGTGACAGTTTCCGTGGGCCGAGTGGATATGGCTGACTCTGTGTACCGGGTTCGCGCCTCCCGACCGTCTGAAATTGTTACTTCCCTGCACTGATGAGAGCAATAAGCTTGAAACGCTAGCGTCTGTAGGTATAAATAATTTAATATTTATTTATAAATATTATACTAAGCCCCTTTAAGAAATTAAAGTTGAGCACTCTCGGGGATGTTAAAAATAGACTGTCAAAAAGCTCTAATGCAATGTTCCGAATACGTTCGTCGAACACTCTCGGCTAGTCTTCTATCTGTGCCCGCTTCTAGGTACATATAGATCTTAATTTCCCTAAATTACGTGACAGTTTCCGTGGGCCGAGTGGATATGGCTGACTCTGTGTACCGGGTTCGCGCCTCCCGACCGTCTGAAATTGTTACTTCCCTGCACTGATGAGAGCAATAAGCTTGAAACGCTAGCGTCTGTAGGTATAAATAATTTAATATTTATTTATAAATATATATATATATATATATATATATATATATATATATATATATATATATATATATATATATATTATTCTGAACAACTGAAGATATTGATCTGTTTCCATCTGCAGGTCTAATTATTTTTCATTGACTCACACACACACACATATATATATATCAAATTATTTATGCTCTCATCAGTGTAGAGAATGATAATCTCAGACGGTCGCACTGTTCGAACCTCTGCTACAGAATCAACCTTGACTCCACAAGCAAGCGTCATAACCAATCGGCCGCGAGACATAATCACGTCAAGAAAGGAATTTAAGTTGTATTTTTCCGAAGGGAGGCACATATAGAAAGACTGACTGGGGAATTCAACGAACGTTGTCGGATTATGCCTTATAGCTACGTGTCAGTTTACTTTTTAACTTCCCTGAACAGGGCTTAACTTTAATCTTATTAAAGAGGTTTATAACAATATTAATTTTTAAATAGATAATATTAAATTATTTTTACCTACATATCATAATTATCAACTTCTCAGAATAAAAACAGCAGACTTTGCGAAGATAAAAGTCTCAATATCATTTCAGATAGAACTTTATAATAATTATAAATAATAATTAATAAAAATAATTATATATTTTTAAAAGAAAAATGCAAAATGGAAAACAATTTTAGGAATCTAACGCGTTTCGTGCTGTTCAGTACGCCTTCAGAGAAAAAATGATAAGAATTTTATCGGGCTAATAGAAAAGTGTGTTTTATTTTTACAACCAAAGATTTGGCGGTCAAGTGTAAAATCTGCCAAAAAATCTGCCATGAGTCAACAATTGACAAAGCGTAGCAGTAGAATGTTAGTGAAATTGCAGGGAGCAAGTGGTGTAGAGATGTGAAGAAAAGAAAATTCGAGAAGAAAAAGAAGTAAAAGAAAAACCCAGAGAAAAGAAAGAATAATAATAATAATTACCTCACTAGAGAGGGATGCGTTTTCTCTTTTTTTATATATTAAATTTATGTAACCCGTTTGACTTCAAATCTGTATATATACAAGGATAACGTTTGTTTGTGATATAAAACAATTTCGTAGAATTTAGAAGATCCCCATCTGAAAACATTCGGGTCCACTTATTAGATATTAACAGAGGTACAAGCAAAAAACTGTCGCCGAATTTCAGTAGGACCCGAAACAAAATAACATGACATTAATTAATTTAGGAATAAAGTATTAAAAATATCAATATTTTTTTTATGGAAATCGCTCCAGACAAGGCACGAAGCCACTTGATGTAAGGAGCTAAAAATACTACTTCAAGTCAAAAACTAATCAACGATACGTGTTAGATGGATATATTCCGACCCAGAAAACAGCAATTCTTCCGCCTTTGTCAGAAACATTGCTCATAGAATGTGAGGACTAAAGGACAAAATAAAGGAAGCGAAATTTACGAAGCTGCCGAAAGTAAACCCAAGTTCCACTTTCTACTCTCCATGTTACAATTAACAAATAAAAACAGTATTATAAATTTAATAAATAAAGATTACATTTTTGATATTTGGGCGTGTATTTTGTGTAGGATAAATATTTAACTGAATTTGTTTTCGTTCGTTTTGTATACACTGGCATCACGATATTTAAACATGTTGCAAAATTAAAATATCAATTTTGGAAGTTTTGTGGTTTCAATTGAAAGATAATAACATGGCGTTAACCATAATAAGCAAACTAAAAATAAATTAAAATTATTTACTAATAGTGAATGTGTGTGTGTGAAAAAGTAAACGTTTATTAACAATTTCCAACAAAGAAAATAAGGGGTAAAAAAACATAGTCAATTACCAAAGGCAAGAAAAGTTACTTTTATACTACCTGCTTATTATTTTATGTTTTAAAGTATTTTATAGCGCTTTTATTAAACAATTTTATCGATACCTTCCGAGTCTTGTAAACTCGACGTATTCAAAATGGCGCCTGATTTTGCTCGAAGTGAAACCTCGATGTCGTAGATATAACGACTCAAAAGTCGAAAATTACACAAAAATACAGCTAATAACTGACATAAATCGGTTGAAAATTTAATTTTTAACCAATCTGTTTATTTTCATTAGCTATGTCTTTGTTTACTTTTCGATTTCTTAGTTTTTCTCCGACATCGAGGTTTCACTTTGAGTGAAATCCGGCGCTATCTTGAATACGTCGGGTTTACAAGACTCAGAAGCCAACGAGAAAAAAGTCAATAAAAACGATTTAAAATACTTTAAAACACGAAATAAATAGGCAGGTACGTAAAAAAGTAACTTTTCTTGTCTTTGGTAACAGTTATTTGTTTGTTTTTTTCACTCCTTTTTCTCTGTTTGAAATTGTTAATAATCGGCAAAGAGAATACCGCAACATATATTATATCCGCTCCGATCGGTAACACTAATTATTAAGCGAGCTAAACTTCCAGCATTAAATTTAATATGAAAGAATTAAGTTTGCCAATCTACGAATTACTTAAAAGCAGTAAGATTATTTCTGTGCATTGTTCCACCATTCTCACCTGATGATACCGATATCTACTTCTTGTACTCTTTGACGCCTGATATGAAAAGTAAAAACCCGTTTTCACGAAATATCTATTTCAGCGGAAGTAACCCGATAGTTAGTATAACGAACTGATAACACGTCTAGTGAACGTGACATTTAAAGAAGATACATTTCCTTATGATATAATGTTTACAAATAAACGATACTTCCTTTTTCTAATACTGCAATACAATACTTTAATAAACATTACCATATTAATCAGAATACATAAAACGGATTATATAATATCCGTTTGCATGTTGCAAGACCCGATGAGGGTGATCGGTTTTACAACTTCTTAGACACGAGATAAATACGGCAATGGCAAAAAGAAGTGACAAACACAAGAATTAAATTTGTAAATAACAAATAACCGGTTTACTAAACCGTAAAGGAACAGGTAAATGAATTGGATAAATTGCCGACATCACGGGGTCGGGTTACTTCTCAAACGTTGGTGGTCGAAACGTGGACGTTAATGAGGTTGGCGAAACATCTCGGTACGTTTGGCCGCTCTCCACAATTGGTGCTGGTCGGGTGTGTACGTTACACCAAGGTTCGGTGACCGTTCTGGGTAGACGGAAAAGGAATTTTCCTTGGTAGGAAGAGTAACGTATTTAATTTTAGTTAATAAATATCCTGAAAAGGACAGTACGAAAGGTACAATTTGTAGTGAGTGGTTTGTCTTGAAAAGGAGAGTTTTTGTCCTGGAACGGACGAATATAATGCCAGTGTGTGGCAAGGAAAGAAAAACGTCGATTTGGTGTGCTTGGTTCAATGACCGGGCAGGCGGGAGGTAGTCAACAACTGGACAAAATCGTCAGCACACAAGTGAGGGCAGCGGGTCGAAGTAATTGGGGAGTCAACAGGTACAGATGCGCTACTTGA
This sequence comes from Sepiola atlantica, assembly GCA_963556195.1. Classification (NCBI taxonomy): domain Eukaryota; kingdom Metazoa; phylum Mollusca; class Cephalopoda; order Sepiida; family Sepiolidae; genus Sepiola; species Sepiola atlantica. The sequence goes on from OY744542.1 coordinate 30,967,369, forward strand.
AGCAGGAGTAGTTGATCAAGTTGATGAGGGTACAAAAAAAAACGGCGCTAGTCTTAGCCGGACTTGTTGGCTATTAAAGTTTCCCAAAGCTACAACAAGTGTCCTTTTGCCAGACAGAGAAATAAATAAGGTCAATATTTTAATACGACCGGAGTAGGGCCATTAAATATAGAACCTATATTTGAAGAAAAGGTCACGGAGTTTCCCGATGCAAGAAACTTAGACAGTAAAAATGACAATAATTTACAATTTTTCATTCCGTTTAGGCATAACGCCATCTTGTTTTCTGGGTCATCGTCATACTTTTGACAATATCTGGTTTAGTTAGTGACAAGTTCTAACCAAGCGAGGATATATACATAAACGGAAATATAGATTATTGTTTTTGCTTGATAAGACTTTTTTTTATTTAAAATTTTTTCCGAATGGTCCATTTAGTGTTTCGGTCAAATTGCTGTATGTAAGTTCCATGTGTTTCTTGTTCCATTTTCTTTCTTTTTTTTTGCGAGTACGTTCGATTTGATTCGTCAAATCATCTTCAGGCGGCGTTAAATTTGTTTTCTTAAAAAATATGTCTTTACTGTTGAGTTTTAATTATTATAACGGCCAGTAATTTACAACTTAAAAGGAGCGTCTATAATATTGAGATGTTACACGAGAGCGTGATTACGTTCTAAGCGCGTGCAAGATTTAAAAGTTTGATTGCTTCACCGTTAAGAATTTGATTACGTTCTGAGCGCATTCAAGATTCAAACGTATAATTGCTTAATGGCTAAGAATTTGGTAACGTTTATTACTATGCTCGACACTTTAAAATATTATGACTAGTTTCGTAATTCACATTATTGATTGTGGGATGTTTAGTTTTTATGTAGAGAGCTTCAAAGATTTTTAAACTTTTGGTGTGGGTATCGTGGTGTATTATTTTAGTATTGTTAACCAGTATGTGTCTATATTGAGAAGGAGGGCAGTCATGGTTTTAAGGAGAATATATCTCCGACAATAACAATAAAACTAATTCTTACATCGGTTTCACAACTACAACACTTTCCCGAAGATTAACCACACATCTCTCTGACACTAGCTCCATTTGCAAACGCATACACTTGAGTAAATTTTTAATTAATACAGCTCCAAATTATTTGCTGTACTTGGCCTAAATAAATTAATAAAACAAATTAATTAATAAGATGAAATAAAAAACCGTAAACCTTAGAATTAAAAGATAGAAAAAAAAATAAGACAATAGGAAAAAGCAAAAACAAGATTAGAGCCTAATGTATTAACATCCTACCACCAATTGAAACCAGACGGGGAAAGCGTCAACAGCATATGACGCGTCTTCAAACGCCGACAAGAAAATTCAGACATTAGCTGTGTGTTTTTTACTTTCTTCTTCCCTCTCCATGTTCCTTTTTTAAAATTTTCTCACTCCTTCCTCTCCCCATCAACTCCCCTCTCTCTTTCGTTTTCTCTATCCTAAATGATTTTATAATTTATATTTTTATATTCTATCTTATATCTCATTTTACTCCATTTCATTTCATTTTATATTTGACTTTCAACGGTCTCAAATCTAACCACGTGACTTTCCAAATTTAAAATGTTCATTTCCTTTCTTCTCCATTTCATCCTTCCCAAATATGATCTGAGGTAAAGATCGGATTCCAACACTGCCTAATGAGATCTCAGTTTATAATAGCTGTTGATCGATAACATCGACATGCCAGTGTCACAGATTTTTTACATGTCTGTATAAATAAAAGTAATATATATATATATATATATATATATATATATATATATATATATATATATATATGTATATATATATATATATGTATATATATATATATATATATATATATGTATATATATATATATATATATGTATATATATATGTATATATATATATATATATATATATATGTATATATACATATAGATATATGTATATATATATATATATGTATATATATATATGTATATATATATATATATATATATGTATATATATATATATATGTATATATATATATATATATGTATATATATATATATATATATATATATATATATATATATATGTATATATATATATATATGTATGTATATATATATATATATATATATATATATATATATAAATTTTGTATTTAATTTTTTCATTAAAAGTTGAGATGATGTCATTGATTGTAATAAGAGATGCCCAAAGAAGCACACGAATAAATAAATATCATTTTCTGAAGAAATGAAAAAAAAGATTTTAAAAAGCGTTCACTTTTCTACCTTATCTGAGTTGGATTTAATTCAGCATGTAGATAGTTCAAATGTGATATAAGTAATAGTTAAAAATCGTGGAATTTGGAGGAGGATGAGGAGGAGGTGGAGGAGGAGGAGAGGGGGCTTAGAAGGAAGAAGATGGTGGCCAACCTCCACCTCTGACTCAACGTTACCAATAGAAATGCAAATTCCTCTGCACGTTTCACACGGCTTTCTAGTTTGTAGACCACCCTCCTCAGGTAGGTGGTCTACCCACATAAATAACACATATTTGGAATCAGAGTAAACCCGGTAATGCTTCTTACTATTCTGGATCCACCCTACACCACCCTTAGTTCTTATAACCATTGAAATACGAACTACGGTGTGCGAATTCTACGAAAGAAAGTTGAATCACCCAGTTTTTAGTTTTACTTCTCTTAGACCAGTTGCCAACCAAGGTTGGATAGTGCAGTACAATGGAAGCTGAAAAAAGACATTTTGCTATCCATTGCTCTCGTCTTTTATTGGCGTTTCCCAATTAGAGGACATATTGAATAGACAGGTGTGTGTTTTTTATTGGCCATGATCATCGAAAGGTGATCGCCTAATAAACCGGCATTGTTTCACATCTTACCTGCGCGGGGCAGTTGATAAATCTCAACGATAAAGTAGGAGTATAAGAAGCAAATCACCTGGAAAGTGTCTACAGACTTATATTTAACTTATTCAGAAATTAGCCAAACAAGCAGATATACTAACTAATTTTAAACTGGAATTCTCATTCAGTCAATATATTAATGTTAAATAGTAAGGAAGCTCAGAGATACAAAGCAGTGATTGGTCGAATAAAATCACGTACTAAATTCGAAAGTCAATTAAGTGAAGCCAGTTTCAAGAGACACGAAGTAATACAGATGGCTGTTATAGAAGGCTTTTGCCCGTGGCCACCATAAAAAGGCAGTAAAAAGTGCATAGTCTCAGGAATTTATGACGCAACTGACCGGTCGGTGATTGCAGTAAAGTCGAGATTATAAATTAATATTATCAGTATTTTTGTTTAAATTTGCAAAGGTTATTTATTTTGGTAAATTGTCCGTGAATTCTTAAATAAAAAGTGGTTTACAAAAATTAAATTCCTTTAATATAATATACGAGTAAACTATTTTTTAAAATGAATTCATCTAATATATTTTACGAGTAAACTATTTTTAAAAATGAATTCATATAATATATTTTACGATCAAACTATTGTAAAAATAAATTCATATAATATATTTTACGAACAAACTATTTAAAAAATAAACATCTGAGTACAAGATGTATGCAAAAAAACGTGGTTATGTTGAAAGTGTGTTGATTTAATAGTTTCAAAATGTATACATTGTTTTCGTTTCTAATTATCCTTATTTTCTTAAGCTCAAATGTGTTTTTTAATCATCAGGTGTTTATGTAATGTTTCTTCTTTTAAATGCTCTAAAAGTTATGATTCTAATATTAAGTTCTACTCAAGTTCCATTGTTTCAAATATGGATAGGGGTAATTTCTGATATCGTAGTGGAGGTCTTAATGTAACGAGATGTTTTTATTTTCGTACTTAAATATGATTGTTGTTGTTGATGATTTGTGTCCTGTGATGATTATTTTAACGGTTTTATTTACATTAATAAATACACATTCATAGCGTGGCGTCCACGGATAAATACATTTTTAATCATGAGTCTTCTTTCCCCTAGACTAGTTGCCAACCAAGTCTAGAGAGGCCACTCTACCCAAATAGTTTCATAACCTTTACGAAAAGAAACGAAATTAATGTTCCAATGGTTACACATGAATTTGGGGCGAACACAAGAATTGGAAGTTTGAATATTTCGCTTCTTCATTTAAATAGAAGCTTCAGCGAAGTAATTCAAATAAAGAAGCGAAATATTAGTCTACGGCATTTGTTTTGTGGTGTGATTTTTTCCTGTTATATTTTGTGGTTTGTCTGTTTTCCATCATACATTCTGTCGGATTTTATCCGTATATTCTATCTCCTATATATGTAGTCTCTTTATTAATATACTTATAAGAAAACTTCATGTGTCTCTGTGTGTGTATTTTACTTACGACTACGCGAAATGCACATTGAATTATTATTTATTTTTGATTTATTTAATATTACCGCGATTGTCACAAAATTACGACAAGTCTACCACTTCTAATAGCAGGCGATACTACATGCACAACTGGTTTAATTGGCAATATAAGACACAACGTACAAATATACACAATAAATTCAGCAATTGACTAATATGTGCATGAGAAAATGACAATTTTCTATGAGCAGATGGTCAACCTCATTATAAATTCAAGATGGCCGCCATCACAATTTGAAAATAAGTCAAATTTTATCATTTATTTTGATAGTCTTACTCATATACTACAAATGTCATTACATTGTTTGGACATACAACAAAAGGTTAAGCTTACAGTTATTTTAAAAAAAGGTGTAAAATAATTTTTCTACAAAAAAAATCAGCGCTCAGTGGGTTAAGCGAATATTTATTAAAATAAAAATATACTTACATAAAATTAAAATCCTATTTAAAAATCCTATTTAAAAAAATTATTACGAAATTAAATGCACCAGAATACATTTTCTCGATTTTAGTAATAGTTTTATAACTATTTGATTCTTTCTAAATCTTATTTAAGAAAGTAGCAAATATATGCTCTTTTTCGGTCGCATTTTTTTTGCTAGGCTAGGAGGACTATACAATTGTGAAAGAACTACATACAATACGTAGTTAAAGCAAAATAGATTGTTTTGGACTATTAAAATGTTATGTTTGAATTCATGTTTTGAAACATGACATGAATCATAAATCTTGGACTATTAAAATAAATTCCAACGCTATTGATAATGTTTACACAATCTTTTATTTCTTTTTTATCATCGCTTATGTTTGAATTCATGTTTTCAAACATGGCGTAAATAATAAATCTATGGCGTCACGCCAAATAATTATTTTGTTAAGGTAATGTTTTAAGTTCTATGTATAAGAAAGTTAAAATAGCAGACTAAACATCTTAAAGTTACGGTTTAGATTTCCGGTTATGGCATCGACTTTATTTATTGGGAATTTATTATTTACTATTGACGCAATATCTTTCATTTCTAAAAGTAGTTAAGATCTCTGATATTTCGAAACGAGACAAATATCGATATGTATTTATTACGTTTTAAAAACATTGTGATTTTGGCGGAAAAATTGTGACTGACAGACAGACAAAACCTCTATTTATATAAGAAAATTATTTGGTAATATAAAACGGCGTCTTTTTTTTTAATCTCTTTAAAACTATTACTAAAATGGAGAAAATGTATTCTAGTTGATTTAATTTCGTAATAAATTATATTTTTTAATAGGATTTTTAAATATTCGTTTTATTTAATGCTAGCGTATTTTTTTTATTTCAATAAATATTCGTTTTTGTTTATATTATCTTTAGCTTTTTTATGTACTAACGAGTCACCGCTTATCAAGGCCCAAAGGCCACTCGAGGATAAATGTTAATGAGTTTGTCATGTGGACGATAAGACAAAGCCTCTTTGAGATAAGACCTGGTGCGCCACACTGGTCAAAAAATTCTTAATCCACAAAAAAACAAAAACAATTACCAGCATTTCAAAGAATGTTAAAAAAAAAGATGTTTTCTAAAAATATTATTTTGAATCTCTTTTAATATATAATATATAATAAATACATAAGTCAACATTTGACAAAATTTGAATATTTGATTTAAAAGTTCATAAAAATCCTTTTCAACTACTAAATTTAAAAAGTCTGTATTCGAAACATCCTGAAGTTTCAGTCGATGTCCTGCTGGTTTGGCAGGCCAAGAATAGGCTCAATACATTCCCTCAAATTATTTTTTATGTACTAACCTGTCACCGCTTATCAAGGCCCAAAGGCCACTCGAGGATAAGGGTTAATGAATTTCTCAGGAGAGCAGGGGGGAAAACAACGTGAGCATTAATAAAAATGGTTGATACTGGCCAGAAATTAGATTATTTAAGAGGATGGCTCAACAAGAATTAATATTAGACTAGAAAACGACCATGCTATAGTAAGCTCAGAAGCAGCCCCGTGGTATTGTGTTCCACAAACGGATAGTTCTTGGAAAGAAATTTTGCAGCTATCGAAATCTTATTTAAGAAATATCATTAAAAAAATCCGACATAGTTTTTTTTATTTTTTTATCTCGAATCTATGTACAATTTCAAGGTGTCTAATTGATTGTTTTATTGTAAAACCGATTTCTTTTCACTAACAAAAAACAATACACC